>CP139503.1:242384046-242854582 GCA_021014915.2 Artemisia tridentata subsp. tridentata
ACTGCTGGGTATCCTTTTAGCAGTGGTTGGGAGTGCAGGGTAGTTTGTATCACTTTTTACTTAAAGTGTATAAACCCCCAATTGCTGCACACAATCACATTCACGCACACATTACTCTCTCTCTTCCACTCCCTAATCGAATTTTAATTGTCAAATTGCAAAACCCCCAAATCAAATCATAATGTCGAACCTAACTTTTACCGAACCTCATAATAATGTTGCCTTTTTAGAAAAATCCAATAAGTCTGTAGATTTTACTGAGATCATTGATTTCCTTAATGCAAGCTATATTAAGTTTGCATTAACAGTAAAACCTACTATATATACTTCCAACATTATCCAGTTTTGGTCGTCTGCTAAGGTCAAAACTATTAATGGGGAAGCACAAATCCATGCCCTTGTAGATGGGCAGATGATTATCATTACAGAGGCGTCTATTCGAAGAGATCTTCTCCTAGATGATGCTAACGGAGTTGAGAATCTTCCAAATACTACAATCTTTGAAAAACTTGCACTGATGGGCTATGAGAGATATACAGATGCTTTAAAGTTCCAAAAAGGTAATTTTTTCCTCAGTGGAAATTCTTAATTCATACTGTCTTAGTGTGTCTAAGTCCAAAGACCACTGCATGGAATGAATTTAGCAGTAATTTAGCTTCTGCTATAATTTGTTTGGCTGAAAATACTCAAAGATTTAATTTCTCAAAATTAATTTTTGATAATATGGTTAAGAACTTGGATGGTTCTTTGGCTAAATATTTTCTATATCCAAGGTTTTTGCAACTCTTTTTGGACAACCAATTTAAAAAAAAGAAAAGTCACAAAAATGTTTATCCCACTCCCTGCCTTACCAAAAATGTTTTTGCTAATATGAGTAGGGTTGGAAAAGATTTTTCAGGGAGAGTGACACCTTTGTTTCCAACAATGTTGGCACTAGCCCAAACCCAAATGGGTGAAGGTTCAGCAATCCCAGCTGGTACCCATCACACACCCACAGAACAACAACAAAAGACCTATAAACGTAGGACTAACACCAAGAACACTGAGCTACCTCAGGCTAGTGGTTCTATACCAACTGTTGCAGATGAGGATGTCACTGGGGGGGAGAGTGACATGTTGGCAAGGGCTGCCACTACTGTGTCTAGCTTAGCAGCAGCACAGGACAGTGGTAACATCATTAAGACCCGAACCAAGACAACTTCTAATGAAGAAAGTTCCTCTGGAACTGATTCAGGTGAAGGTCCCAGTCACATGGAAACAATGGGGGGTTCGGATGTTCATCCTAGGGGTGAGACTGAACTTAACTTTTCCAGTGATCCACCTCTCGGGCTAGGTAACACAAGCCGAAGTGGTGAGGATAGTATGCAACTTTTGAATGAATTGAAGGATACATGTGCCAAGCTGTCTGCACAAATTGGTGATCTGCGAGCAATAGCTTCTTCCCAAGATGGAGTCATCAAAGCTCAAGGTGGGGAGATAAAGGCTTTGAAGAGAAGGGTTAGGTATTTAGAAGGAGTCAAAGGATCAAGAATTCCCAAACAAAAGGTTAAATCTTCTGAAGCTTCTAAGGATGCTCCCAAACAGGGAGGGAATGAAGGCAAAGTTTCAGGGGAGGATAACCAAGGGAATCAAGTAGTGATTGATCATCGTCTGGGCAAGGTTACAAATGCTGATAGTGCTACTGAGCCAATTACAGTTGGTACTACAAAAGCTAGTACTGCTACACCAGAGGTTTTTACAAATGCTGTTAGTGTACTTGCTGAGCTGAAGACAGCAAAACCAGTAACCAAAGGTGTTGTGATACAAGAGCCATCATCCTCTCCAAAAGCTAAACAATCAACTCCACAGGTACAAGGAAAAGGTAAAGGGATTCTTACTGAAGAGCCTGTGGAGAAACCATTATCAAAAGAAGAGCAATTAAAAGTTGATGCTGAACTTGCTATGAAATTCTCAGAAAAGTATGATGCAGAACATCAGACAATTTTGGAACAAAGGAGAATACAAGAAGAAAAAGATGCAGAGTTAATAGCTTCATGGGATGAGCAAAGGGCTCAGGTTGCAGCTGATTCTGAGCTTGCTAAGAAACTACATAAACAAGAGCAAGATAAGTACTCAGTAGATGAAAAAGCCAGGATGCTGAAAGAATTTTTTGATGAAAAAAAGAAGTTGTATGCAGAACAAAGATATGCAGCTAAGAAGAACAAGCCACCCACTCAAAAACAAAGAAGAGATCTCATGTGCAGGTAGTTTTTTTTTTTTTTTTTTTTTTTTTTTTTTTTTTTTTTTGCAAAGGTATTTATATTAATATCAACAATACCCAATATGTACATCATATCATAAACATCTACTCATGTGCAGGTATTTGAAGAATGTGGACAGATGGAAACTAAAGGATTTGAAATTCTTGGATGATAAAAGAATTGAAGAATTATATGCAATTGCCAAGAGAAACAATGATCTCTTCTTGAATGACAGTTCAAAGAGAGCAGGTGAACAGTTGGAAATAGAAAGCAGTAAAAAGAGAAAACAAGAACAAACTGAGCAAGCTGTTGCTGAAGAACAAATGCAAGCTCACACTGAACTTGCAGTTGCCTCTGTAGGAGAAGCCATGGATGCACAACCTTTAACTGTCAAACATCCCATTGTTGATTATAAGTCTGGATCTTTTGGGGAAACAGTTTATTACGATATTAAGAGGCATGATGGTTCTTCTAGAAGGTATGTAAGCTTTCTTCACATGGTTCATGATTTTGATAGACAAGATATGATAGCTCTATGGAAATTACTCAAACAAAGATTTGGTAATAAGACACCAGAACAAGCTAATTATGATAGAGAAGTCTGGAATTATTTAAAGGTAATGTTTGAACCAAATCATGAAGATGAATGTTGGAGAAGACTAACGCACAATACTGTTAAAGAATGGAAAATTTTTCAACGATGTGGAGTACATGCTTTAACTGTGAATGAGTTGGTGATCTACATGCTTGTAGAAAAGGATTACCCTTTAAAGTTTCACAAAGACATTCTACATCAGATGTTGCGTGTGAAGAAAACACTCAAGCTTCAGCTTAATTATGATGACATGGCATATGAACTGCTCAGGAAGATGGAAGAGTATCTAGGACCCAAGGACAAGAAATAGAATGTATAGTTATTACTGCCACAATGTATAGTTTGACTTAAACATGTATAGTTATTACTGCTAGTATGTATAGTTATTACTGCTAGAATGTATAGTTATTACTGCTAGAATGTATAGTCTGACATTTATCATGTATATGTCCACTTGCAGTCAAGCTTTATTGTATTTGCAGTTTCCATTTATCATGTATATGCACTTGCAGGCACTTAGTAACATGTTACTTCATTATAAAGTTGAAAATTGACTTTAGAAAGTCAAGTAATCTGGTTCCAGCTAGGGGCAAGTAACATACTTACATACTACTGCATTAAACTAGATAGACTATAAAATCCCAGCATTGTAATGGGGCAAATTAAATGAAGAGTCATGACTAACAGTCTGAACTCAAAATATGACTCTATGATTTAGACACCTAAATAAATACTTCATGTGACCATATGTAACATCTTGAATTTAGTCACACAAACACTCAATGTGACTAATATCAAGGTTAATGATAACTGAGTTCACATTTTGCTATACATATTAGTCACATGAATATTTCAGTGTGACTATTTTCAATGTATTGGTCACATATAATACCCTTATAATGTGGCCATAAACATAATTTAGATGCACATTTGTGGTATGGTGTTACTATTGTATAGCCTATAGTCACATGATTGTGCTACAATTAAATGTGACCATACACATTAGGAATTGGCAGGCAAACACACACTTAACTTTAGACACACATATTAACTTACGTGACTATTTGTATCGAATTTTGGTCACACTTAATCATGTATGCCTATGGTTTAGTGTGACCATATATGACATTTGGTCACACATCTCAAGTGTGTGTCATATATTTGTCACTTTTAAATGCATATCGTGACTATGCTTCAAACTTACTTTTCAGTTGTCACACATTTCAAATTCATATGTGGCTAAATTTTCAACAAAAACTAGCAGTCACGCTTAAATAATGTGTGACAAACTTGAGCATATGATTTAGCCACATACACAATTACTTCGTGTGACCATATATGGATTTTGGTCACACTTTTCAATTGCGTGACATATATTTGTCACATATGTATATATATAGTGTGACTAATGTTTCAACCTTATTTGTATCCGTCACACGTCCCAAATTATAAGTGACTAAAAAATCAAAAAAAAATTTACCAGATACGTATAGTCACGAAAATATTCAAATGTGTGGCTATAGCCTCGGATGTAATTCCGAAATGGTCACACAAGTCGGATCAAGTGTGGCTGTTTATTTTATTCTGGTACATTTAGTCACATAAAAAGGCGACTGTGTGGCTGTTCGAAAAACAGCATGTGTGACTAAATCCCATTTTTGTACTAGTGGAACCTGAAACCAAACCAGTAACCAACCCAAACCAGTGACCAAACCAGGAACCTGATAACCATATCAAACTAAACCCAAGCCCCTGAAGAAGCAGGTTTGAACCTGGATAGCCAAAAACCAAAACCTGCTTCACCTAGGCTATTTGTATATTCAAATAGGGGGAGATTGTTGGGTCAAAAATTAACCCAATTACCCTGACAAGGATTTGAATATAAAATAGCCTAACTCACTAAATAAAATAGTGGGTTACTCACTGATACAGATTCAGTGAGTGTTATATAAAGCTCGTTGTACTGAAGAAGCACTTTACTTACTGATGCGGTGTCAGTGAGTAAAGTATACGAGCTACAAACAACTCCAGTGGCACTGAGATTTGACAAATGTCTCAGTGACCCTGAAGACGCTATCTCTACAAGCAGACTGAAAAATATGGGCGAGAACTTCCAAAAAGGGAAGTCAGAGAAAGTACAAGAAATTGCCATAAGAGTTGGAATGTTTATTATGACAGTTTCAAAAGGGATGTTGGTGCTTTTCCAAAAGAGGAAGATGAAGATGGACCACCTGATGATGACATCTCACCCAACCCCACATGTCTTTGTTTTATTTACCTATACATATGTTTGCATTGTAATGGAGATAGTATGTGTCCTAAACAAACAAAAGAATACAACATGTATTAGTTGATAGGATCATCCTCTCATTGAATCTCAAGAATAGCTTGGATCAATGAGAGTTTATTTGTCACCCAAAGGGGATAGTTTACCGAAATTATCCCCTAGAAGAAGCTGAAGATGTTATCATGTAGTCAAATGTGTATTGAGTAATCTTGTAACAATTGTTCATCATTTTTAATGAATTTGTTGTTTATTTTCTATCAAGATTTACTCAAATTCCATGGACCAACAAGAAGAACCCATTGTAGGGGGTCAAGAAGAAATGAAGAATGGTGAATATGAGGATGAAGAAGAAGAGAAGAGGAGTTTAAATAATCAAGGATGATTATAGTTTAGGCAAAGCATGCATTAGGAGGATTATGGAACTTATATTTGTTTAACTAATCCTGGAAAAGGTAGTGATAAATATGCAATAGGGTCAAGGATTGCAGGAAGGAAGAAATAGTCCAGAAACCCGTGACCTACGTTGGACGGTCCCTTAAATAGGGGACGGTCCTTTAAATACCCGGGACCGTCGCCCCTTTATGGGACCATCACCAGTAGGTGATCAGGTTTCCACCCTGTTTTTCATTTCTGCAATCCTGTAACTAATATACTATCTATCAGTTCAGATTTTTGTAGAATCATTTATAACTATATTTCACGCAAGGATTAAAAAATAATCATGCAATCTAAGCATTAAATACCAACAACATCACAATTCAGTTAAGTAATTAGTGACTAAACTAAAGAAACAAGCCCAGAAATTCATGTGATTAAACTATCGGGTGGTAAAATTGAAAGGATCACCCGATGCTAACTTTTCTATTGTTAGCGATAGTTATTATCCAACACAGAACCAAGTGTAAAGTTTAAGACATAATAATAGCAAATACTAAACATAACCAATTGTCATGATGTCAATTATTTTACTTCTTCTTCGTCTTCTTCCATAGGTTACCGATTCCCTTTGCTATTGACTTCAGACCACCCCGATGCTCATCCCTCATTTGGTGTTGCATATTCATTATTTGGGTTTGACGAGAGAAAAGGGTAGGCATGTTTTGTTCTTCGGGAGGAGGATCCTCAAAGATTTGAGGAAAGACAGATGGTAGGGAGTTGACATAAGTGTTGGGGGATGGAGTGCTGACTCGAGAAGTTCCCTCATCATTGTCATCGTCATCGTCATCGTTGGGATTAGATGATGATGCATGAGAGGAAGACCCGGGAAACTTAGACCTTCTTGACCCAAAATCTGACCTAGTTCTTCGCTCGAGATTTTGAGTGAGTGGAAGCATGGTATGCTAATGAAATACATAATCTACCGACACAAGGTGAGGGTAGTCATGCATGACTTGATAGAATAGACGGGTTAGCAACATGCCATATGGCAAGTTCATTCTAGGGTTTCTTCGGACAAACTCCATTCTTTTGACCATGAAGTATGCTAGATTGTGATGTATAGTGTTTGCAATACAATAAAGCATGTGACCCAGACAAGCGGGGACGTGATCACGGTTTCCACCAAGACAAAAAGCATTCTCACGAATGATTTCAACCCACGGTTTTATGTTATCTGTGATCTCTCTAGCTAAGATTTGGTTATCTTCAACTGGAATTAGTTCCCCTCTATAACGTCAAAATACAGGCCCATGTCGATCATCTTGAATAAAGGTTTTGATTTCAATTGGAGTAGGTGGTATGGTGGCGTATCTTTCATATGAAGGAGAGCTCCTGGCTAGAGCATCAAGGCTCCATTCATTAGTGAATGAGCATTGCCCTTCAGTGGGAACGCGAAGAATTTGACCAAAGACTGGGAGAGCGTAGGAGATGGGTTGGTTTTGGATCATAAATTCAACATGTATTTCACTTTCGTCATCGACACGCAAGTTGAGTAAACTATAGAACTCAAGGACAAAACGTGGGACAATTTCCTCATTAATTTTGTAAAGACAATCAAAGTCAATCATCCCGAACATGGTGTTGAGGTAGTTCATGTTGTCAAAGTCCCCATAGACTATTCGACCTTCATGAATACATCTAGTTTCGACGTTTTGAAAGGCTTCTTTGATGGGAGAAGGGTAATAATCAGAGAGTGTGGGAATGTTGTTGAGTGTTTCTTGGTGATCGATACCGGTGGGTTTAGGCATGTTTTCACCTATTGAAAATGAATACATAATTAGCTAGGTTTACCTTAAATTTGACTTAGACACTTCTTTCTTTGTTTTTAACTCATTTAAGTGTTATATTAAAAATTTTGACCTTTGTTATTGCATGGTTAAGAATACGTTTTTGACATGTATTAAAAATGTGTGATTACGTTATTGCCATGTTCCTAAACATGGTAAATTACTACAACTCGGATTGGGGATTATCATAAATTTTTGACTCTTTTCAAAATATCCTTGTTTGGACAAGTCCTACATCTAGGTGAGTTATGATGGTTGTACAATGTTAAGTTTTGATGTTAATTTCAAAAAATTACACAAGCGATTGAAAATCCCCAAATTTTGCACCAAGTTCATATAAACCCTAATCTTGAATTAATGAAGAAATTGACAAAATGACTTACAATTGATGTTGCTTAGAGTGTTGTGGTTGATAATGCTTGATTGATAGAATTTGAATTAAGTTTTAATGAAAGATTTAAGGATTTGCTTGTTTTGGGTTGTTTTCGTCGTTGCTGCAGTAAGAAAGGGTATATGGTTTTGTTTTCAGCAAATGAGAAAGAAAAACGGTGTTTCTAATTAAAACATAGGACGGTCCTTTAATTATAAGGGACCGTCGCCAGAAAGTGGTTTTAGAGAGATAGAAAATTCTTTACTGGTTTTCAGTTTTTAGTTTTAGAAAGAGTATTTTGTTGAGGACTCTTAGAAACAAGAATTTAGACAACATGGAATTCTAGACACGGAATAAAAGAAATGGAGGAGACACAATACGCACGAGTAGTCTAGAGGAACGGGTAATGAAGAGAGTCGAGACAGAAGAAGTAGGAGAGACTCGTTTTGAGTAAGGAGGTTGACGACACGCTGAACATGGAGTATGAATAGAGTTGAGACATAAGAAATAAAAGAGATGTGGATGAGACGAGGATCAAATACGAGACTTGCATCGGATTGTTTGGGAGTCAATCATGTCTATGGCGAACAGAGACAAGAAAACATAAATAGATATTGTAGATGAGAAATAGAGAAGAGAAGAGATGTTGAGGACGTTAAAAGTGTGTGTCATCCATAGTGATTGATAGACGTGCATAGACGGCTATTGATAATAGTTGTGGTAAGACCATTATCTCCAAAGATTTGCTTGGATCCTAAAGAGGATAAGCATTTAGACATAAAGTCCAATTATAAATTTTATCTATCACACCTATTATCACATAATCATCATGTAGCACAAATGCATATAGCAAGCAAATACATAACAAATAAGCACATAGCAGAAAGGCATGTAGCAATCAAGACAATCAAGGTTTTAAGAAAGCGTACCTTTGCCGCTAGCTATTCCTAAGGATACATTACCGTGAGAGATGTTGTGCGTGATGCAAGATTTGAGTATTGATGAGTCTTCACACATATGACGAGAGTATGAATATATATTCATATCTATTGTTTGCTTCCCTCGTGCATCTAAAGACATAACTTGCAGGAGAACTTAGTACCTAGTTTCTCATGGGTCCGAGATGGTTAGTCAAAGACATCCATTGCATTTACATGCACATGGTGAGGATGTCGCCAAAGAGCAAAAGTATCCCTTTAAATTTTATTCCAACTTATAGAAAATTTTAATTAGATATGTTTTTCTTGACTTTCATTAGTGATGACCAATATTTTAAAGACACTCAGTTTTCTAAACAGCTAATTTAGATTTGTCTAAGAGATTTCACAAATTTAATTTGTTTTTACTTGCTCGTTAATGACTCACATGAATCAAATCCTAAGCCGGTTTTATCTCCGAATGCCTTTTGACTATTTAGTAAATCCTTAAGAGATTTAGAACTCTTTTCAAATTTAGCTAGTATATTAGCCCTTTCATTATGCCTTTTAATTTCACTTTTGTAGTCTTGACACATTTTACATTCTAGATCAATTTCTATACCACTTTCAAGTCTAGAGATTTTATCTTTTAAAATGACTTCTTTTACCAATTTACTTTCAAAAGATTTTGATGATTCATTTTCTGAAAATGTTTTTAAACTTGTGTTGCATAAATGTTTAAATTCATTTTCTAATTTTGAAAATTCTAGAATAAATGGGTCATAGCAAAAGTGTTCGATTTCAGAGTGTACCTCACTTGAAGTTTCAACCTTTTGACATATTTCGTATTCAGAGTACACGTTGTCTTCTTCATCCGTATCACTCCAAGATTCTTCAATGAGTTCTCTTCGTAAGTTACTCATATAGTCCTTGTCGGCATTACCTTCATTGAAACACTTAAACTAGTTGTATTTGTATTTAATCTATCTACTGATTCGTCTTCAGAAGTGACGAATTGTTCATGTGTATGTTCAAGATCAATTCGGTTATCTTTGGCTTGACTATTCTCTTGATGAAAGTTTAAAAGATTTTTCCAAATGTCATTTGCCGTTTGACACAAAAATATTCTTTCATATTCAATTCTCGGCAAGGCTTTATAAATCATTATTTTGGCTTCAATATTTTTACAAAACTTTCTTTTGAAATAATCACTTTGATTTTCAAAATTTATTTTCGTTGGTTGAAAATCACCAATTGAAATGACATGCCAAAGATCTTGATCTATTGATTTCACATAACTTTCAAATCTATTTTTCCATTCAATAAAATTATTGTTTTCGAAAAATGGTGGTTCTTTCAAATAACGCCCTTCTAGATATCTTTCAGACTCCATATATCGATTCAAGTTTTAAAGTACAGTATACTTTAAAGCTCTTGAGTGACCTAACTCTGATACCAATTGTAGAAACTAGAAGGGGGGGTTGAATAGTTTCACCGTTTAGAATTACGTTTTAAAAACTTTTATTTCTTTTATGTTCTTTTTGAAAAACCATTAGATTCAAAAGTTATGTGATATCTATAAACAAAATTATAATGCGTAAAGTAAGTAAAGTAAAGACAATAGATAAAGGAAGAACACAACCAAACTGAGATGCAAAGATTTATAGTGGTTCGGCACGAAGCTCACTCTTCACCCTACTCCACTCCCCGAGTACCACACTCGAGATTTCACAATCACTATGTCAACACACTCCCTTCTGGCGGAGCAAACCGTACACCAAAGCTTACACCGAGTTTAACGACACTAAGTGAAATATCGGGTCCTAATCCTAGCTAGAAGCAATCTACACAAAGCCCACGTGGCTACACGAATAAGCACTCTTGTCCACTTGGATTTACACACAATCCAAGTCTTCACACGGACGATCACCCCGTCCACTTGAATCTTCACCCGATCCAAGTCTTCATGAACCTTCACTCAGTCCTAGTCTTCACTTCACGGACTCACACCAAGTCCAAGTCTTCACACACCGACACACGAACTTACACAAAGTCCTAATCTAAATACACCACTTCACGGACTTACACTTTGTCCGTATTTATCCTAACACACCTAATCACGACTCACACACAAGTCGGATATACAAATTTACAATATATACAATAAGAGAGTTTGGGGGAAGAAGAGAATCATAACACAAGTTAAATGTGTGTGATGACTAATTTATAACACTTCGTTTCTTGACGAATACGAGCGTTCTTCTCTTGCACTTTGATATAGAGGATAACGGGATCACTTATAAACACATATCGACACGTTATAGTAATCAAAGAAGAGAGGAAGAAAGACCAGAAAGTTTTTATGCTAAGAGGGTTGGTTTTTCTGAGAAAACAGTGCAGTATTTATAGGCACTAGGAGGAGCGGAAGACGGTCCCTTAAAGTTGGACGGTCCCGTATATATAAGGGACCATCGCCATGTTTACGGGACCGTCCCGACATACGCTCCTATTTTTGTCCTGATGTGGTGAAAGTTTATCTGGTGAAAAACTTATCTGATTTGAGCAGGAAAACTAGCTGTTGGGAGATTTGAAATTCAAATTTATTTTCTTTAATAAAACATTTCTTTTTAATTACAAAAATACTTTTGTAAAAACATTTTGTCACATAAAAATTTGAAGTTTTGAGAAAATAAATTCTTAGATCACTTTACTAATGTCGGTATTGTGTTTGTTCATACCTGAAGTGATGTTGTAGTCGGTACATTGTTGAAACGATTTTTCTCGGTTAAAAACTTATCAAATGTAGTTTTACGTATCGTGTTTTTGTATTTTGTGATTATCAAAATGTATAGAGACCGAATAATGAAAATGACGTTTTTGACATTATTTGTATTAACATCATCGAATGTTTCTTCTGTTATTTCATCGATAACATCAATGCTAAAACAGGTGTCATCATTCGCGTGAGAATACTTCATTACTTGATTGATTTGAAAGGAGATTCTTTCATCTCCAACTCCGAGATTGAGTTCTTTATTCTTGACTCAAATAATAGCATCAGCGGTGTTCAGGAAAGGTCTTCCTAAGATCAATGGAACTTTGTTATCTTCCTCCATTTCGAGGATCACAAAATCAACGGGAAAAACGAATTGTCCGACTTGAGCAAGCATATTTTCAGCTACTCCAACAGGATATTGGATAGTATGATTTGCTAAACGTATACTCATTCGTGTGGGTTTCAGAGTATCTATTGAAAGCTTCGCATACAATGAGTATGGCATAAGATTGATACTTTCACCGAGATCGGCTAAAGCATCACATGTGATTAAATTTCCCAAAGTACACGGGATGAGAAAACTTCTAGGATCACCGAGTTTTTTTGGTAGTTTGTTTTCAACAATGGCTGAGCAATCCTCATTTAAGAAGGTAGCCAAAATGTTTTCCATTTTACTCTTGTTGCTCACAAGTTCTTTCAAAAACTTTCCATAATTGGGCATGCCAGCTAGGACATCAACGAGAGGAACGTTGATCCTAACTTCTTTGATCATGTTGATGAACTTGCCATATTTTTCTTCCATCTTTTCTTTCCTCAAACGTTGAGGATATGGAATTCTTGGTTTATATGCTTTGAGTGGTGGAGTAGGTTTAACAACCGGAGAAGGAATTGGTTCATTATTCTTGGGTTCCTCCTCTGCTTCATCCTCACTATCATCATGAATGACAGTGGTTGTTTGGTTTGGATTTGGTGGTGGATCATATGATAGGCCACTACGTGTGAATATAGCATTTACATGCTCATTTCTCGTTTGAGGTGGACGATAAGATCCAGATGATGATGGTTTCGGGTTAGACTGAGTATTGCTTGGAAGCGTACCCGATGGTCTAGCAGCGAATTGGTCAGAGAGACGACCGAATTTAGTTTCAAGGTCTTGAATAGAAGCCTGATGGTTCTTTTGACCTTGCTCATCTTTGGTTTTGAGGTTGAGGAATTGATTTTTGATAAAGTCATTCGTTGACTTTTGAGCATTCACGCATTGTTTTCTCAAAATCGAATTCTTCGTTCTTCTTTTCAGGTGTTTGTGATGATGAACGGTTATCATCATGAGATGACGGACGATTGTCGTCACGGGGTTGTGAACTACGATTGTCATCCCTCGGTGGACGATCTTGCCAATCTCTAGAATTTCTACCGTAGTAGTTTCCACGATATCCTCCTCGATATCCTCCATAAACGTAATTGGCTTCCGCTTCGGGACCTCCCATGGGTTTGTCATCACATTCGGATGATGAATGGTTTCCTCCACAATAATTGCATCCATCGCACATATCTTTGATCTCTTTTTGAATACTTTGGAATTTAGAATCGATTTTTGATGTGAGATCTTTCATCATGTCCATGATTTTGGAATTTTCATTCGTTCCTTCGGCGAATGCAACGGTTTTTCGTTGAGGTTTGGTTTTGGCATCCTTAGACCAATCGAGCTTTAAAAGGACTCGGTCTTCGAGTAAATTGTAAGCTTCGTTAGGAGTCTTGTAAAGGAAAATTCCTCCGGCGTCAAGGATTCCTTGGGTTGAGTCATCGAGACCATGGTAAAAGATTTGGATAATGTTACCACGCGACAAACCATGCCCATGACAACTTCGGAGCATGTTTTTCATTCGAAGCCAAGCTTCGACAAGATTTTCCCCTTCCTTTTGAGTGAAACTACGAATTTCACCTAAGAGACGATCAAACATGACCGGTGGAAAGAAACGTCCAACAAAGGCTTCTCTCATTTGGTCCCAAGTTGTAATCACTCTTGGGCTCAATTCGTTATTACCAAATTTTTGCTTCTCCGGTGAGAGACGATGAAAAGAGTTTGAGAAGGATTGAATTTGCTTCGGTGTTTCCATAACGAAACATGTCACAAATTTCAAGGAAATCGGCGATATGTTTGTGTGGATCGGATCGAACTCGACCATCAAATTGATTGTCTTTGTTCATTGAAAGATGATGACCTTTGATAGTAAAGTTATCTAGAAGATTAACGGGAACAATGGCGGCCGCGGGTGTAGGAGCTACAACCCTATTGGTGGCCCACATAGGTCGATCATCGGCCATTGGAAATGGTAATTCTAGAAAAAGGTCGACTATGGGATGAACTTCGGAAAGGTTATCAAAAGGTGGGTTAATGGTTCTCAGTCTTATATTCTCTTTTGGAATGAACGGGAGTTTCTTTTTGAGGAAAAATCTCTCGGGATTAGATAATGGTGTACTTAGTTCTTCGCCAGAAAAGCGAGTGGTCATACAAGTTAAGAACAACCCAAATGAAAAAGATTTAAAACTAAAAGAAAATTAAAACGAAATATATATATATATATATATATATATATATATATATATATATATATATATATATATATATATATATATATATATATATATATATATATATATATATATATTACAGGTTTCGGCGGCTGAAGGCTCGAACCGGCGGCTGCTTCGAGTTTGGTTCACAGAAAGACTCAGCCGCGGCATCTCAGGTGGCGAACCGGCGGTTGGTTCGGTGTTGAGTGGACAGAAGATTTAAACCGGTCGGCTGGGAGCGCGAACCGGTGGCTGCTGCAAAGAAATTTCAAAAAAAAACTTTAAAAAACTTTAAAAAAAAAATAAATAAAAAAAAATAAATAAAAGGCCACAAGATTGGAAATGATAAACAAGGCACGAAAAATTATCAAAACTCACAAAAACGTGATCAAATCCCCGGCAGCGGTGCCAAAAACTTGATGTGTCTCATGAGTGCAAGTTTTAAATTTATAAACACGATCTACCAATGATTCAAATGAAACACATACGAGCAAGTATACTCGTCCGTGTGTAGCAAGAAATGATTCGGTAAGCCGAGGTCGTTCACAAAGATTTTTTTAGTTTTTGTAACGTGAGTTTGAGATTAACGAGCTTAATAATAATTCTACAATTAGCAAGCAAATAATAATGATGATGATAATTCAATATATTAAAACTTTACTTGCCTAGACTAGTTTGAACAATTCCTTTAGTATGATTAAGACAATGGTTCTCATACTATTGATCAATAAATTAGATGGTGTTCTAATTTGATTAGATGGTGTTCTAATCCTCTTGTTTCTAATCACTTCCAATCCTCGTCAAGATTTTAAGATGACAAAAACAATATTAAGTTTGATCACACAAGACTAAAACAATTCAATCACTTGATTCGCGATAATTTCACAAGTAATCAATAACTAAACCTCTAAGTTTCTTGTTTATTCAAATTACTTATGAAATGATCAATACATAAGGTGGCACTATAACGCCCTAGAATTCGGATTAACATTTTAATTATCTACTTTAATTATACCATAAGTTAAATAAATAAATAGTAATGTAAATATAACATTGGGCCAATTGTTTTAAATATATATAAGGTTTTGGGCTACTTTTGTTAATTACCAAATCCAAGCCCAACTATAATTGATCCAACCCACATAAAAAGAAATAATAAAAAAAACGGTCCCTCCCATATTTCGATCTCCAGGAAAAAAAATGAAGAGGGAAGCAGAAAACCCTAGCCTCCATTGCTATTTGTCCAAACATTCAAGAAACCAAGAACCGAGTCTAATTTTTCAAAGCATACTAAGGGTAAACGATCTTTTCTCATCATTCCTTATTAATAATTATGTAACTCAAATGATGGATTAGGGTTTATTAAAATCTCAGTAATTAAGTATGTTTGATCCTTAAAACATAATTAGGGATGTGTTAGAGGTTTTATCTTGCGTTGGTAGGGTTAGAATTTTGTTTGTGATGCTGTCCAGAAATTAGGTCGAATTGATGGATGTATAAATTGATGATGACAACGTGTTTTTGCATGATTCTTGAGCCTACAACTAAGTTCAGGTTTTTTACTATCTACATATAAAATTTCATAATTTTTGGGGGTCGGGAAGATGACTTTTTGATTTTTATAACATTAGATGTCAATCCTGAGTTTAGGAGTCTGGAAATTCAGCTAGTGTTTTTTAATTTTAGTTTCCAAACGGTGAGTAATTCGGAGGTCTCCTCTTATAGGTAGAATATTTAGGATATAAGAGACTTACTGGAATTTTTATAAATTTTTCTGAATGGTTATCATGTGGTAACCAAATGCAAACTTTCTGGGTGTCTGTGCAGTCATCTTTCTGGGCAGGTATGGGAAAACGAATTTTGAAAGGGTATTATAACTTTGAAATAAAATCTAAGAAAATTACAGTAGGTGCTCAACATGTATAGGTATATGTGATAAAAATATTAGCTTCCCAAGAGACACTTAAGTATGGTTTAAAATTCATAAAAATCAGGACCAGAATAAGATAAAATCTGAACTATATTATAAGTTAAGGATTTAGTGTAACCTAACCCCATTTAATGTGTTTTGACCTAAATAACATTTGTAACGTTAATGCGGATACTTTTGGTCATATGTTAACCTAATTTTTGATAATGAAACCCTAAGTTGTTAAATTGTGAAGTGTGACCCGAGGTTGGAAACTTACTGAATCTGGAAACTTACTAATTTAGGAAAGTTGCTAATTATGGAAAGTTACTAATTTGGGCAAGTTATTTAATTTGGAAAGTTACTAAATTGGGAAAGTTACTAAATATGGAAAATTACTAAAAATAAAAAGAAACCCTAAATATGGAATCTGAATAACCATAAGTAGTAAACTTGTAAAATGAGCTTATAAGTAATATGTGATCATTAATTTGTATAGGTTCTGTGAAGAAGGAGTAGTTCCTATTCCGAGTGCTTTCCTATTTTGTTTGAGTTGCTTTGCATAAGGTACAGATATTCTACCCTTTCTCAGTAAGGGTTCTGATCTCATGACTTCTCGATCCTTGACTTTGATTTGTTTACTTTGCCATGATCCCATTTGATATAAGCCATTGCTATGATTCCCTTGATATGATTCAATTGCTATCCATTCTGTTATGATGATCTGTTTATTATCTCCTTGATTAAGATTATGTTCAGTTGATATGCCTTTGTTGATTATGTTATGATTGCTTATTATGGATAGTTTTGTTCTGTTATGTTCTGTTGCCCGAGCTAACTAGCCATGGAGGTACCATGGCCATGTCATTGAGGCACCAATTGCATGACACTTTCTGTGGAGGTGTGATTGATCCACGGCATTCCTTTCTGTTATGATTATATGATTATGGCGCACGTGGCCATTCTGTTATATGTATGTATAGTCTCATACTTGCATATGTATTCTGTTTTGCAGGGAGCGTATGGATGCATCCTAGGTATATGATTTGATATGGATATGATATGATATGACTTAGTGACTGGTTGTACGTGCCATGTACCCCATTTCACTTCTGGGAGCTAGCTACTCCATTTGGTACTTGAGAGGTCTCCCCTCTCCGTACACTTATGATTTGATATGATATGTATATGTGATTATGTGGTCTATTCGAGTGGCTCGTTTAGACAGGCTCGTGGCTATCCTATGTGATTCATTATGACTATCTGACTCATGATATCTAGGCCTTTGATTCGTAGGATTCATCTTCGTTTACTTATGTTTATTACCTATCTGCTTTGTATATATATATATATATATCTGTTCACTGGGCTTTTTAAGCTCAACCGCATTTCTTTTCTTACGGCAGGTTTTAGGTTGGAAGCTGGGTTTGAGTGAAGAGTGCATAGGAGCTTTTAGTGGACCACCCTGACGATAGATCCCATTTGCATTTGGATTAGACTTGGGAGTTATCTACCATTTAGATTTGATTCAGATTTGTATTCCAGTTGATAGTCAGTATGATGTAGATTTATTATGTCCTTAGTTTCATTTTGAACCTTTGTAACCATTATGTTTATAAGTCTTCCGCTTGCGTTTGTATGTTCTGATTGACACCATAATGTGGCATTTTGACCCTTGTCGGGTTGGGGTGTTACAATTATGGTATCAGAGCCCAGGCTGCGACTTGTAGTACATAAGTTATGGCCTGTGAAGATTTGGACCCTTAGGTTTGCACTATAGGAGCTTATGAAATGACCTTTGAAGGATTTGCTTTAGGTTTCTCCCCGTAGGAACTTCAGTTATCACCGGTGAGGATTGGGTAGATTATGCGATAAGGCATTGGTTAGTTATCTTTCTTCTGCACCACTCTGATTTATGCCTCTGATTTCAGCTAAGCCTTTATAAGATTATTCGTTCCAGAGATTTAGAAAATTTAGCAAGATACGCAACATAAGTTTAGAATGCTTTGAGACTTTTGTAGTAATGCCTTACAGGTTTCACTTTCTGATGTGACCGCATTCTTTCAAATTTCGATCTCCGATTCATTTTTGATTCGTTTAGATACCTTTTCGTTCATTCAGAGATTTCATATATTTATGAATCCGATGTGTTCGACACATTCTATGGTTTCCCTTGATTTTGCTAAGCATGTTAAGGTCCCCTCTGCACTAATTGAATTTTCTATACCTAGTTCCATCTTTATGAGAAATCTTGTGATTATCCATCACGAGTATCGGAATTGTCCAGTATGTTTCAAAAATATTTGAAGATAAGTTTTGTTCTGTTAATCGGTTTCCTTTGGGGATGTCCGATTCGATATGATTCTGAATATGGATTTGGTTGACTGAGCATTGAGATGCTAACAATGGTCATATTAGATTTGTCATCTTTGGCGATTGAGAAACTCAAAATTCATTACCATGGTTCCCACCTGGTAAACAATTATGATCACCTTTGACTTGAAAACTCGTAAGTTAATCCCTCGCGGTTGTGAAGATACTTCGTTGATGAAACTCGCCTCGAGAGTTATTTAGTTGTTTGAAATTTCGCAGTATGTTCCTGGTTTAACTATCAAGATTTCCATCTGATTGAGAAGATGTTTTGATCTGGTTATGAGAATTTTGTTTAGTCACGACTCGAGGTAGACTGTGATTACAATAAAGGCTTGTGTATATGAGGCAAGTATTATGACGCATGGCCAACGTGATAATAGTTACATCATATAACTTGAACTTATTGGGATCATAGGAGATCTTGAGCAGTGCCTGAGATCAGTAAGTTGGTTGATTCAGAAACTCTATCCGTATAAGAGCAACGTTTTTCCTAATTCTGAAACTCCGTATCTTATGACATCAGTTGAATGGAAAGAATTGAAGGACCAGCTTTTAGAAAGTGGTTTTATCCGTCTGAGTGTGTATCCGTGGTGTACTCCAGTTGTATTCATGAAGAAGGATGATGATAGCATGAAGTTGTGTAGTGATCTCGGGAAGCTGAATAGTATTGTGTTTAGAACCGTTATCCGTTACCTCGAATCGACGATTTGATTAATCAACTCCAGAGTGTGAAGTTTTCCCAATGATGAATTTTAGATATGATTATTTTTCAGTTATGTTTAAAGGCCGAGATGTTTCTAGAATGGCTTTCCGTATTCGTTTTGATCCCTATGAGTATTGTGATGCCAATCGTATTGGCTACTGCTCCGACTGTTCCTATGAACTTGATGAATCGTGTCTTTCATGAATAATTAGACAATTTGTCATAGTATGACATATTGTTATATTCAGAGACTGTTAGTGCAAGCAGTCTCGTTAGGGAGATTGTTAGCGCAAGCAATCTCGTTTGTTTTGATTGATGACAAACATGTAACTTGATACATAACGTAAAATGTACAAGTTACTTGTAATCTTATTTTGTCTCAACATATTTTCAACACCTCTCGAGTCCTCGTATGATACAACACAGGTTCGTACATGTTTGTTATGTGGCATTATGATCAAACCCTTAACAAACCATTTAGAATGTTTAAAATACGGTTAGGAAATTCAGTATTTTAAAAGGCTAATCATTCTACTTAGAACCTCATTTTACACCTTTGAATAAATAAGTATTTTTACTTGTACATCATGTTTCCTAAGTCTAATAGGATAAGTACACTTTAGGTGTCAAACTAACATGATACATCTTGTTAAACATATATTAGTTAAGCTAGTATATACATGCTATATGATCACTAGGATACATGTTACATACATATATACATTTACATGTTTATGTTTATTTCTTAAATTAGAAATATTTAACATGACATCATGGCATGCATCACTTACATATCTTGGAAGATTTATAATATATTTTGTATAGATCTTTAAGCTAACAAGTTGACTTTTGAAGATATGGCAAGATATGGTAAGATATGGAAAGATTTGAGAATCTATTAGCTGGCTGACACCGGCGGATCCAAATGGTATAAAGGACGGATCCAATTTTTGGGATCCGCCAAATCCGCCGAGCAAAATTCTTGTTGGCTATAAATAGCAGCCCATTGTTTATCCAACTTGAACACACATTTCCTCTACCCTTTGCATACATTTAGATCATTAGTAAATCATGTAGAAACACACATTAATCACCCTTTGCATAATGATCATAATGTTACTAACTTTCATTATGTTGTAAGCATACACTGTTAATGATCCTGTGAAGCAAGCTCAAGATCATGAGTCATTATCCATAGCATACTTCCTGATCCTCCAAGATGGTTTGAAGATCTTGAAGTAATTATCCACCATAGCATTCCAACATATGAAGATTCAAGGGCACTTGACATCCTCAAAGATTGAAGATTTCTTATTTAAGAAGTTCATGTAGATTGCATATTCATATATGAAGATCCATCACAACAAGTTTAGGGAGCTTGTAATCTTCATCCATTGAAGGCTTCCCATCAATGGAAGTTCATTTAGATTAGACATTCATATCCATGACCCATTTATTTCATGGATCATCATTGTAATCTATTCATACTAGATTAGATGGTTTATGTGTTTGTGCCATAAAACACAAGGTTTCTATGTTGGGCCATAAAACATAGCGGGAGTGGTTGTACCCTTGTAAAGAACTCGATATCTAGCTTAGTACCGGAAAAAGGTTAAGCGACGACGGGAGTGGTTGTACCCATGTAAAAGAACTCGACATCTAGCTTAGTGTCGGAAATTGTATAGGCGACGTTAGGTTGGTTCTACCTCGAACTAGAACCCGGTATTTAGCTTTGTACCGAAAAAAGTGTAAGCGACGTGTGTAAGGTTTTCTCCGCCGAGAAGGGAGCTTGTTGATCTAGTGAAGTAACTCTCGTGTTCGGTTTGTGCTTTCTTTTACTTATCTCTTTACTTTTATGTTTGCATTATGTGATTGCTTGTGTTGTGATTATTTGATAATACTTGTGTGACAACTTGGTAATCATAAACTACAACAAACATCTTTCATATTAGAACAAGCCAAATTGGAAATTTGATACAACAAGTTTTAAGATTTTAAAACGGAAACGTATTCACCCCCCCCCCTCTACGTTTTCACAATTAGTATCAGAGCCACGTGGCTCTTATTTCAAAACAAATGGTTTTTAAAATGGAGTACGATCCATGTATCAAATTACCTTTGAAGCAGAATATAATATGAAAAATGTTTCGCTAAGTATACTTAGAAATTTTGTTGTTAAATATTACTTTGTATACAAGCTTGAAGATGTCTTTGGAAAATCAAAAGAAAAGATTTCTTAAAATGATTAAGTGTCAAATTGTGTGCGTAAAGCTAATTTACGAAAAACACGGGTTTTAAAGGGGCGTTTGGGATAACTATTAATTTAGTTGAAAAATCACCTCCGTAATGTTTAGATAAGTCACATAAGTAGAAATGTTGTTAAATATGTGTAATATATGTTTAATATTAAGTCTAGCAAGTCCTACATGTGAGAATCTGTCACAGACACCCACGGATCCCTTTGTTACAAAGGGCGGATCCCTCAAAAAGGATCCGCCAAATCCGTCTGTATGGCATGCAGTTTTTGTCCAACTTCAAAAATTCATAACTAATTAACCGTAAGTCCGTAGGAGTCGCGCCACCTATCATTTTGAAGGGAATTAAGTCTACTTTCATTTAAAAATAATCTCATGTCCTAAATCTAAATTGAAGTAGGTAAAACAAATCAAATACTACAACCTGTTCAAAATATTAAGTTTCATTTTGACACAGTAACTTAAACTTTTGAGTCGGGCAATGTAAGTTGGTATCCTTTGTACATAGATATGATTTCTTTTGAAATTAAAGAGTTTGGTAATATAAAGGAAACAAATCAAGCTTGATGTACATCGTCACGTTTAAACACAAAATGACGAAAAGTATCTTTTCATTTATGCTATGCTATATGACTATCTGTTCTAAGTTATTTGCATACATGTGATTTGCCTGTTGGTAATTGTGATTGCATTTGTTGATAGGAAGTACATAAGTGTTTTGCCATGACAATTATTTTCTTGCTTATCAATTGCTTGTTTGATGCTCAATAGGACTTTTGCTAGATCTTGTGCACTAAGTTGATAAACTGTGTTTGTTTCACTTATAGACTTAGATATTTTTGTTTGCATATGTTATGTGACAATTTTGCATAACTTACTTAGAAATGTGAACTGAGTGAAACTAGTTTAGTGTCTTAAAATGTATTGTCTTGCACAAACCTTCACTTAATTTCAAGTGTTAAAATGTGTAAACATGTAGTATGTGTGAAAGAGTGTTTGGTATAAGAAAATTTCAAACAATGATGTGATGATTTGTTGTGTGTGACATTTCATAAATTCAAGTCATTCTTTAAGCCATAATATATTTCATTTCCTCTTGAGTAAAAATTTATTTTTTTTAATTTTTACCCGATATAGCAAATTTCGCGTTTTTAGCTTTTCTCGAGCCGTGCTTAGGATTTCTATCCCGATTCTTGTCTCAAGTGACTCAATATCCTCTCATTTATCCATAGAAACCAAGTGAATATATTTTTCACATTTCCCGCTTCGTTTCACAATTTTGTTAGTTTTAAGCATCTATTCGCGTTTTAAGGTTTAAACCTTTACATCTTTATTTCACCCATACATATTTACACCTATCTAATAACTTTTAAAAAATAATAATAATAAAACCCTCCTCCTTAATACCCCTAGGCCGGCCCCCTTTACAACACATACACACTTCCCATATTTTCATTTCCAAGGAAACTCAATCATCATCTCCATCCATGCAAAACTAACCTAAAGATCCAACTCCTCCCCTCTCCTCCCATTGCTGCCGAAAATCACAGCCAAACACACTTGGATCATCTTGATTTTTAGCATGAAATCATCCATACAACATCATCTTGAAGATACTCTCAAAGAATGGTGGTTTGAATCACGTTTTTGAAGGTTTTGTTAATGTTTTTGAAGGTTTTATGAATCTTTCTTCTTCCTATATTTTCTTTAGCTCACAAAATGTTTTTGTGGCTGTAGGTTGAAGCCTCTCACGGCCCTATAAAGATCTTCCTTCAAGCTTACAAGAGTTATCCTTGGTGGTGTCATTTGGTTGATCATTGATCTTTGTTCTTGAAAGATTTTGGTTGTTCATCTCTTTTGTAAGAAACTCCCCACATACTCTTCATTTTATTTTACTCTCACTTCTGTAAATCTTACATTTCTTGATGTATTTGAATATTATATAAATTATTATGCTTGGTTAGGCTTGGTACATAGCTTTTGGTTGTTTATGGAAAGACCTCACCACCAGAGCCACGTGGATCCCCTCGTGACTCCCAGTAGTCTATGTACTTTTATTTTCTTTCGTTGTATTTCATCGTTGTTTCCTTGTCCTGTAATCACTAAACTGAAAGTATCAGTTAGTAGAACTATTATCGTTAATTATGATGACTTCGTCAAGTTTTGTAATACGACCAACAATGTATTAATCCTTTGTGATGAATGATGAAGTTTCTATTTCTTAATTCCACTCTATATTGTTGTAATCTCTTTTATGTTCGGTTTACTCGTATGTGATTATATTTATGTCATTGTATGAATACTCATCAAAATTTTCTTGTGTTGTGATAGAATCATGCCACCAAAGAGAATGTCCGGTTGTTGGGTCTAAAGATGCTGCTGTTCGAGAAATACACTAAGTATAACTCTGCTGATTAGTTCAGTGACTCTGCTGATTAGACTTAAACTCTGCTGTTTTGTAACTCTGCTGGTTTGGAAGAATAAGCAAAGTGTAACTCTGCTGCTAGCCTACGAAGACTCTGCTGCTATATCATTATTGTTTTACACTTCAAGGTTTCTTGTAACCCTATTGCTATCGAACAATCGTATTAATATATTGAAGTATTGTTTGAGAATTCGTTCGTGGTTTTAATTCTTCTTAAGATCAAATATTAAGTTCCGCATAATATTTGATATACAACTCAAGATCAGTTTCTATACCGATTGCTTTAGGTTTATATCTAAAGTAATTAATAAGATCGTGAAGCTCAACTGGGATCAACAAGTGGTATCAGAGCTTGTGATCTAGAAACTGGTACCAAGAAGAATTACTGAATACAAGATTTGTTAATCATCAAAGTAAGCAATGGAATACGATTCAACACACATGGTTACTGCATCAAGAGTCCCCATGCTCAAGACTGGAGAATACAAGATCTGGAAGATGAGAATTCAACAATACATGAGAATGGTTGATTACTCACTTTGGGAAGTTGTTCTACATGGCGATAGTCAACCAGCAAAGACTACTACTGGGTCAGTCTTGACTCTCAAGACAAGTGAGGAGAAAGCACAGAGAAGATTGGAGGTTAAGGCTCACAGTATTCTCATGATGGGAATACCTATTGATTATCAACTAAGTTTTAATCATATTGAGTCTGCTAAGGAGTTATGGGAAGCTATTGAACTTCGATTTGGTGGGAATGAGGCTACCAAGAAATCAAGAAAGAATCTACTGAAGCATCAGTTTGAAACTTTTACTGCTTTGAGTTCTGAGAATATTGAGGGAACTTATGATCGACTTCATAAGTTAACTAGTCAGATGGCACTTTTGAAGATTGAGGTATCACAAGAAGATATCAATCTAAAGTTTCTGAGAAGTCTATCTACTGAATGGAACACTCACACAGTGATATGGAGGCACAAAGAAGATTTTGAGAAGATGACTTTGGATGATCTGTATAACAACTTGAAAGTTTATGAATCTGAAGTCAAGGGATTGTCAAGTTCATCTTCTACAACAAACAATCTTGCTTTTGTTTCCTCAAGCAACAAGAATTCTGGTAGTCATCAAGAACAGCACTCTGCTGCTGGTACTTTTGTTCCTGCTGCTGGTTCACATGTCAATGCTGCTGACTCTACCAACACCAACACCATCAGTGATGCTGCTATTTGAGCTTATTTGGCTGAACTTACTACAAGTACTTCAGTTATGCCTCAAGATTTGGATGAACTTGATCCTGATGATGTTGAAGAGATTGATATGCAATGGCAGTTTGCAATGCTAACTATGAGGGCAAGAAGGTTTCTTAAAAGAACTGGTAAAGAGATGAAGTTCAGAAGGAACAAGAATGTGGGATTTGACAAATCAAAGGCTGAATGTTTTAACTGTCGAAAGAAGGGACACTTTGCAAGAGAATGCAGAGCACCAAAAAGGAACAATGAGAATGTCAAGAAGTCTACTGATGATGAGCCAAATCCTACTACTGCTATGGTGTCATGTGATGGGTTAGGAGAGTATGACTGGAGTGATCATGCTGAAGATGGTCCAAATTGTGCATTGATAGCTGAAGAGGAACCTCAAGTACAACATTTTGCTCTCATGGCCTAGTCTTCCTCTGGATCAGACTCTGAGGTATCCAATGAATCATCTTGTTCTTTTAAATCATGTTCTGATACAATTGAAATACTTAAGTCTAGCAATGGAAACCTTAAAATGGAAAATGAAACACTTAAGTTAGACAATCTTAGTTATGAATATGGTTTAAAGAATTTAGAAGAGAAGCTAGAATTCTATAAAAAGGCTGAAATTGAATATCTTGATAAGATCACTATTCTAAAAAATGAACTTATTAAGAAAGATTGTGAGATTAAGGTTCTTATGGAGAAAGTAGAAGAGGCTGAAAAGGCTAAAGATTCAGCTATAAGTGAGACTGAAAAACATATTGTTAGGATTGAAAAACAACAATTTGCCACTGACATTCTCAGTAAACCAATAGGAAGACACTTTGCAGACTCAGGAAGTGGTCTAGGATATAATGTTGTTGCTCATCCTACGAAACTTAGTGCCAATGCCCCTCCTACTAGGACATTGTCTTTCATACCTGCATCTGAGGTCAAACCTGTAGGTGAAACTAGTGAAACTAAAGTAGAGTCACCTAAGGTTGAGAAAAAGTGGTCTGATGCACCCCTTATTGAAGATTGGGAGTCTGACAGTGATGATGAAGTTGTGGAATCTGATTCAACCCCTAAGAACAAAAAGGAAGAAATTCCTGCTGTTGTTGAATCAAAAGCACCTAAGGCTAAAAAGGTTGAGTTTGTTAAGCCTAAGCTAGGTAAAGGTATCTCTAGGAAGATGGCTGAGTATAATAACACACCTAGAGTATATCCTAAGAAAACCAATAACTTGCCTAGAGGAAACCAGAGAAATTGGAACAACCTAGTTTCACAAAGATTAGGTACTGATTTTCAATTACTTAAAAAGGCATGTTATGGTTGTGGTAGTTTTGAACATCTGCAAGATGAATGCTACTACTATCAAAAACCAGTTTAGAACCAGTACACAAGGATGAACCATAGAAACTTTGCTAGAAAGACTCACCCACATCCCAAAAGAAACATGGTTCCCAAGGAAGTTCTGATGAGAGATGGTACTTCTAGAGTTATCTCTCCTATTGCACCAAAAGGGCCCATAAAGAAGGACATAGTTGATTCTGCTGTTAAGGCAAACTCTGCTGTTAAGGCAAACCCTGCTGTTAAGGTAGACTCTGCTGATTTGCCTAAAATTGTTACTGATACTGTTGTGGGCAACCATTTTTATGTTGTTAAGGCCTCAGCTTGTTGGGTCTGGAAACCTAAAGTTAAAGTTATAGATCATGTTCTCAGACACAGTAGTGCACCAATGCAGTTGAAGAAATTTGACTACTTTGATGCACAAGGCAGATCCAAGTCAGTAATGGCTTGGGTCCCAAAGAGAAACTAACTCTCTTACTTTTTGTGTAGGGCAATCTACAAAAGGAGCTAAAGGATAAATGCATTTTTGATAGTGGATGCTCTTCACATATGACTGGTGACCAAAGCAATTTGGAAAAATTTGAAGCTTTGGATGGTGGATATGTTGCCTTTGGGAATGATCCTAAAGGAGGTAAAATTGTTGGTAAAGGCATCATCAGAACTGGAAAATTGGATTTTGAGAAAGTGTATTTGGTGAATGGTTTAAAGTTCAATCTTTTTAGTGTCTCACAAATGTGTGACAGAAAGAATTTTGTTCTTTTTACAGACACTGAATGTCTTGTCTTATCTCCCGACTATAAGATACATGATGATAAATTAGTACTTCTTAAAGTCCCTAGAAATGACAACATATACAGTGTGGACATAAAGAACATTATTCCCAAAAGAGATTTAACTTGTCTGTTTGCCAAAGCCACTATTGATGAATCCAAACTATGGCACAGAAGGCTTGGACACTTGAACTACAAGGCTATCAACAAGTTGGTGAAAGGGAACTTGGTCAGAAGATTGCCTTCAAAGGTTTTTGAGAATCCTGAAGTATGTGTTGCTTGTCAAATGGGAAAGCAACATAGAGCATCTTGTAAGTCCAAATTGGTGAATTCTATTACTGAACCCTTGTTTATGTTACACATGGACCTATTTGGACCTACTTATGTGAAAAGTTTGAATAAAAAGATGTATGGCTTAGTGGTCATTGATGATTTTAGTAGATTTACTTGGGTATTCTTCTTAGCTACTAAGGATGAGACACCTGGCATTCTTAAGGCTTTTATTACAAGGATAGAAAACCTATTTAATCACAAGGTTAAAATCATCAAATGTGACAATGGAACTGAATTTAAGAATCAAGTGATGAATCAGTTCTGTGAGGAAAAAGGGATAACTAGACAATTTAGTGTGGCTAGAACTCCTCAGCAAAATGGTGTTGCTGAGAGGAGAAATAGAACATTAATTGAGGCTGCTAGGACCATGTTGTCAGAGTCTAAGTTACCCACTATCTTTTGGGCTGAAGCAGTCAACACTGCTTGCTATGTGCAAAATAGAAGTAAGATAGTTAAGCCTCACAATAAGACCCCTTATGAGTTATTGCATGGTAGGAAACCACTGATAGATTTCTTTAGACCATTTGGGTGTCCTGTCACTATCTTAAACACCATTGACCACTTAGGCAAGTTTAGTGAGAAAGCAGACATAGGTTACTTTGTTGGATACTCCACTGAAAGTAAGGCTTTTAGGGTCTTCAATCAAAGGACTGGGCATGTGGTGGAAAATTTGCATGTTAAAATTAGAGAAACCACACCTAATGTTGATGGAAAAGGTCCTGAATGGATGTTTGATATTGATTCTTTAACCAAAAGTATGAATTATCAACCAGTCATTGCAGGTACTACTAACATGTCTGCAGGTACACAAACTAACCCCAATGCAGGTACACAAGCAAAGAAGGATGGATCTGATCAGTACTTCTCTCCAACAGATAAAGAGGGAAAGAGTTCAGATGATGATGCTGTTCATAAGGAAGTACCAAAGGTTAATGTAGAAGGTGATGATGAACCTTCTCATGATGACAAGAATGATGATAAGGAAAGGAATGAAGAGTCAGAAATTGATGGGCAACAAGGGAATACACATAGCAGCAGTTCTCTCAACTCTGCTGCCAGGCCAAAACACTCTGCTGATAGGCCAAAACACTCTGCTGTTAGGCTAAAACACTCTGCTGTTAGGCTTGGTAACTCTGCTGCTATGCCCAAGGACTCTACTGCTGATAAAGATGGTGATTCTTATGATGATTCTTCTGATGAGATGCTCGAATTAGAAGAAGTGTATGTGGATACTGATGATGAAGTTGTTGATGTTTTTGGTGCTGAAGCTGATTTATCAAATTTGGAAACTGATATACCTGTTAGTCCCACACCAACAACCAGAATACACAAGATTCATCCAAAGGAGCAGATAATTGGTGATGTTCACTCTGCTGTGCAGACCAGAAGTAAATCAAAAGGTCTGAGTGATTTGCTTGATCAGGGATTGTTTGCTTAAACACTTAAGAAGAGGAATAGCCACAAGGATTTACAAAATTGCATGTTTGCCTGTTTCCTATCTCAAGAAGAACCCAAAACCATTCACAAGGCTATGAAAGATGAAAGTTGGGTTGAAGCTATGCAAGAGGAGTTGCTGTAGTTCAAGCTTCAAGAATTCTGGACATTGGTGGATTTGCCAAATGGAAAAAGAGCAATTGGTACTAAATGGGTGTTCAGATGCAAAAGAGATGAGAGAGGAATTGTTATCAGAAACAAGGCTAGATTAGTGGCTCAGGGATACACTCAGGAAGAAGGAATAGATTATGATGAGGTATTTGCCCCAGTTGCAAGAATTGAGGCTATTAGACTATTTTTGGCATATGCTTCATACAAGAATTTTCCTGTGTATCAAATGGATGTGAAAAGTGCTTTCTTGTATGGAAAGATTCCTGAAGAGGTATATGTGATGCAACCACCTGGGTTTGAAGATCCTAAGTATCCTGATAGGGTCTACAAAGTGAAGAAAGCATTGTATGGACTACATCAAGCTCCTAGAGCTTGGTATGACACCTTATCCACATATTTGTTGAATAATGGTTTTTGCAGAGGAACCATTGATAAAACACTGTTCATTAAGAAAGACAAAAAGGATATCCTACTTGTTCAGGTTTATGTAGATGATATCATTTTTGGGTCTACAAATAAGGTGTTATGTGAAGGATTTGAAAAGCTAATGCACAACAGGTTTGAGATGAGTTATATGGGTGAACTCACTTTCTTTTTGGGGCTTCAAGTTAAGCAGAAATCAGATGGGATTTTTATTAGCCAAGACAAGTATGTGGCTGATATGTTGAAGAAATTTGGTTTCAATGATGTGAAAGCAGCTAAGACACCAATGGATAAAAACAAACCTTTGCTCAAGGATGAAGATGGGGTAGAGGTTGATGTACATCTGTATAGATCAATGATTGGTTCATTGATGTATCTGACTGCTTCAAGGCCAGATATCATGTTTTCTGTGTGTGCTTGTGCAAGATTTCAAGTGTCACCAAAGGTTTCACACTTGGAAGTGGTCAAAAGAATTTTTAGGTACATAAAGGGTCAACCTAAATTGGGCCTTTGGTATCCTAATAATTCACCCTTTGACTTGATAGCATACTCAGATAGTGACTATGCTGGAGCTAGTTTGGATAGAAAGTCAACCACTGGAGGCTGTCAGTACCTTGGTCATAGGCTAATCTCATGGCAATGCAAGAAACAGACTGTTGTGGCTAACTCAACAACTGAAGCAGAATATGTTGCTGCTTCTAGCTGCTGTGGACAAGTGCTCTGGATTCAGAACCAACTACTGGATTATGGGTACAATTTCATGAACACCAAAATTTATATTGACAACAACAGCACAATGTGTATTATCAAAAATCCTGTTTTTCATTCTAAAACAAAACACATAGAGATAAGACATCATTTTATTAGAGATTGTTATGAGAAAAAGTTAATTCAAGTGGTTAAAATACATACTGACAATAATGTTGCTGATCTACTTACCAAAAGTTTTGATATAAGTAGGTTTCAATTTTTAGTTGCTAGTATTGGCATGATCAATCTTTAATCTTTAAACATCTTATCTCTGTATGTTTTTGTAAACTTTTGTAAGGATTTGTGCTGTTGTTTAGTCAATGTCTGGTGTTAAGTCAAAATTTGTTGTTTCTTAAATTGTTTGCTGTTTAGTTGTTTGTTGCTATGCTACTCTGCTGCTATTGTGGAATATTCTTGCTTGTGTTTGTGGTTTTCTACTAACCTTTTGCAGATATACATGAATGCGCAATCAAGAAAAGCAAGGAAAGATAAAGTCTATTGATCACAAAAGCAAAAGTACATAATAAAGTTTCCATACATCATTGTTCAAAAGAAGCTTAAAAGAAACCAAGACCCAAGGATTCACAACCTAAACACACCTATTCAAAATCAAGCTTGTTCCTTTCCCTTTCCAACAAAGTCAGGCATGACCTTGCTGCGCGGTCCTCTAGTACCCATGGCTTCTGATACTCTAGGACAGGGAAGTGCAAGTACCACTGGTCTTGATGGTGGACTCTGCTGTTGGCTTGTAGAGGGAGCTTGTTTCTTCTGCTGCTTCTTCTTGGGAACAGGGGGTTCCTGCTCCACTGTACTTGGCTTTGGACGAGGCAGATTGACACTCTTCGCAAAGGCGGCAGCAGCATTCTCCATTTGTCGCTGAAGCTCGACAGTCAAAGGATGGTTAGGAGGATCGATTTCCCAAGAATCTTGATAGTATGTCATGGATTTTGGCCATGCTTTTGCTTCTTCATCATCGCTAGAATCTACAAAGGAAGATGGTGTCGATGGAAGTGGGTCAGAATATTCTTCTTCAACAACCGCTTTGCCTTTTTGTTGTGCTGAAGATGAACTTGGAGGAAAGTAATTTGCCCATCCTTGTGAATTATCTGAAGAGGAATCTGATGAAATGTCAATGATCGGTGCTTTGGATGAACTCATGGTTAGTTGATTTTGAGTTAGGGTTTGTGAAATTGGGGATTTGTTAAGCGTTTGAGGGATTTATAGAATTTAATGAGGAGTTGGTAGTGTATTTTGGGAAAGTTGACTTTTGGTCAAACCTTTCATAACTCTGCTGTTGAGTTTGAAAGTAAAGGGGTTAATATTGAAAATTTTGGCGCGTCTTAAAACCTAATTAGATCAAAACGGTCTCACACACCATTTCGATCTCATTAACTTTTAATTGCTCAAAATTACATTCGATTCTCTCCCAAGAACATTAATTCATATCATTATATCCAAAACCCCCAAACTCCAAATGGCTCAACGAAAGTTTCCTGATGAGCATAATCAGATTGCGTTTCTTAGTAAGGTTTCTGCAGCTGACGAATTTCATGAAGTTATGGATTTTCTTCGTGCATCTCGATTAAGGTATGCTCTAACAGTTGATCCACCCATTATTAAATCTCATATGCGCCAGTATTGGTCAACTGTTAAGCTAGATTTACTCGACGGGGAGGAAAGATTAATAGGTAGTGTAGATGGTGAGACTATTGTGGTTAGTGAGACAACTATTAAGAGAACCCTTCGTCTATCAGGTGTTCCAACACCCCCAAATTTTACCACTGAGGTTATTTTAACTGAGCTTGAGAGAATTGGGTATGAGAGGCCTGAAAATACTGGAACTTTTTATAAAGGTCTGCTTTGCCCACATTGGAAGTTTTTGTTGCATACTCTTCAACACTGCTTGTTTCCCAAAGTAGGTGGATGGAATGAGTTTAGTGCTCCTCAAGCAATATCCTTAGTTTGTTTGGCTACTGGACAACCATTTGATTTTTCATCAATGATTTTTGAGGGTATGAAGAAGTTTGTTAAGAAGAAGTTTTATTTGTATCCAAGGTTTTTGCAGCTAATTATCAACAATCAACTTAAAGAACCCTTGGAACATATCAACATTGAGCCTAGTAGCAGAATGGCAATCAATATGTTTGCTTTTCTGAAGAAGCCTGGGAAAGGTTTTTCTGGTACTATAACTCCCCTAACTGAACACATCTTGAATATTGTGGCTGCAGTTAATGAGGATGAAGAGGCTGGAACTCCCACAGCTTCCCATCACACATCCTCATCTACAAGTTTGAATGTATCATCATCCTCTGAACCCCAAAATACCCAATCACCTAGGACTTCACAACAAGAGGACATTGTGCCACCTCAGACCAATGTCAGTATGGATGCAGATGAGGCTGGTACAGGTGATGTAGGTACCATGATGGAAGAGGCTGGCACTACTGTTTCCAACTTAGTAGTTGAACAGGACAGTGCTAACATACCTAAGACCTCAACCATGGCAACATCTATTGTAGAAGGTTCTCAGGAACCTAATACAACTGATGGTAACCCCAGCCAAATGGCTAATATGGGGGGCTCAGATGTTCAACTTCGAGTTGAGACTGAGTTTGTGTCCAAAGATTCACCTCTCGGAGAAGGTAACACATCTCGAAGTGATGAGGACAGGGATGAAACACATGAATTGATGGACACTGATGTACAAAATGACAATGCCCATGATACACCTCTCGGACCAGGTAACACAGGTCGAAGTGTTGAGGCTAGTATTGAACTTGAAACAGAGGATTTGACGGTTAAAACCCCTGTACACAATGCCAATTCCAGTGATCAACCTCTCGGGTCAGGTAACACAGACCGAAGTTGTGAGGATATCATGAAACAATTACAGGAATTGACGAATACATGTACAAAATTGTCACAGGAGGTTCTTGGTCTTAGAAAGGAGTTAACAACAGTTAAAGCTTCTCAGGGTGCTGAGATTAGAAGACTTAAGCTCAGGGTTACCCATCTTGAGGGGAGGTTGAAGAAGAGTTCCAAACCATGTTTGGAAGAGGATGCTTCCAAACAGGGGAGGAATGATCAGGATCAGGAGGTTATAATAGGTTCAGGGGAGGTTGTCAAGGAATCAGGTGAAAATGTTGCTGTTATTGGTGATGAGAGTGAAAAGATTGACTCTGCTGGAGCAGAACACTCTGCTGATGGGTTAAAGGACTCTGCTGTTGATACAGAGAAGAGTGCAAGAGAAAAGGACTCTGCTGAATCAGATGATGAAAATTTGACCTTAGCTCAAGTACTTTTGAACATTGGAACTAAAACACCCACACCATCACAACAACAACCTGCTGCTGAAGCTGCTGAAGAACTTGAAAGGATGCAAAAGTTGAAACCAAAAACTAAGAAGCAAATAGCTTTTGATGCAGAGGTTACAAGGCAACTTCAAGAAAAGGACTTGGCTGATGAAAAAGCTCAGATTGCTCATGATGAGGAATATGCAAGGAGTGTGGCAGCTGATGAGGAAAGAAATATGTTTGAATTTATGGAAAGCTCCAAATCTAAAGAGGTTAATCAAGAAGAGTTCAATGAACAGTTGCAATATTTCTTAGATTCTGATATGATTGTAAGAGGTCAAGCTTTCTTGATAACAAATGATGAGCAGTTGGATGGAAGTGAAAAGACAGAAGAGCTTGTGGAGTTTATACTCAGAAAGAATAGAGTAGCTAAGTGGGAAGAGCTAATTCTGAGAATTAAAGAAGGACAGAAGCATGGATTCAAACCAAAGTCATCTACAAAGAAAGCATTAGTTAATGATATGAAGTATTATTTGAAGAATGCAAGAAATTATCAGATGAAGGATTTCAAGGGAAAATCAGATGCCATAATTGAAAAGGAATTTTATGAAACCTATGCTATGCTGAATCCAAGAAAAGGTTTCAAAACTGAAAAGAAGAGAAAGTCAGAGGTTATGGAATCTGACAATATGAAAGCATCTGGAAGTGTTTTGCAGAATCAAGATGACAAGCAAACCATGGAGGTTGAGAGGGAAGAAGTTAAGAATGTCATTGGTTATAAGAGGACTGGTACAAGAAGTAAGACCACAGCTAGAAAGAAAAGAAGAGTTCAAACTGAAGATTGTTATAAGAACAAACAGGAAGAAGCTGATGCTATGAAAGCTATTATGGACTTCACAGTTCATAAACCACAACCAGTACCTAAACCACAGCCAGAACCTGAGATAATCAATGCAGTCCCCTTGTCAACAAAGTATCCAATTATATCTTATACTGCTGATGTGTTTGATGTCTTTGATGCTAAATGGGAGGTTATGAGATCTGATTTGAAATGTGAAAAATATGTTAGATTTGATCAGATGTTGGAGTACATGGATAGAAAGGATATTGTAAAACTCTAGGAACTTTACAAGGAAAGATATGGTGACAAGAAACCAGAGTCAGTGCCTGAAAGAGTACATTATCTTTGGCTGAGTAACATGTTTGAGCCTGATGCAATGTATTCTGAATGGGAAAAATTAAGAAGATCAAAGAAAGTTGTTAAGTGGTACTTATATCAGTCATGTGGAGTACATGAACTGATTGGAGATGGTGGACTTGGTGTTTACATGTTGATAGAAAAAGATTATCCTTTCTACAACAATGTTGATGTTCTCACTGATATGATGCAACCAGGAAAGTTGATGTTGCAAAGACCATTTGTATCAGATTATCAAGCAGGTGTGCTAATTGAGAAGTATAGAAAGATTCTGCAAGAGAAGGTTTCAAAACAGTAAAGTGTTTGGAAGCATCCTCCTAGTGATTAGCTGGGTTTAAAGGAAACTTGATGATTTTTGAAGAAAAATAACAAGTTTAGGGGAGGATTGTTGGGTCTAAAGATGCTGCTGGTTGAGAAATACACTAAGTATAACTCTGCTGATTAGTTTAGTGACTCTGCTGATTAGACTTAAACTATGCTGTTTTGTAACTCTGCTGGTTTGGAAGAATAAGCAAAGTGTAACTCTGCTGCTAGCCTACGAAGACTCTGCTGCTAGACTAGTTACTCTGCTGCTTATTAGATATGTATAGTATGTTAAGGATAAGTATAGAAAAGATACGTAAGAATATTTTTCATGTATAGAAAGTCTTGAAAACCGACTAGGACTCCTTACGCTATAAAAGGAGGATCTAGGGTTAGGTTAGATATACGTATCATTATTGTTTTACACTTCAAGGTTTCTTGTAACCCTATTGCTACCGAGCAATCGTATTAATATATTGAAGTGTTGTTTGAGAATTCGTTCGTGGTTTTAATTCTTCTTAAGATCAAATATTAAGTTCCGCATAATATTTGATATACAACTCAAGATAAGTTTCTATACCGATTGCTTTAGGTTTATCTAAAGTAATTAATAAGATCGTGAAGCTCAACTGGGATCAACATCGATGCAGCTATACGAAAGTTAGTCACTGACAGTGTAGCCGCGGCTTTAATCGAGGATTGAGCTATAAGAGCAAATAATGCCGGTGGCGGTGCTGGAGCCGCTGGGGCTGCCGGTGACGCTGTGGCACGAGGTTGTACCTACAAGCAGTTTCTTGGTTGTGAACCCATAAAATTTAAAGGAACTGAGGGAGCGGTTACCTTGATTCACTGGCTTGAAAGCTGTGAGGCCGCTTTTATGCTCAGCAACTGCTCAGAGGATTGCAAAGTCAAGTACGCTGCAGGTACTCTGTTGGAACATGCTAAATCATGGTGGAACTCTTACGTTCAACCTATTGGGATTAAAGCAGCCCATGCAACCACGTGGACCGATCTCAAGAAAAAGATGACCGAAAAGTTCTGTCCTCGTAGTGAGATAAGGACACTTGAGACAGAGTTTTATAATCTATCGGTGAAAGGTTATGAGATCGAAACCTATATCAGAAGGTTCCAAGAGCTGAAGGTTCTGTGTCCTAGTATGGTTCCTGATTTTGAAAGGGAGCTAGAAGCTTTTCTCAAAGGACTTCCACGAAGCATTAAGGGGGACGTGACAGCATCTAACCCAAAAACTCTGGAAGAAGCCATTCGTGTTACTCAAAAGCTGATGGCACAAGTAGTGGAGGATGGGACAACACAGAATGCAAACAACAACAACCAAAACAAGAGAAGCTGGGATGATGAGAAGAAGGGAAACAACAACAACAACAACCAGGGCCGCAACAACGATCATCACCAGCAGCAGAATAGAAGACGAGAGAATGTGAGGGCAATGACTGAAGCCCCAACTGGAAGAGGTGGGTACGCTGGACTTCATCATTACTATAATCGTTGTAAAATGCATCACCCTAGCAACTGTTATGAGAAATGTAACAAATGCGGAAAGCAAGGTCATCTAACGGAAAACTGTAAGGGTAAGGCTATTGCTACTGGTGCTAATGCTCAGCCAATTGTAACTTGTTTTGGTTGTGGGGAAAAAGGGCACTACAGAAACAACTGCCCGAAGAATGGGAATGATCAAGCTCGGAATGCTCGTGGTCGTGTGTACGTGATGGGAAACAGATAGCAACAAGGCCCGAATGTCATGACGGGTACGTTTCTACTTAACAATCATTATGCTAAGGTTTTATTTGATTCGGGTTTAGACAAAAGCTTGTGTCACTAGTTTTAGTTCATTGATAGATATTAACCCGGTTAAGTTAAACTATAGTTACGAAGTCGAATTAGCCGATGGGAAATTGGTTAGTACAAATTCTATTCTAAGGGGTTGTACCATAAATCTAGCGAACCACCCATTTAGTATTGACCTCATGCCAATTGAACTTGGAACTTTTGATGTCATCATTGGAATGGATTGGTTATCCGATCGAAACGCGGTTATTGTCTGTGGTGAAAAAGTTGTTCGTATTCCACACAACAATAAAAAACTAATAATCCAAGGCGATAGAGACGCGTCCCAATTAAAAATCATATCTCGTATTAAGGCTCAAAGGTAGATAGAGCAAGTATCCTCATCTTTTCGCAAATGAACCATCGGGAGTTTAAGCGAGTTAAGCTCCGGGACGGAGCTCTCTTAAGGGGTACGTGATGTGACATTTCATAAATTCAAGTCATTCTTTAAACCATAATATATTTCATTTCCTCTTGAGTAAAAATTTATTTTTTAATTTTTACCCGATTTAGCAAATTTCACGTTTTTAGCTTTTCTCGAGCCGTGCTTAGGATTTCTATCCCGATCCTTGTCTCAAGTGACTCAATATCCTCTCATTTATCCATAGAAACCAAGTGAATATATTTTTCACATTTCCCGCTTCGTTTCACAATTTTGTTAGTTTTAAGCATCTATTCGCGTTTTAAGGTTTAAACCTTTACATCTTTATTTCACCCATACATATTTACACCTATCTAATAACTTTAAAAAAAATAATAACAAAACCCTCCCCCTTAATACCCCTAAGCCGGCCCCCTTTACAACACATACACACTTCCCATATTTTCATTTCCAAGGAAACTCAATCATCATCTCCATCCATGCAAATCTAACCTAACCATCCAACTCCTCCCCTCTCCTCCCATTGCTGCCGAAAATCACAGCCAAACACACTTGGATCATCTTGATTTTTAGCATAAAATCATCCATACAACATCATCTTGAAGATACTCTCAAAGAATGGTGGTTTGAATCACGTTTTTGAAGGTTTTGTTGATGTTTTTGAAGGTTTTATGAACCATTCTTCTTCCTATATTTTCTATAGCTCACAAAATGTTTTTGTGGCTGTAGGTTGAAGCCTCTCACGACCCTATAAAGATCTTCCTTCAAGCTTACAAGAGTTATCCTTGGTGGTGTCATTTGGTTGATCATTGATCTTTGTTCTTGAAAGATTTTGGTTGTTCATCTCTTTTGTAAGAAACTCCCCACATACTCTTCATTTTATTTTACTCTCACTTCTGTAAATCTTACATATCTTGATGTATTTGAATATTATATAAATTATTATGCTTGGTTAGGCTTGGTACATAGCTAAGAAAACAATAAAAACACTAAAGGACTAGACATGCAACAGTTAATTCTGATCAGGGGTAAAGACGTAATTAACTGATTTTATCAGTGAACTTTGGACATAAACTAAAAATATGCAGTTGTAGATCAATGTCTTTTGGTCGTTTTTACGGGTATTTCATTAAATAACTCATTACGATGATTAAACTAGAAATATTTTAGTGAAACATGTTACATTCTGAGTAACATATTTGAAACGTATAAAAGTCATTTTTTTTTGTGAATAACCCACTGTTACTCAAAACACAAAAGTTGTAGATAACATCTTAACTTAAACGTGGCCGCAAACGGAGAATTAATTGGACTTGTAGAACTCAAGATATTGTATTTTTAGTGGGACTGTTGTGATATTGGTGATTTCTGAACTGGGTAGTAAGGGGAAAAATAATAAATTCACTACTGTTACGAAATTTTTAAATTAGTGGGGCCCACAGAAATTGTTAGTACAGATGAATACCTTTCCGAGGACATAAAGAACATAATTTTTCAACTTACGGTTTGAGAGATATGAATTTTTAGAAATGGTTAAGTTATAAAAATTCCATCAGATTTTGAGTTAAAAGTTATGAAAAGTTTAATAACTTATGAATTTGGACTCCTATGTTTCATTTTGAACCACCTAATATAATATGCACCTTTAGTCATAAACTGACCCTTTTGACTAAGAATTGACCCCTTTGACTAAATTGAACCCTTAGACTTAGATTGGACCTTTAGCATTTATTTTAGACTTAGGAATAAAAAGGGACTATAAACTTGAATTTTTGTAAGAAATGTACATGTTATACTTAAAGAACATTTTTATTAGAACTTGTTAAGTATATAGAAATTATGTACCAAGCATAATTAAGATCATTATTTATATATATAGCTAAATTGCATCAATGTTTATTTTTAAAAACCTAAGACAAGCGTATATCTATTTAGGTGCATCGTAGAGCTTCGCGGCTATTTTTCTTCACTTGCTTATTGCATACTACTTCCTTTATTCACGGTGAGTTCATAGCCTTGCCTTTACTCATTTTAATGTTTTATAAACCTCGCGAGGGGGATACATGCTAGTTTTTAAAACTGAATACAAGTAGCTTTTGGTATGCTTGACCCGATACATGATTATAGTCATTGAGTAATCTTTTGCTGCTTAAAGCCCCAAATTTCATGAACCATTAATTCCATTGGGAATGCTAGTATTATGAATATGCATATTTGGCCTGACAAGCCTGTCCGGATGAGTAGTGCTCATATTGAAACGGGTAGTATAATATTTAGAAGATCTTGGTAAAATTTGCAAACTTACCACTTGGGGGACATTATTTATCACAGTTAAGGTTCGGTGCCATAAGCTCAAACTATAATCAAACTACACGACTTGTATATGCATTACTTGTCGCCCGATGAACTATACTTGTATTCAACTTATTACGTATTAAACTCTATGGATTTCACTCAACTTTATGTTGACCTTTTTAGCATGTTTTATCCCAGGTCCGTGATATGTTAAAGCTTGGATGGGCGGCGCAAGGATATGGATATCAAAAATGATGGCCCATGTTTTAAAATCGCATTCGATGATACTTAAACTTTTAAACTCATGTCATGTTTAAACTTATGTTGTTTCAAACACTTGTGTTGTGTTGAACTTTGGGACTTTCTTTTGCCTACTCTGATTTTATCGAATGTGAATGTTTTTTTATAAACGTCTCTATTTTGAGTCGTTTACTATGCTTGTACGATGTGACTAATAAATAGCACCCCATGTTGTATTCCGCTGCGTACCGAAAATGGGGGTGTTATAGATTGGTACCAGAGCACATGTTATAGTGAACTAGGTCAAATTTTTAAAACCCTAGACTATAATCATTTATTTTTTTCAAAAATCATGAGTTTCCATCATTTTGCCCGATATCCATGCGCGCCTACTCCCGAGCTTCCTATTTCTTCTTCGTATATATATCTTAATCTTGCTATATTGAAAATAATTATATAAGCACTATAATTATTCTTAACTCGTTCGATAATCCGTGAATTATCACTTGATAAATATAAAATCTTTATGCACAAGATTTCTTATTATTTATGCTACTAGTAAGCATAACTATTATTCTTATTTGTATCCAAAACTTTTACGCACCTCTTGATTGCACCGTTGTTATACGTATGCGTATAAACAAATAAATATTATCATTTGTACATGAAATATTTATCGATCATCTTGCTTTTTATGAAGCATCACTACTCACTCACTTGCTTACACAAATATTATTTTCACGATAATATTTCTTTTCCTAAAACTAATTATATGTATATATATAATTTTTCAGATTTATCATGGCACTTCCACTCCCACCCGATCATGAGGTAGACATTCCGGAGGACGAGCCAGCTCAACCCGAGCTTGCACCGGAAGAACCTCTACCAGTTCCTCCACCACCTAATCATGTCTTTCCAAACGTTGATCTTGAAAATCAAGAAGAAGAAGAGGAAGAGGAAGAGGAACAGGAAGAAGAAGAAGAGGAAGAGGAGCAGGAAGAAGAAGAGGCTGAAGAAGAGAATGTGTTGATATTTCAAGATGTAAGTTCAGATGAAGATGAATCTGAACTGATCTATCCTTATGAGGCACCTGCTTCTCCTTATCCACCACCATCTATACCTGACACTTCATCTGACTCTGAGCCAGAAATGGAGGAAGCTGCTACTGTTGGTACTATTAGACAGGTACCACTCTCAGGACGCAGATTTCCTAGGAGTATTCATGAAAGGGGTGGATCATCCTCAGCCACTCCTGTCACTTATGAACTCGAGGATCTAGTACCTGGGTATATGAGGAGAGACATTAACTATCTCCATGGTAAAGTTAGACTTTTAGAGAGGCAAATGAGTGTTAGGGAACTTGAGGGGGCTGCTGCAGTATCTAGAGACAAAATTGGACATAAACGTATGGATTTGCTAGATTTTGATTTGGGTGTGGTGGAACACCACGTTGATAAGACTGATCGTGAGGTATCGTTGTTGGGAAAACGTGTCCGAGAACTAGATGATGAGGGTGTCAAAGGTGAGAACAAGAGGTTGAAACATAAGTTAGAGGACACTCAGTTAGCTCTAATGTTCGCGGACATGGCGAAGGAGAGCCTTGAGAAGGATTTGTATGAGATGAGGTGTTGGGCCTATGATCATTGGGAGGAGATGATCCGTGCGGGGATGGTTGATGAGAGGCCATGTGATGCTATTGATGTATTAGCTGTTTATGGAAAGACCTCACCACCAGAGCCACGTGGATCCCCTCGTGACTCCCAGTAGTCTATGTACTTTTATTTTCTTTCGTTGTATTTCATCGTTGTTTCCTTGTCCTGTAATCACTAAACTGAAAGTATCAGTTAGTAGAACTATTATCGTTAATTATGATGACTTCGTCAAGTTTTGTAATACGACCAACAATGTATTAATCCTTTGTGATGAATGATGAAGTTTCTATTTCTTAATTCCACTCTATATTGTTGTAATCTCTTTTATGTTCGGTTTACTCGTACGTGATTATATTTATGTCATTGTATGAATACTCATCAAAATTTTCTTGTGTTGTGATAGAATCATGCCACCAAAGAGAATGTCCGATGCAGCTATACGAAAGTTAGTCGCTGACAGTGTAGCCGCGGCTTTAATCAAGGATCGAGCTACAAGAGCTAATAATGCCGGTGGCGGTGCTGGAGCCGCTGGGGCTGCCGGTGACGCTGTGGCACGAGGTTGTACCTACAAGCAGTTTCTTGGTTGTGAACCCATAAAATTTAAAGGAACTGAGGGAGCGGTTACCTTGATTCACTGGTTTGAAACCTGTGAGGCCGCTTTTATGCTCAGCAACTGCTCAGAGGATTGCAAAGTCAAGTACGCTGCAGGTACTCTGTTGGAACATGCTAAATCATGGTGGAACTCTTACGTTCAACCTATTGGGATTAAAGCAGCCCATGCAACCACGTGGACCGATCTCAAGAAAAAGATGACCTAAAAGTTCTGTCCTCGTAGTGAGATAAGGACGCTTGAGACAGATTTTTATAATCTATCGGTGAAAGGTTATGAGATTGAAACTTATATCAGAAGGTTCCAAGAGCTGAAGGTTCTGTGTCCTAGTATGGTTCCTGATTTCGAAAGGGAGCTAGAAGCTTTTCTCAAAGGTCTTCCACGAAGCATTAAGGGGGATGTGATAGCATCTAACCCAAAAACTCTGGAAGAAGCCATTCGTGTTACTCAAAAGCTGATGGCACAAGTAGTGGTGGATGGGACAACACAGAATGAAAACAACAACAACCAAAACAAGAGAAGCTGGGATGATGAGAAGAAGGGAAACAACAACAACAACAACAACAACAACAACAACCAGGGCCGCAACAACGATCATCACCAGCAGTAGAATAGAGGACAAGAGAATGTGAGGGAAATGACTGAAGCCCCAACTAGAAGAGGTGGGTACGCTGGACTTCATCCTTACTGTAATCGTTGTAAGATGTATCACCCTGGCAACTGTTATGAGAAATGTAAGAAATGCGGAAAGCAAGGTCATCTAATGGAAAACTGTAAGGGTAAGGCTATTGCTACTGGTGCTAATGCTCAGCCAATTGTAACTTGTTTTGGTTGCGGGGAAAAAGGGCACTACAGAAACAACTGCCAGAAGAATGGGAATGATCAAGCTGGGAATGCTCGTGGTCGTGTGTACGTGATGGGAAACCGAGAGCAACAAAGCCCGAATGTCGTGACGGGTACGTTTCTACTTAACAATCATTATGCTAAGGTTTTATTTTATTCGGGTTCAGACAAAAGCTTGTGTCACTAGTTTTAGTGCATTGATAGATATTAACCCGATTAAGTTAAACTATAGTTACGAAGTCGAATTAGCCGATGGGAAATTGGTTAGTACAAATTCTATTCTAAGGGGTTGTACCATAAATCTAGCGAACCACCCATTTAGTATTGACCTCATGCCAATTGAACTTGGAACTTTTGAGGTCATCATTGGAATGGATTGGTTATCCGATCGAAACGCGGTTATTGTCTGTGGTGAAAAAGTTGTTCGTATTCCACACAACAACAAAACACTAATAATCAAAGGCGATAGAGACGCGTCCTAATTAAAAATCATATCTCCTATTAAGTTTCAAAGGTACATAGAGCAAGTATCCTCATCTTTTCGCAAATGAACCGTCGGGAGTTTAAGCGAGTTAAGCTCCGGGACGGAGCTCTCTTAAGGGGTATGTGATGTGACATTTCATAAATTCTAGTCATTCTTTAAACCATAATATATTTCATTTCCTCTTGAGTAAAAATTTATTTTTTTTAATTTTTACCCGATTTAGCAAATTTCGCGTTTTTAGCTTTTCTCGAGCCGTGCTTAGGATTTCTATCCCGATCCTTGTCTCAAGTGACTCAATATCCTCTCATTTATCCATAGAAACCAAGTGAATATATTTTTCACATTTCCCGCTTCGTTTCACAATTTTGTTAGTTTTAAGCATCTATTCGCGTTTTAAGGTTTAAACCTTTACATCTTTATTTCACCCATACATATTTACACCTATCTAATAACTTTTAAAAATAATAATAATAATAACAAAACCCTCCCCCTTAATACCCCTAGGCCGGCCCCCTTTACAACACATACACACTTCCCATATTTTCATTTCCAAGGAAACTCAATCATCATCTCCATCCATGCAAATCTAACCTAACCATCCAACTCCTCCCCTCTCCTCCCATTGCAGCCAAAAATCACAGCCAAACACACTTGGATCATCTTGATTTTTAACATAAAATCATCCATACAACATCATCTTGAAGATACTCTCAAAGAATGGTGGTTTGAATCACGTTTTTGAAGGTTTTGTTGATGTTTTTGAAGGTTTTATGAACCATTCTTCTTCCTATATTTTCTTTAGCTCACAAAATGTTTTTGTGGCTGTAGGTTGAAGCCTCTCACGACCCTATAAAGATCTTCCTTCAAGCTTACAAGAGTTATCCTTGGTGGTGTCATTTGGTTGATCATTGATCTTTGTTGTTGAAAGATTTTGGTTGTTCATCTCTTTTGTAAGAAACTCCCCACATACTCTTCATTTTATTTTACTCTCACTTCTGTAAATCTTACATATCTTGATGTATTTGAATATTATATAAATTATTATGCTTGATTAGGCTTGGTACATAGCTTAGAAAACAATAAAAACACTAAAGGACTAGACATGCAACAGTTATTTCTGATCAAGGGTAAAGACGTAATTAACTGATTTTATCAGTGAACTTTGGACATAAACTAAAAATATGTAGTTGTAGATCAATTTCTTTCGGTCGTTTTGACGGGTATTTCATTGAATAACTCATTACGATGATTAAACTAGAAATATTTTAGTGAAACTTGTTACATTCTGAGTAACAGATTTAAACGTATAAAAGTCATTTTTTTTATGAATAACCCACTATTACTCAAAAGATAAAAGTTTTAGATAACATCTTAACTTAAACGTGGCCGCAAACGGGGAATTAATTGGACTTGTAGAACTCAAGATATTGTATTTTTAGTGGGACTATTGTGATATTGGTGATTTCTGAACTGGGTAGTAAGGGGAAAAATAATAAATTCACTACTGTTACGAAATTTTTAAATTAGTGGGACCCACAGAACTTGTTAGTACAGATGAATACCTTTATGGGGACATAAAGAACATAATTTTTTGACTTACGGTTTGAGAGATATGAATTTTTAGAAATGGTTAAGTTATAAAAATTCTATCAAATTTTGAGTTAAAAGTTATGAAAAGTTTAATAACTTATGAATTTGGACTCCTAAGTTTCATTTTGAACCACCTAATATAATATGGACCTTTTGTCATAAACTGGTCCTTTTGACTAAGAATTGACCCCTTTGACTAAATTGAACCCTTAGACTTAGATTGGACCTTTAGCATTTATTTTGGACTTAGGAATAAAAAGGGACTATAAACTTGAATTTTTGTAAGAAATGTACATGTTATACTTAAAGACCATTTTTATTAGAACTTGTTAAGTATATAGAAATTATGTACCAAGCATAATTAAGATAATAATTTATATATATAGCTAAATTGCATCAATGTTTATTTTTAAAAACCTAAGACAAGCGTATATCTATTTAGGTGCATCGTAGAGCTTCGCGGCTATTTTTCCTCACTTGCTTATTGCATACTACTTCCTTTATTCACGGTGAGTTCATAGCCTCGCCTTTACTCATTTTAATGTTTTATAAACCTCGCGAGGGGGATACATGCTAGTTTTTAAAGCTGAATACAAGTAGCTTTTGGTATGCTTGACCCGATACATGATTATAGTCATTGAGTAATCTTTTGCTGCTTAAAGCCCCAAATTTCATGAACCGTTAATTCCGTTGGGAACGCTAGTATTATGAATATGCATATTTGGCCTGACAAGCCTGTCTGGATGAGTAGCGCTCATATTGAAACGGGTAGCATAATATTTAGAAGATCTTGGTAAAATTTGCAAACTTACCACTTGGGGGACATTATTTATCACAGTTAAGGTTCGGTGCCATGAGCTCAAACTATAATCAAACTACACGACTTGTATATGCATTACTTGTCGCCCGATGAACTATACTTGTATTCAACTTATTACTTATTAAACTCTATGGATTTCACTCAACTTTATGTTGACCTTTTTAGCATGTTTTATCCCAGGTCCGTGATATGTTAAAGCTTGGATGGGCGGCGCAAGGATATGGATATCAAAAATGATGGCCCATGTTTTAAAATCGCATTCGATGATACTTAAACTTTTAAACTCATGTCATGTTTAAACTTATGTTGTTTCAAACACTTGTGTTGTGTTGAACTTTGGGACCTTCTTTTGCCTACTCTGATTTTATCGAATGTGAATGTTTTATTATAAACGTCTCTATTTTGAGTCGTTTACTATGCTTGTACGATGTGACTAATAAATAGCACCCCATGTTGTATTCCGCTGCGTACCGAAAATGGGGGTGTTATATTGTGTTATTAGGATATTATGTTGGTAGTATACCTTTTATGTGAACTAACATAACTTAGCAGGATGATAACACGTGATGTTATCGATTCACCGTTTGGCTTAACTCTCATTTATGGTAGGTAATTTTCATCAGATTGATCTATGTGTAAACGTGTGTTGGAACTTGTGTTCTTAGTTTTATTCCATTACATATTAGTGGTTACATATGTTTGAGGACAATTTTTGGAATTTGAACGAATAACGAAAATTTTGACATATGTTCTGTTAAAGAATCTGAATCTCCATATGGCGGATTCGGCGGATCCCAAATTTTGGATCCGCCTAGTGTATGCTTTGGATCCGCCAGTCCTGATCATGCGGATTCCGTGGAACCAAAAATTTGGTTCCGCCTTTGTTGTCGATTGGATCCGCAGGCTTCTACAGTAACTTTTTCAAAATTCTCGACTAATCCCGATCCTTAGATTATTGATTCTAGTTTTTAGGTTTATTCTACTGATCATTAATGAGCATTACACACATTCACCTGTCCTTTACTTATCCATTAACTTGATTTGTAAATTGACAACTTCCTAACTAAACCAGACTCACAGAGTGCAAAGATATCATTAATTACAAACCCAACTCATGACTGATATTGTCTTGTATTCACGTATGTTGCCTCACTTGGTTAACATGTCATCCTTCAAGAAGATTTACATCGAGTCGTAACTCACACTTAGGTTATATATGTAATTATCAAGTCTTGTCTCCAAGTAGGATTGACAACTTAAGTATTTCGTCCGAAATATTCAAGTATATCTGACTTACGATTATAGTCATTAAAGGTCATATCTGAAACAATCAACTCCCAAGTATTTTAACAAAGTATGTTAAAACACTTATCCTATCATAACTAGAACATTTGTTCTTTATCCCGTCACATTCAACCCCTAGGTTTCACAAACATAACTAAGCACTTCATCCATTAAAGAACCACAAGAATCAGTATCTATTCTTGTCATCTTCAATATCCATGTAACCTAAGTACTCTTGTACTTTCACCATCATCACGTCACATTCACCTCTATGATCTATCTCAGGCCCTAAACCTCAAATCATATCACCCACTAGTGAACCATAAGAATTAGTATCCATCCTTGTTGTCTTCAACATCCAAGAAACCTAAGTACACCCATAGCACAATAAACCCCTACAACACTTCAATCCTTACCATCATTTGAATCCATTGAGTGCATTGCTCAAAAAACCCTTTGTCCAAACACTCGTATCAAATCAAGTATGCGTTAAACATATTCAACCATACTTTACCACCTATAGGATTAGAACCTTCACCATCAAATGAGCATGATGCTCACATTCAATGTTTATCATTGTCCACTAGGTTTAAGTAGTACAACTTTCACAAGTCATCAAAGTATTGGTAATACTTTGTAATCAAACCTCTGCATAAGTTTCATTAAACCTTAAATCAATATTTTAACAACATATGTTAAAATATAAAGCCAACAAGTAACAATGACTCTTGAGGAGTATACATAAGAAACTCAAGTGAATTCTTCTTGTCATCCCCAAGTTTATTTAGAACAGGTCTATCAAATTCAAACACATTGAGTGTATATCTTCATTTAGGAAAACATGATGTTTCAGAAAACATTATGCCTAAAATATCATATGTTTAGTTTTCATATTGTTAAAAGGATAATATATATCCTATGCATCATTTTCTCTTTGCAACATGAATGGTTATGTTACAAGAGATTTCATTACACCTCATCAGCTAAATGATCTTAAAACAAACATCCACTAGTTCTATGAACTATCTTCCTCATTGAGCACGAGTTAAATCTTACTTGTTGAAAGATACCATACGTATCTATTTCCTTTCAAGCGTACATCAAACCTTGGTCAAATCTTGTGCATATCCACATCTCTGGAGCATACACAAGACCTATTTAGATTCTTGTTCCAAAGAACTTTCTTGAGAACGTTCTTGACATATCCCATTACCACACACAAATACATGTCTTGATCTTAGATGATCAAATCACTTGCATAACTCATACTTAAACTCAACTCAAAGGATGTCACCCTTTAGATCATTCAACCTTAGATTCCAAACACAAAGATTAAAATCTGTTGACACATATTTGTCAAATTTACGTGTATAACATGACATCTTCATCACATTAGTTTTAATAGAAATAGTTGAGTCTCATTAAGCCAAGTAATTGGTAAACTATCATATTTTATATACTTTGATAGGCAAAAATAGGAATACCTATCTTTCAAACATGAGAATGACTACTGGAGAATTTATTGCACTGGCAACTCAATTTAACCTAACGGTTAAATTGCTTCCAGCAGAGAAGTTGGGTATGTGGAATCACCCGTAAAAATGGTCGTGTTCAGCCTGAATTGAGCACCACTAGTAATAGTCTCATATTCATTCTCTAACTTGAAAAATCTTTATTCCTATACTTGCGTAAAGTAAGTATTAAAAGATGATATTTTATCTTGTCTCAGGAATATTAATCAAACAAGTAGTAGATGTGATTTTTCTTAGTAAAATCACTTACATTACATATACATGTGTTGATTACATGTTTAAGTGTCTTGACGTTATCATGATAATTACTTGATTGATAGTCATATGTGTAAACCTTCGAAAGGTTTTGTCTGCATGCTTATATGCTTCATGTTAACATGATTTGTATGATATGTTCATTCTTTCGTTATATGCTATTTCGCAAGATTAACGTATTACTTGTTAACTCACTATATGTCATTTTTAATACTTGGTGTTAGATAGCTCTTGTCTTTAGTTGACATTCATTGAGCTTTTTCGTAGAATAGTCTAAATGTTGCATACTTCCAAAATGTTAGAATTAGTTGCATGAATATGTCATTTTATTACTTTTGTGACTATGTTACACTATTTGCTTGCCATGTATGCACCTATAATATGTCTAACTGCTTTTGGGATAATAAACTTTTAAAAGTTTTTCATTATCATTATGTTAATTAATGAGTTAGTGTGCTTAAATGTCTAAGCCTAACATCAAAACAATTTCATAATATAGGATCTCAAACAATGTCATGCTATGATTATTTAGCTTGATGCTATGAGGTAAATTTTTGTAACACCCCAACCCGACAAGGGTAAAGGTGTCACAAGTACATGGTTTCATATCAGATACAAGCATTCAAGAAATAAAATAGCGGAAGCCTTAACATTTAAAATCCAAAGGAAAATAAGTCAACACGACTTATATCAAGTGCAAGACAGAAATAACGAAGTACAAAACAGAATCCAAAATGCCCAAACAATGGCATAACAGAAATAATATCCAAATGGTCACACTAGAATGACAAGGTCTAAACTTCACACAAGTTGCTCTCATCCCAAGCTAAACCCAGCTCCTAGCTTAAATGTACCTGCCGCAGGAAAAGAAATGCGGCTGAGCTACGAGAGCTCAGTGAACAGATATAACAGAAACAAGCAATAATACAGAATAATGAATAAGAAAGAAATACGAACCGGTCAGGAATAATGTGCAAGTATAAAGTAACAGTAATGAAAGATAAGTGATGTCAAGATCATGCAAATATGTCAAGGGTTAAGGAAAGTAATACGGGTAAGTGTAAGGGTAACAGAAATCCACTACGAGCCCAGAAATCAGAAATCATATCAAGTCCAGTAATCAGGGTGTACGGAGGGGAGACCTCGGTACCAAGTACAGGGTGAGGGGCTACCTCTCAGGGGTTGGAGTCATGAGCTCCCAGGGGTTGTGAAAGACGTGCATCGCACACACCATCAGTCACCAGAGATAACAAGTCATATATCATATACAAAAAACAGAACAAGTCTAGGATGCATCCATACGCCCCAGGTGGCCAGAATCTACCAATACACACCATAAAATCAAGTCAGGGACGGGATAGGACATCTCTCTCCTACCCTAGAGTCAAGTCATCGGTGCATCAATGACAAGGACATGAACACCTCATGCCTGGTAGGTGGCTCGTAATATCAAACTGTGGGTCAGGGTCAAGTGTCAAGTATCAAGTGTCAAGTGTCAAGTATCAGGTGTCAAGTATCAAGTATCAGGTGTCAAGTATCAAGTATCAGGTTGTTCAGAATCAAGTTCCATATCAGGGTTCAAGACAGGATATCAGAAGGTTCATATCAGAGGGTTCCATATCAGGTAGTCCAAAGGTTCAATATCAGGGAGGTCAATATCAGGAAGGTCGATATCAGTTTGTTTAAAAGTTCATTTTAACAGTTTATATTACAAGTCCATATCATAGGTGTTGAAAAGAAATCCTTTAATAATGCCTTTCGTAAAAGTGATCTTTAAAACAGTTTCATAAAGAAGGTCTTTTAAAAATGGTTTCTATAAAGATAGCCTTACGAATAGTTTCTTAAAACATTTCCATAAATCATTTAAAAAGGTTTTCTCATCCAGTTATAATATCACAAGTATCAAGGTTCAAGTCAAGGTTTTATGGCAGGGTTCGTATCAAGGTTCATGGCAGGGTTCATATCAAGGTTCATGGCAGGGTTCAGAACAAGGTGTAAACCAAAGATCAAGACAGGGTTTAAACAAAGGTTCAAGAACAAGTACAACAGATCAAGGTTCACAAGCAGGGAAAACATAGCAATGGCATCGGGAAATCCTAATACGAATCAAGATCAATAATCAAAAGAGAACGAAGGCACCTTACTAAAAAGGGCAGAATATCTGTACCTTATTTCAATGCAAGCACACAAAATAGAAAAGGCTGACAGGAAATCAAATCACTCCCTCCTCGAACCTAAGGAGTAGAAAACAGAAATACGAAAGGGGTTCAGTTATCTTCCCATTATAAGTAACTTCTATTTTTAGTAACTTTCTATTTTTAGCAGGTTTCCACAATTAGTAAGTTACCACATTTAGCAAGGTTCAAGTGATATAATTCAAGTCAAGTCTTTAATTAGCTTATTATGTAAGTAATATTCATTTTAACAAGTTACACAAGTTCAGGGTTAATTATGACAAGTTTTTCATAGTTCAGGGTTATAAGTGTAAATTTGCCAAAGTTCAAGGTCCACATTAAAATTATCATCATTTTACCATTCAAACACTTATACTTTCCAAAATTACACATTTAGCCTTCAAGTTTCCAATATTTACAAATTACACCCCTTTACTTTATTAATTTACAAATTAATCTTATACTTACATAATTTACAATTTAACCTTTACAATATTCATATTACACATCAAGTCTCTTTTATTTCTTCAAATTACAGAAATTAACCTTCAATATAATTATGTTACAAACAGCCCTCAAAGTTTCGGTAATTTACACATTTGGTCCTTTTACTTATTTAAAATTCAATTCGATTTACATAATTTGCCATAATTACATATTAAGCCCATAAATACTCAAATTCACACATTTCACCCTTTATATTATTATTTACTTCGTGACCCTTCCATTTTCCAGAAATTACACATTTAGTCCCTCATTTAAATTATTTTCCAAATCGATTTAACAAATATATATATTTATCAAATAAACCCTTTATATGCAAAATTAACACATGAGACCCTCCTTTTATATTTTATTCGAATTACAGCAGGTCTAAAATGATTTAAAAAATTATCCCTTAAGTTTTAAAAATTACAAAACACACCCTTCTATTTTAATTATCCAATCGGTAACTATAAAATCATATCAAAACTCAATTCTAAAATCCCCAATCATTATACCATCATTTTATCATCATTGTACAGTGTTTACTTCCAGATTTCATAACTTTAAAACCCTAATTCGATTGGTCTTTATTTTTTGTTCTCGTTTTCATTTTTTTTCCTCAAAATCCGATTATAACAAATATTCCAAAAACCATGAATTCGACCCAAAAAATTCAAGATACTATTTTTCCCATGTTTTAAGAAGTATATAGGACCCATGAAAATTATTTACATGTTCAGGAAAAATCGCATGAATTAATAAGAATTCGATTTCGATTTTAGGGTTTATAAACCCATTATTTTCTATTCGGCCAAAATAAAATGCATGGTTCGATTTCCATAATTTTTAAATGTTATATATGATTAGGAGAAGGCTATAAAATTACCATAAAATTTATAGATCAAAGGATTACACGCTATGGATTTATTTGGCTCGGTTTCAATCTTTTCGACCCAATTAATTCACCACGAACAAACGATTGACTCCAGGACCTTGTGGCTATTTTTCCCACCTTCTTGGCACTATGAAGAACTCCAGGAAATTAACTCCTTGCCTCATAAAATTCGGATGTGGTGTGGGTGATTTTTAGTGTGGCGGCTAAATTGTTTTTAGGGTTTAATGGTTGAATAAAAATTATGGGATTGGTATAAATGTGATAGGCCGAGCATTTGGGGGGGGGGGAAAGGCTGGAAAATCGTGAAAACATAATGGCCCATTAATATTGAATAGTTTCCTTTCTTAATTTTGCATTTAAAAGTGTAAATTTTATTTATAAAGTTTAATTAATAAACATAATAATATATACAATATTTATTTGGTTCATAGAGGGTATTTTGGTCATTTCAAAACTTGTATAAATATTAATCGAAGTCGTCAAAATTATTTTGTATCATATCTTGTTCGTTTCTAGAAGTTTGGGATCGATTCGGAACTTTAAATTAAGATTTAATTAAATTTTAAAGTTTCAGGGGCATTTTGGTAATTTTTGCATGTTTTAGATTTTTGGGTTTTACAACTCTTCCCCTCTAACAGAAAAATTTCGTCCTCGAAATTTGCAAGGACATAGAAATGAAAGAGAACGGAAAACAAAACAAGGACATACCAGACGCCTTATCTGCCTGGTCACGAGATAGCGAGAAAACACGACCGGTAGTAGGAGTAGGAGAAGGAGGGCCAAGGTATTTCTCAAGTGGTTCCGGATTCCGCCTAGGACAATCTTTCAACTTATGCTCCCTCGAACCACACCTAAAACAAGCTCCAGAAGTCGTACGACAAAATCCCGTATGATTCTTCCCACACTGAGGACAACTAGCTGACCCCTGACTGTCGCTGCGCCCCCGACGATCGCCATCCTGCCTAGAAGCTGACCTCGAATCCCGACCCCTCGAATCTGATTTCTTCTGGTCGTAGCTCTTGCCCGAATACTCCTTGACGTCCCGACTCTGAATCTGCTGTTGCACCTTGTCGCCATCACGGTCTCGTTTGTAACCAACGCCCTCATGAAATTCTCGATGTTGCGAGCTGCATCGCAACATGCTGATGGATCCGCAAACTCCGAATTAAGCCGACGATCAAGAAAATATGACAGAACAGAACATGAAGAATGACAGAGCAGAACAGGAAAATATAACAGAGCAGAATCAAGGAAAGATGACAGAGCATAACAGGAAGAGAGAGTGCGCGTGCGGGAACCTAATGTCTACCCAATCCTCACAGGTCAAATGGCCTAAGCCTAAGGGTTTCGGAAACCTGTCTCTGATACTATAAATTGTAACACCCCTACCCGACAAGGGTAAAGGTGTCACAAGTACATGGTTTCATATCAGATACAAGCATTCAAGAAATAAAATAGCGGAAGCCTTAACATTTAAAATCCAAAGGAAAATAAGTCAACACGACTTATATCAAGTGCAAGACAGAAATAACGAAGTACAAAACAGAATCCAAAATGCCCAAACAATGGCATAACAGAAATAATATCCAAATGGTCACACTAGAATGACAAGGTCTAAACTTCACACAAGTTGCTCTCATCCCAAGCTAAACCCAGCTCCTAGCTTAAAATGTACCTGCCGCAGGAAAAGAAATGCGGCTGAGCTACGAGAGCTCAGTGAACAGATATAACAGAAACAAGCAATAATACAGAATAATGAATAAGAAAGAAATACGAACCGGTCAGGAATAATGTGCAAGTATAAAGTAACAGTAATGAAAGATAAGTGATGTCAAGATCATGCAAATATGTCAAGGGTTAAGGAAAGTAATACGGGTAAGTGTAAGGGTAACAGAAATCCACTACGAGCCCAGAAATCAGAAATCATATCAAGTCCAGTAATCAGGGTGTACGGAGGGGAGACCTCGGTACCAAGTACAGGGTGAGGGGCTACCTCTCAGGGGTTGGAGTCATGAGCTCCCAGGGGTTGTGAAAGACGTGCATCGCACACACCATCAGTCACCAGAGATAACAAGTCATATATCATATACAGAAAATAGAACAAGTCTAGGATGCATCCATACGCCCCAGGTGGCCAGAGTCTACCAATACACACCATATAATCAAGTCAGGGACGGGATAGGACATCTCTTCTCCTACCCTAGAGTCAAGTCATCGGTGCATCAATGACAAGGACATGAACACCTCAGGCCTGGTGGGTGGCTCGTAATATCAAACTGTGGGTCAGGGTCAAGTGTCAAGTATCAAGTGTCAAGTGTCAAGTATCAAGTATCAGGTGTCAAGTATCAAGTATCAGGTTGTTCAGAATCAAGTTCCATATCAGGGTTCAAGACAGGATATCAGAAGGTTCATATCAGAGGGTTCCATATCAGGTAGTCCAAAGGTTCAATATCAGGGAGGTCAATATCAGGAAGGTCGATATTAGTTTGTTTAAAAGTTCATTTTAACAGTTTATATTACAAGTCCATATCATAGGTGTTGAAAAGAAATCCTTTAATAATGACTTTCATAAAAGTGATCTTTAAAACAGTTTCATAAAGAAGGTCTTTTAAAAATGGTTTCTATAAAGATAGCCTTACGAATAGTTTCTTAAAACATTTCCATAAATCATTTAAAAAGGTTTTCTCATCCAGTTATAATATCACAAGTATCAAGGTTCAAGTCAAGGTTTTATGGCAGGGTTCGTATCAAGGTTCATGGCAGGGTTCATATCAAGGTTCATGGCAGGGTTCAGAACAAGGTGTAAACCAAAGATCAAGACAGGGTTTAAACAAAGGTTCAAGAACAAGTACAACAGATCAAGGTTCACAAGCAGGGAAAACATAGCAATGGCATCGGGAAATCCTAATACGAATCAAGATCAATAATCAAAAGAGAACGAAGGCACCTTACTAAAAAGGGCAGAATATCTGTACCTTATTTCAATGCAAGCACACAAAATAGAAAAGGCTGACAGGAAATCAAATCACTCCCTCCTCGAACCTAAGGAGTAGAAAACAGAAATACGAAAGGGGTTCAGTTATCTTCCCATTATAAGTAACTTCTATTTTTAGTAACTTTCTATTTTTAGCAGGTTTCCACAATTAGTAAGTTACCACATTTAGCAAGGTTCAAGTGATATAATTCAAGTCAAGTCTTTAATTAGCTTATTATGTAAGTAATATTCATTTTAACAAGTTACACAAGTTCAGGGTTAATTATGACAAGTTTTTCATAGTTCAGGGTTATAAGTGTAAATTTGCCAAAGTTCAAGGTCCACATTAAAATTATCATCATTTTACCATTCAAACACTTATACTTTCCAAAATTACACATTTAGCCTTCAAGTTTCCAATATTTACAAATTACACCCCTTTACTTTATTAATTTACAAATTAATCTTATACTTACATAATTTACAATTTAACCTTTACAATATTCATATTACACATCAAGTCTCTTTTATTTCTTCAAATTACAGAAATTAACCTTCAATATAATTATGTTACAAACAGCCCTCAAAGTTTCGGTAATTTACACATTTGGTCCTTTTACTTATTTAAAATTCAATTCGATTTACATAATTTGCCATAATTACATATTAAGCCCATAAATACTCAAATTCACACATTTCACCCTTTATATTATTATTTACTTCGTGACCCTTCCATTTTCCAGAAATTACACATTTAGTCCCTCATTTAAATTATTTTCCAAATCGATTTAACAAATATATATATTTATCAAATAAACCCTTTATATGCAAAATTAACACATGAGACCCTCCTTTTATATTTTATTCGAATTACAGCAGGTCTAAAATGATTTAAAAAATTATCCCTTAAGTTTTAAAAATTACAAAACACACCCTTCTATTTTAATTATCCAATCGGTAACTATAAAATCATATCAAAACTCAATTCTAAAATCCCCAATCATTATACCATCATTTTATCATCATTGTACAGTGTTTACTTCCAGATTTCATAACTTTAAAACCCTAATTCGATTGGTCTTTATTTTTAGTTCTCGTTTTCATTTTTTTTTCCTCAAAATCCGATTATAACAAATATTCCAAAAACCATGAATTCGACCCAAAAAATTCAAGATACTATTTTTCCCATGTTTTAAGAAGTATATAGGACCCATGAAAATTATTTACATGTTCAGGAAAAATCGCATGAATTAATAAGAATTCGATTTCGATTTTAGGGTTTATAAACCCATTATTTTCTATTCGGCCAAAATAAAATGCATGGTTCGATTTCCATAATTTTTAAATGTTATATATGATTAGGAGAAGGCTAGAAAATTACCATAAAATTTATAGATCAAAGGATTACACGCTATGGATTTATTTGGCTCGGTTTCAATCTTTTCGACCCAATTAATTCACCACGAACAAACGATTGACTCCAGGACCTTGTGGCTATTTTTCCCACCTTCTTGGCACTATGAAGAACTCCAGGAAATTAACTCCTTGCCTCATAAAATTCGGATGTGGTGTGGGTGATTTTTAGTGTGGCGGCTAAATTGTTTTTAGGGTTTAATGGTTGAATAAAAATTATGGGATTGGTATAAATGTGATAGGCCGAGCATTTGGGGGGGGGGGGGGAAGGCTGGAAAATCGTGAAAACATAATGGCCCATTAATATTGAATAGTTTCCTTTCTTAATTTTGCATTTAAAAGTGTAAATTTTATTTATAAAGTTTAATTAATAAACATAATAATATATACAATATTTATTTGGTTCATAGAGGGTATTTTGGTCATTTCAAAACTTGTATAAATATTAATCGAAGTCGTCAAAATTATTTTGTATCATATCTTGTTCGTTTCTAGAAGTTTGGGATCGATTCGGAACTTTAAATTAAGCTTTAATTAAATTTTAAAGTTTCAGGGGCATTTTGGTAATTTTTGCATGTTTTAGATTTTTGGGTTTTACAACTCTTCCCCTCTAACAGAAAAATTTCGTCCTCGAAATTTGCAAGGACATAGAAATGAAAGAGAACGGAAAACAAAACAAGGACATACCAGACGCCTTATCTGCCTGGTCACGAGATAGCGAGAAAACACGACCGGTAGTAGGAGTAGGAGAAGGAGGGCCAAGGTATTTCTCAAGTGGTTCCGGATTCCGCCTAGGACAATCTTTCAACTTATGCTCCCTCAAACCACACCTAAAACAAGCTCCAGAATTCGTACGACAAAATCCCGTATGATTCTTCCCACACTGAGGACAACTAGCTGACCCCTGACTGTCGCTGCGCCCCCGACGATCGCCATCCTGCCTAGAAGCTGACCTTGAATCCCGACCCCTCGAATCTGATTTCTTCTGGTCGTAGCTCTTGCCCGAATACTCCTTGACGTCCCGACTCTGAATCTGCTGTTGCACCTTGTCGCCATCACGGTCTCGTTTGTAACCAACGCCCTCATGAAATTCTCGATGTTGCGAGCTGCATCGCGACATGCTGATGGATCCGCAAACTCCGAATTAAGCCGACGATCAAGAAAATATGACAGAACAGAACATGAAGAATGACAGAGCAGAACAGGAAAATATGACAGAGCAGAATCAAGGAAAGATGACAGAGCATAACAGGAAAAGAGAGTGCGCGTGCGGGAACCTAATGTCTACCCAATCCTCACAGGTCAAATGGCCTAAGCCTAAGGGTTTCGGAAACCTGTCTCTGATACCATAAATTGTAACACCCCAACCCGACAAGGGTAAAGGTGTCACAAGTACATGGTTTCATATCAGATACAAGCATTCAAGAAATAAAATAGCGGAAGCCTTAACATTTAAAATCCAAAGGAAAATAAGTCAACACGACTTATATCAAGTGCAAGACAGAAATAACGAAGTACAAAACAGAATCCAAAATGCCCAAACAATGGCATAACAGAAATAATATCCAAATGGTCACACTAGAATGACAAGGTCTAAACTTCACACAAGTTGCTCTCATCCCAAGCTAAACCCAGCTCCTAGCTTAAAATGTACCTGCCGCAGGAAAAGAAATGCGGCTGAGCTACGAGAGCTCAGTGAACAGATATAACAGAAACAAGCAATAATACAGAATAATGAATAAGAAAGAAATACGAACCGGTCAGGAATAATGTGCAAGTATAATGTAACAGTAATGAAAGATAAGTGATGTCAAGGTCATGCAAATATGTCAAGGGTTAAGGAAAGTAATACGGGTAAGTGTAAGGGTAACAGAAATCCACTACGAGCCCAGAAATCAGAAATCATATCAAGTCCAATAATAAGGGTGTACGGAGGGGAGACCTCGGTACCAAGTACAGGGTGAGGGGCTACCTCTCAGGGGTTGGAGTCATGAGCTCCCAGGGGTTGTGAAAGACGTGCATCGCACACACCATCAGTCACCAGAGATAACAAGTCATATATCATATACAGAAAATAGAACAAGTCTAGGATGCATCCATACGCCCCAGGTGGCCAGAGTCTACCAATACACACCATATAATCAAGTCAGGGACGGGATAGGACATCTCTCTCCTACCCTAGAGTCAAGTCATCGGTGCATCAATGACAAGGACATGAACACCTCATGCCTGGTGGGTGGCTCGTAATATCAAACTGTGGGTCAGGGTTAAGTGTCAAGTATCAAGTGTCAAGTGTCAAGTATCAGGTGTCAAGTATCAAGTATCAGGTGTCAAGTATCAAGTATCAGGTTGTTCAGAATCAAGTTCCATATCAGGGTTCAAGACAGGATATCAGAAGGTTCATATCAGAGGGTTCCATATCAGGTAGTCCAAAGGTTCAATATCAGGGAGGTCAATATCAGGAAGGTCGATATCAGTTTGTTTAAAAGTTCATTTTAACAGTTTATATTACAAGTCCATATCATAGGTGTTGAAAAGAAATCCTTTAATAATGACTTTCATAAAAGTGATCTTTAAAACAGTTTCATAAAGAAGGTCTTTTAAAAATGGTTTCTATAAAGATAGCCTTACGAATAGTTTCTTAAAACATTTCCATAAATCATTTAAAAAGGTTTTCTCATCCAGTTATAATATCACAAGTATCAAGGTTCAAGTCAAGGTTTTATGGCAGGGTTCGTATCAAGGTTCATATCAAGGTTCATGGCAGGGTTCAGAACAAGGTGTAAACCAAAGATCAAGACAGGGTTTAAACAAAGGTTCAAGAACAAGTACAACAGATCAAGGTTCACAAGCAGGGAAAACATAGCAATGGCATCGGGAAATCCTAATACGAATCAAGATCAATAATCAAAAGAGAACGAAGGCACCTTACTAAAAAGGGCAGAAATATCTGTACCTTATTTCAATGCAAGCACACAAAATAGAAAAGGCTGACAGGAAATCAAATCACTCCCTCCTCGAACCTAAGGAGTAGAAAACAGAAATACGAAAGGGGTTCAGTTATCTTCCCATTATAAGTAACTTCTATTTTTAGTAACTTTCTATTTTTAGCAGGTTTCCACAATTAGTAAGTTACCACATGTAGCAAGGTTCAAGTGATATAATTCAAGTCAAGTCTGTAATTAGCTTATTATGTAAGTAATATTCATTTTAACAAGTTACACAAGTTCAGGGTTAATTATGACAAGTTTTTCATAGTTCAGGGTTATAAGTGTAAATTTGCCCAAGTTCAAGGTCAACATTAAAATTATCATCATTTTACCATTCAAACACTTATACTTTCCAGAATTACACATTTAGCCTTCAAGTTTCCAATATTTACAAATTACACCCCTTTACTTTATTAATTTACAAATTAATCTTATACTTACATAATTTACAATTTAACCTTTACAATATTCATATTACACATCAAGTCTCTTTTATTTCTTCAAATTACAGAAATTAACCTTCAATATAATTATGTTACAAACAGCCCTCAAAGTTTCGGTAATTTACACATTTGGTCCTTTTACTTATTTAAAATTCAATTCGATTTACATAATTTGCCATAATTACATATTAAGCCCATAAATACTCAAATTCACACATTTCACCCTTTATATTATTATTTACTTCGTGACCCTTCCATTTTCCAGAAATTACACATTTTGTCCCTCATTTAAATTATTTTCCAAATCGATTTAACAAATATATATATATTTATCAAATAAACCCTTTATATGCAAAATTAACACATGAGACCCTACTTTTATATTTTATTCGAATTACAGCAGGTCTAAAATGATTTAAAAAAATTATCCCTTAAGTTTTAAAAATTACAAAACACACCCTTCTATTTTAATTATCCAATCGGTAACTATAAAATCATATCAAAACTCAATTCTAAAATCCCCAATCATTATACCATCATTTTATCATCATTGTACAGTGTTTACTTCCAGATTTCATAACTTTAAAACCCTAATTCGATTGGTCTTTATTTTTAGTTCTCGTTTTCATTTTTTTTCCTCAAAATCCGATTATAACAAATATTCCAAAAACCATGAATTCGACCCAAAAAATTCAAGATACTATTTTTCCCATGTTTTAAGAAGTATATAGGACCCATGAAAATTATTTACATGTTCAGGAAAAATCGCATGAATTAATAAGAATTCGATTTCGATTTTAGGGTTTATAAACCCATTATTTTCTATTCGGCCAAAATAAAATGCATGGTTCGATTTCCATAATTTTTACATGTTATATATGATTAGGAGAAGGCTATAAAATTACCAATAAAATTTATAGATCAAAGGATTACACGCTATGGATTTATTTGGCTCGGTTTCAATCTTTTCGACCCAATTAATTCACCACGAACAAACAATTGACTCCAGGACCTTGTGGCTATTTTTCCCACCTTCTTGGCACTATGAAGAACTCCAAGAAATTAACTCCTTGCCTCATAAAATTCGGATGTGGTGTGGGTGATTTTTAGTGTGGCGGCTAAATTGTTTTTAGGGTTTAATGGTTGAATAAAAATTATGGGATTGGTATAAATGTGATAGACCGAGCATTTGGGGGGGGGGGGGAAAGGCTGGAAAATCGTGAAAACATAATGGCCCATTAATATTGAATAGTTTCCTTTCTTAATTTTGCATTTAAAAGTGTAAATTTTATTTATAAAGTTTAATTAATAAACATAATAATATATACAATATTTATTTGGTTCATAGAGGGTATTTTGGTCATTTCAAAACTTGTATAAATATTAATCGAAGTCGTCAAAATTATTTTGTATCATATCTTGTTCGTTTCCAGAAGTTTGGGATCGATTCGGAACTTTAAATTAAGCTTTAATTAAATTTTAAAGTTTCAGGGGCATTTTGGTAATTTTTGCATGTTTTAGATTTTCGGGTTTTACAATTTTAGTCTAGTAGTCAAATATGGTGTTTTGTTGAACACCTTTGTCTTATAGGTTGATAACAAATTATTTGTTATCTTACTTTGTTAGGCTTATCTTGCGTAATTGTTGACTGTTTATTGCTACTTAGATTAGTAATATGTTTATGGGATCCTTTCACTTGCTTATAGTGTTTAAATAGGATTAAGTTTTAGAGGTTTGAAATTTGTGTTTGGGTATCTTTCAATATACCTCTTTCCAAATCGCATTATTGCTTCCACTTTCCTAACAACATCTCCATCATCTTTTAGTTATAACAACACACCTTCCATGAGGAAACCACATACCTCGTCATGCGATCATCTCGCATTGATAGAGAAAAGCTACGTGACTTCAAGGATGAAGTTCTTTGTATGCTAACCAACATCCGCAAAAACATTGCTAAGCTCATCACTTTCATCATCATTCTTAACATCACACATTATGTTGGATGTCCACCGATTAAGGGGGAGAGAAATTCATTCACATAATTGTCTTCTCGCATTAAAGAACATGTAGTCATGATTCTTACATCCCTAAATACCGACATGTAGGTTCAAACCATTCAGTTAAAACCAGTTCACAAAACCACAAGTTATTCAAACCTTCTTAGCTCAACATCACAGCACATCGTCAAGTGAAAAACACATCATGTGTTTGACAAACCTCTTAAATGAGAAGCTTTAAGTCTCCTTAGACTTTGACTAGGATTAGTGAAACCAAATCTGTAGTTATAAGTAAATAGACCTTAGTTTGAACCTTCGTTTGATCAAAAACGACAAAAGGTAACCAAATCAATTTTTGTCCCACAACACCCTACGATAAGACGGACGAAACCAAAGATTTGGTTCCACCCGATCCGTGGGTACCTAATTCAGTTTTAACTATTCATAACACACAACCCTCTCACAACCAACGAGTCTAGGATTTACTTCACACTTTCATTTTCTAGAACAACATTATTCTCTAGAACAACTTCATTGTCTAAAAACACTATTATAGGATCTCATCCTTTTCATTCTTGATATCAAGCACGTCATTGTCAGTGCAAACAGAACCATCACTCTCAACACATTGGTCCAACCAACACTCTCATCATATGATGTCATTTTCATTTTCATATAGGTATATGGAATCTCTATTCCTAAGTGATCATTGTATTCACTTCCTTCATTTGAGCATTTATTATTGCACGATTCATCATCTTTGGTAGATGATAATACCACAACCATAACCGTCTTCAATACTCTTATAGCACTTGCTATACACTAGAGTTTCTGAATTCATTATTACCACCACCTTCCATCACCTCTTTCACTAATCATCAACCCCATGGATTAGTGAAAAACCTATTTGCATCAACCTTTAGTTATCAATTGGGTTATCACTAGTAAACTAACACCAACATTTGCATCACTAACTTTAACTCCACTTCATATCCTCATCATAGGCATTGTTTTGTAGCAGTATATTCTTGTAAATATAATTCTTATTAGAAGATTACACTCTTTATAACATGGTTTACTAGATAATCACGATTGATATCACAATTGGTATGTTGCATCATTTTTTATTTTTTTTTTATTAAACAATCACAATTGGTAAGTTGTTTGTGATTAGATTATTGATATGCTGTGTTGACATAAATAATGACTAAAAACATTATTCATATCTCTATATTTTAATGATCACAAAATATAAACTCATTAAACAAAAACTTATCAAATAAACAAGTATTTAGTTGTAAATATTCACTTCTACAACTTAATCACTTAAGGTATGAATAAACAAGTGCTTAATGCATTATATGATCAAAGGAACATTTTCTTAATAACTAGATTTTTTATAAAACATCAAAAACATTTTATATATTTTTGAAAAACATTTTTGGCATTAAATAAAAATGTTTAATCTTTTATAAAAATGTGAATTCAAATTTTTAACCAAAATCAGTTAAAATGTTCCAGAAAAACCTTCCCCACAAAAGGACAAAATTGGCCAACGGACAGAAGGGCCGGCCCCCTTAATTTTACTAGGCGGCCCCCTTAATTATTAAGGGGACCGCCCCCTATTTAAGGGGACCGCCCCCGCTCCAGTAGACTTCCAGCTGTCCAAATTTTCTCCTATAAATACCAGTCTTCTCCTGGACTTTTACTTACCTTTTGCACACTAAAACTTTCTGTTTTAAATCACATTTCATATCTTCAAAATCCTTTGATCATATAATCTTAAGCTTTGGTTTCTAAGTGATCCAAGCTTCCTCCATTCAAGTGCAAAAGAAGAATAATCCTTCAACAACTAAAGAAGAAGTATTGCAACTTAGATACCTAAGTTGTTTGTGTCATCACATATATTTGTATATAAGTTGTGTATTGTTATTAGATAGTTGTGTGTGATATTTATTTGGGATAGGTTAGTGTGTAAGTAGAGAAGTTGTGAAGAAGTTGTGTTGTTAAAGTGTGTAAGTAGTGAAGGTGTGAAGAAGTAGTAGTGAACATAGGTTGTGGTTAGTCGTGAAGTGTCGTGAAGAAGTTGTGAAGAAGTTGTGAAGAAGTCGTGAAGAAGTCGTGAAGAAGCTGTGAAGAAGTCGTGAAGAAGTTGTGAACTAGTCGTGAAGAAGACGGTGTGATTAAGTCGTGTTTAAGTTGTGAGATTGGTTCTAGCTACGATTAGAACTCGACATCTAGCTTTGTGTCGTTAAGCCGGTGTAAGCTAAAGTTGTGTAAGGTTTCTCCGCCATAAGGGAGCTTGTTGACATAGTGAAGAAAACTCTCGAGTTAGGTGCTCGGGGAGTGGAGTAGGGCAAGGAAGGTGTCCTTGTAGCCGAACCACTATAAATCTCTTGTCTCTCGGTTAGATCTTTCCATCTCTAGCTTTCATTTCATTTTATTACCTTACTTGCATTACTTAGTTATATTTACTTATATACGTATTGTTCATATTGTTCAAGAATTGAGATCACATAAATTCGAATCTAAGTTTTAAAAAGAAAATAAAAGTTTTCACAATAAATTATTAAAAGGACATAAAACTATTCAACCCCCCCCCCCTTCTAGTTTTCCACAATTGGTATCAAGAGCCACGTCAAACAAGATTTTTAAAATTAACTGTATTTTAAAACTTGAAACGATCTATGGAATCTTTAAAATATTTAGAAGGGCAATCTATGCAAAGACCACCACTATTTGAAAGTGATGGTTTTCTTTATTGGAAAAATAGATTCGAAACTTATGTGAAATCAAAGGATCTTGATCTTTGGCATGTTATTACCTATGGTGATTTTCCTCCTATTCAATATAATATCCTAACTAAATTAGATGAAATTGTACCTTTTGAAAAACAAAATGATGATTTAAAAAGGAAACTAGCAAAAAATAATGAAGCTAAAATGGTTATTTATAATGCGTTACCACGCAAAGAATATGAAAGAATTTTTATGTGTCAAACCGCAAAAGATATTTGGGACTCTTTACTAGTCACTCACCAAGGTAATAGTCAAGTCAAAGAAAATAAAATAGATCTTCTTGTACAACAATATGAACAATTTACAATTCCTGAAGAGGAATCTATTGATAATGCATTTGCTAAATTTAACACAATCATCACAAGTTTAAAAGCACTTGATGAGACTTTTTCTAGCAAAAATTGTGTAAGGAAATTTCTTAGGGCATTACATCCGAAATGGCGAGCAAAGGTCACGGCGATTGAAGAGTCAAAGAACTTGATGACGTTATCACTTGATGAGCTTATTGGCAACTTAAAGGTTCATGAAGAAATTATAAAAAGGGACTCGGAAACGGTCAAGAGCAAGAAAGATCAAATCAAGTCTCTCGCGCTAAAAGCCAAAAAGGAACTTAGTGATGACGATGATTCAAGTGACGAGAGTGAAGACGAAGAATATGCAATGGCCGTTAGAGAATTCAAGAAATTCTTCAAGAGACGAGGAAGATTCACGAGACAACCGCGAGATGAAAGAAGATCGCTACAAAGAAATAGAAATGATAACTACGGGAAAAGAAAGTGCTTTAGATGTGGAAGTCAACACCATCTCATTGGCAAATGTCCAAAGCCACCGGGTTACGATTATGAAAGCGCATTTGTTAGTGGAACATGGAGCGATAGCGACAAAGATGAAGCGGACAAAGCAAAAGACGAAAAGTGCCTTGTAGCTCAAGCCACCGATGAAATATGTCTAGGAATAAATTTGGAGCCCGACGAATGGATTAAGGATAGCGGTTGCTCAAAGCACATGACGGGAAACCGGAAGCTATTCTCCTCCTACAAGGCATACAACGGAGGTAACGTTATTTTCGGTAGTGATTTTCATGGAAAAATCATTGGCAAAGGTACGATCTCTCAAGACTCCCTAACTATTGAAAATGTTGAGCATGTAGATAACTTAACATATAACTTGCTTAGTATAGGACAAATATGCGATAATAAGTGTAGGGTTACTTTTACAAGTAAAAATAGCGAAATAGTTAAGGACGGAAAGGTCATAGGTAGAGGAGTTAGGAAAGGTGGCGTATATGTTATGAAGCTAGAAAATAAACCGGAAGATAAAATATGTCTAGCAACCTTAGATGAAAACTCTACATTGTGGCATAGAAGATTAGGTCACGCAAATATGCAACAAATACAATCCCTGGCCTCTAAAGAATTAGTTAGAAACTTGCCTAACCTAAGATATGACCAACACTTTTGCGATGCATGTAAAATAGGAAGGCAAGCACATGCTAGTCACAAAGCTAAGAATATAGTCTCCACCACTAGATGCCTAGAATTATTACACATGGACCTTTTTGGTCCAACCGCTGTGCGGAGTTACGGAGGTAATCGTTATACCTTAGTAATTGTAGATGACTATTCACGATACACGTGGACTAGTTTTTTAAGTGATAAAACCGAAGCCTTTAATAAATTTGAAATTTTTAGTAAAATGATTCAAAATAAATTAGGATGTTCTATAGTATCAATTAGGACGGACCATGGTCGGGAATTTGATAATGAAGTGCAATTCGGAAAATATTGTGATTTAAATGGGATATCTCACAATTTCTCCGCTCCTCGCACTCCACAATCAAATGGGGTAGTAGAAAGAAAGAATCGAACCTTACAAGAAATGAGTAGAACAATGCTAAATGAACAATCTATCCCACAAAAATTTTGGTGCCATGCCGTAGATACATCAACATATATAATAAATAGAGTCTCAATTAGGAGAATATTAGGAAAAACCCCATATGAGTTATTAAGAGGTAGAAAACCTAATCTAAACTACTTTAGGGTATTCGGGAGCAAATGTTTTGTTCTCAATACAAAAGATTACCTTACTAAGTTTGATCCTAAGTCGTACGAAGGAATCTTTCTAGGATATTCACAAAATAGTAAAGCATACATAATACTTAATAAACACACTATGAAAGTAGAAGAATCCTTAAATGTAACATTTGATGAAACTCCACCACCACCTAAGACATTGCCCCTAGAAGATGATGACCTAGTTGAAGAAGAAGCTATTGAGGTTAGTAAAATTAAACCCTTAGGTGATGATAATGAAGATATAATATTAGGTGAAGACGAAATAGTAAATGTTAAGGAATCTAAATCACACCCGTTAGATAATATAATAGGAAACTTAAATCAAAGAACCCTTAGATCACAAGCTCAAGATAAAAATAACTTCTTTTGTTTCCTATCAACTATAGAACCTAAAAATATAAATGAGGCATTAAAAGATGAAAGTTGGGTTATGGCTATGCAAGAAGAACTAATGACGTTTGGGATCAATTTAAGACTAATGACGTTTGGGAACTAGTCCCAAATCCCATGAACATGACCATCATAGGAACTAAGTGGGTTTATAGAAATAAGTTAGATGAAAATGGAATAGTTACTAGGAACAAGGCTAGGTTAGTTGCCCAAGGATATAATCAACAAGAAGGAATAGATTATGACGAAACTTATGCCCCCGTAGCTAGATTAGAATCTATAAGAATACTACTTGCCTATGCATGCGCCCTAGATTTTAAGTTATTTCAAATGGACGTGAAAAGTGCATTCCTTAACGGTTTTATCAATGAGGAGGTATACGTGGCACAACCTCCAGGATTCATTGACTTCGCAAAACCTGATTATGTTTATAAACTCAAGAAAGCTTTATATGGACTCAAACAAGCTCCCAAGGCTTGGTATGATCGATTAAAGGCATTTCTTATTAAACATGATTATTCCATGGGAATGGTAGATAACACTCTTTTCACGAAAAAGAAAAGCCCAAATCTCATCATTGTCCAAATATATGTCGACGACATTATATTCGGATCGACTTGTCAGGATATGTGTGATGAATTCGCCAAAATCATGCATGATGAGTTTGAGATGAGTATGATGGGTGAACTTAATTTCTTCCTAGGATTACAAATAAAACAATTAGAAGATGGAATATTTTTTAATCAATCTAAGTACATTAAGGAAATGCTTAAGAAATTTGGATTAGAAGACTCTAAGCCTATGAAGACACCAATGTCTACGGAAGTAAAACTCACAAGAGATGAAGAAGGTGAGTCCGTAGAAAACACTAAGTATAGAGGAATGATAGGTAGTTTACTATACTTAACGGCAAGTAGACCGGATATCATGTTTAGTGTCTGCCTTTGTGCTCGCTTTCAAGAGGATCCCAAAACCTCTCACCTAGAAGCGGTTAAGCGTATCTTCCGATACATTAAAGGCACTATACACTTAGGATTATGGTATCCTAATGGATCGGGCATAGAAACCATCGTCTATGCGGATTCGGATCATGCGGGAGACTACGTGGATAGAAAAAGCACTAGCGGAATTTGCACGTTAATGGGATGTTGTCTAACATCTTGGTTCTCGAAGAAGCAAACCACTCTTGCTATTTCTACCACAGAAGCCGAATATGTAAGCGCTGGCAAGGCATGTCAACAAGCACTATGGATGAAACAAGCTCTCGTAGATTATGGCATTAGGTTAGATGACGTCCCAATTATGTGTGATAATAAAGGTGCTATAGATTTAAGTAAGAATCCCGTTCAACACTCTAGGACTAAACATATAGAAATACGCCACCACTTCCTCCGCGATAACGTTCAAAAAGGAAACATATCTATAGAAAAGGTTGCATCGGAAGATAACTTAGCAGACATATTCACTAAGCCCCTTAAGCGTGAACTCTTTAACCACTTACGTTTAGGCCTAGGAATGATGGAACAAATTGACTGAATTTTCTGCATTTTTGGTAAAAAATTTTCTTCAGATGGGCGGACCCCTTAATGTTATAAAGGCGGTCCCCTTAATTATTAAGGGGACCGGCTTGTCATTAAGGGGACCGGCCATCTGACGGTAACATTTTTTTTCTGTTTTTCTCCCATCTGAGTCTAGGAATCTGTTTTACACAAAATAAAAGATTGGGATATTTCTTTGCATAAACATATTTATAAACAAAACCCAATCTATTTTCTACAAATCATTCTCACATCTAGGAAAACACATTTTTCTTACATTGTTGAATAATGCTAAAAACATTTTTTTTTCATGCATAAAGATCTCACATGAATTGTCAAAGTATATAATCTAATATATACATCTTTGATATTCATATATTGAGCTAAATCAAATCAAGGAGACCTTGGATTGTTTCTTAGGAAATTTCTGCATTTAGAAGTCGAAACAATCACATCTCCACATTTGTTGCATATAGGCACACACTAGGACAAGCTTATTAATCACATCCTCACAATTGTTCCATCATCTATTCCCCATTTAGTTTCTAGTGCCTTTGCTTCATTACCCTTGCCTTAGATGATTAGGTTCCTTAATTCTCTTAATTGCTAGGCATTTATTATTGCTTACTTATTTATTTGTCTTATATGCCATGTATGCTTAATATGTTTTTCTATTGCCTCAAAGAGTGGGACTTGCCTAAAACCAAAAGCTCAAAACATAGCTATCCTCACCTATTTCTGCAGAAAAACCCATTTCTGGAACCCAGAAAGGTACCAGATGGGCAGCCCCCTTAATTTTACTAGGCGGCCCCCTTAATTATTAAGGGGACCGCCCATAATTAAGGGGACCGGCCATCTGCTGGACGGGTTCAGAGAATCTTTTTCTGCTTTTTAGCCCATTTGATCCTATACTTCCCCAAATTCACAAACACATTTTGTCCTAATCACCCAACAAGCCTATTCATTCCTAAACAACACAAATCCTCCACTATAAATAACCCCATATCTCACCACATTCAATCATCCCATCATGTCTTCCTCACTCAACCCAAAACCAAAAACCTCTAAGCTAGCAAGGATGACCTTAAAACCCGGGTGGAAAAGAAAACCTAACCCTCACCACAAGCCCATTACAACTAGACAACCAACACCTCCATCATCATTCATCCCCAACTACTCTCCAAGATCACAACCTCACTCCATTGAACCATTTCACAAACCTTACCATTTTGGCCAAACATCCACATTCATTCCAAACTACTCACCTAAACCTCAAACCAACTTCAATGGAATACTTGAAAACCCTCATCACCTTGGTCAAACATCAAACCTTTCACCCCAATACCATCCATTTCCACCAAATAACCAAATCCCCATTCATGAAAGACATAAGCTTCATGAAGAAATTAACCTAATCCATGATCTTAATGATCTCCTTGCTATGCACCTCACACAACGCAACAAGGGACAACCTCCATCCTCACCTTACTCAAATTGCCTACCCCACTCTCTTAACTTGGATCAAGTTACAAACCACACCCACTATTGCCCTTGTTGCATCTTCCTTCAAAAACAAATCCTCCACCTAAGTGAAGATATTTCTTGGATTGAATATCTACTCACTCGTCCCTATCCCATTCCTCCACTACAACGATATAACATCAATGGATCCGCTCCATTTCCCTCACCATCACATAACTAAAACCCATCCACATGCTTTCCGCCTCAAAATAAAATCCCTCACCCTTTTGTGTTGCAAGCAAGCCCAATCGCTCTCTTTGGCAATATGAGAAGCATTAGTTTTTCTAGTTTTGTTGTAATCATTATGTTTCAAAGTATCTTATGTAATGTAATGATGATTCATATTTTATATGATCATCTTGAATGTTTTAGTTGGTTGTTCTAAATATTTTTGCTATGTATATGTATCTTGTGTCTCCTAACGTGTTTTTGCAGCCAAGATTTCCATAGCTCGTCTCCTTGGTGCCCTCGAACGAGGGGGAGTAACCATCAAGGGGGAGTTCTCGTCCCGACAAATTTAGTTTCTAAAACTTGTCGGCATAACCTTTTTGATTCTACAAAAAGGGGGAGAAGTGAATGTAAACTCACTAAATACTTGTCCAAAAATAAATTTTTGGATTTAATAAGTTTAAGTTTTGTAATCATCAAAAAGGGGGAGATTGTTGACATAAATAATGACTAAAAACATTATTCATATCTCTATGTTTTAATGATCACAAAATATAAACTCATTAAACATAAACTTATCAAATAAACAAGTATTTAGTTGTAAATATTCACTTCTACAACTTAATCACTTAAGGTATGAATAAACAAGTGCTTAATGCATTATATGATCAAAGGAACATTTTCTTAATAACTAGATTTTTTATAAAACATCAAAAACATTTTATATATTTTTGAAAAACATTTTTGGCATTAAATAAAAATGTTTAATCTTTTATAAAAATGTGAATTCAAATTTTTAACCAAAATCAGTTAAAATATTCCAGAAAAACCTTCCCCACAAAAGGACAAAATTGGCCAACGGACAGAAGGGGCGGCCCCCTTAATTTTACTAGGCGGCCCCCTTAATTATTAAGGGGACCGCCCCCGCTCCAGTAGACTTCCAGCTGTCCAAATTTTCTCCTATAAATACCAGTCTTCTCCTGGACTTTTACTTACCTTTTGCATACTAAAACTTTCTGTTTTAAATCACATTTCATATCTTCAAAATCCTTTGATCATATAATCTTAAGCTTTGGTTTCTAAGTGATCCAAGCTTCCTCCATTCAAGTGCAAAAGAAGAATACTCCTTCAACAACTAAAGAAGAAGTATTGCAACTTAGATACCTAAGTTGTTTGTGTCATCACATATATTTGTATATAAGTTGTGTATTGTTATTAGATAGTTTGTGTGTATATTTATTTGGGATAGGTTAGTGTGTAAGTAGAGAAGTTGTGAAGAAGTTGTGTTGTTAAAGTGTGTAAGTAGTGAAGGTGTGAAGAAGTAGTAGTGAACATAGGTTGTGGTTAGTCGTGAAGTGTCGTGAAGAAGTTGTGAAGAAGTTGTGAAGAAGTCGTGAAGAAGTAGTGAAGAAGTTGTGAAGAAGTCGTGAAGAAGTTGTGAACTAGTCGTGAAGAAGACGGTGTGATTAAGTCGTGTTTAAGTTGTGAGATTGGTTCTAGCTACGATTAGAACTCGACATCTAGCTTTGTGTCGTTAAGCCGGTGTAAGCTAAAGTTGTGTAAGGTTTCTCCGCCATAAGGGAGCTTGTTGACATAGTGAAGAAAACTCTCGAGTTAGGTGCTCGGGGAGTGGAGTAGGGCAAGGAAGGTGTCCTTGTAGCCGAACCACTATAAATCTCTTGTCTCTCGGTTAGATCTTTCCATCTCTAGCTTTCATTTCATTTTATTACCTTACTTGCATTACTTAGTTATATTTACTTATATACGTATTGTTCATATTGTTCAAGAATTGAGATCACATAAATTTGAATCTAAGTTTTAAAAAGAAAATAAAAGTTTTCACAATAAATTATTAAAAGGACATAAAACTATTCAACCCCCCCCCCCTTCTAGTTTTCCACATGTTGCATAATATTTTTCTTTGAGATAAAATATATTGCACTAACCATTTCATTGTAGGTTCATCATCATATACGCTAGATCGTATATAGCTTACTCATCATAGGATGAAGTTTGCATCGATTATTTTTCTTCTTTTATAAGTGCTTCTTGACGCTCTCAAACCAGGAGGATTATCAGTCTAGCACTCATATTGCATCGCCTATACACATTGGTCGTATATGACATATATGTCTTAAGACATACTCTCTATTATGCTAATTTTTGTTTTATAGGTTTATCTTGACGTCCTAAAGCAAGGGGGAGCCTTCGTCAAACATTTTTAGAATGCATCATATACACGCATTGGTGTATATCACATACTTGTCCAAGGACATATATTGTTTTATACTAACCTTTATTTTGTAGGATTCTTCATCCTTGGATCATATACGTCGGTACCCTAGCAACGGGGAGTATTGATCAAGGGGGAGCATATCATGTACTAATCCTTGTTTTGTAGCATTCATAATCCTTACATCATATACGTTGGTACCCTAGCAACGGGGAGTATTGATTAAGGGGGAGCTACAGTCAAGGGGGAGCATGCTCGCATTCTTAAGAATTCTCATTCTTCGACACACTTTTGTGTTTCGACAAAAAGGAGGAGATAGGTCAACATAGTCCAACATAGCTTACCCACGTGTATCGTTGGCTATTTGCAATTCATTCGTCATGCATTTTTCATATATATTCTTTTTATGTTGCACACCACTAACCTTGATGTAGGTTAAGAGTCTAGTTTGATCCATGGATCCGCTAATAACCTAGGGGACACAACAACGATAGGAGATTGGAGTAGTATATTTAACTTCACTAGGGATGATGCAAGCTCGCCATTTCGGGGGAAAATGAAGTTAACTCCAAGGACACACCCTTTTTGCTTCGACAAAAAGGGGAGAAAGGTGTAAACGGAGAAAGTAATAGTCTAGAATAATTGAGAAAAGTGTAAACGGAGAAGGTAATGTTAAAGGTAGTACGGACACAAGTAACTTTTTTTACATTTTACTTTCTATCACGTTTACATATTTTGTCATCATCAAAAAGGGGGAGATTGTTAGTGCAAACAGTCTTGTTGGGGAGATTGTTAGTGCAAGCAGTCTCGTTTGTTTTGATTGATGACAAACATGTAACTTGATACATAACGTAAAATGTACAAGTTACTTGTAATCTTATTTTGTCTCAACGTACTTTCAACACCTCTCGAGTCCTCGTATGATACAACACAAGTTCGTACATATTTGTTATGTGGCATTATGATCAAACCCTTAACAAACCATTTAGAATGTTTAAAATACGGTTAGGAAATTAAGTATTTTAAAAGGCTAATCATTCTACTTAGAACCTCATTTTACACCTTTGCATAAACAAGTATTTTTACTTGTACATCATGTTTCCTAAGTCTAATAGGATAAGTACACTTTAGGTGTCAAACTAACATGATACATCTTGGTAAACATATATTAGTTAAGCTAGTATATACATGCTACATGATCACTAGGATACATGTTACATACATATATACATTTACATGTTTAAGTTTATTTCTTAAATTAGAAATATTTAACATGACATCATGGCATGCATCACTTACATATCTTGGAAGATTTGTAATATATTTTGTATAGATCTTCAAGCTAACAAGTTGACTTTTGAAGATATGGCAAGATATGGTAAGATATGGAAAGATTTGAGAATCTATTAGCTGGCAGACACCGGCGGATCCAAATGGTATAAAGGACGGATCCAATTTTTGGGATCCGCCAAATCCGCCGGGCAAAATTCTTGTTGGCTATAAATAGCAGCCCATTGTTTATCCAACTTGAACACACATTTCCTCTACCCTTTGCATACATTTAGATCATTAGTAAATCATGTAGAAACACACATTAATCACCCTTTGCATAATGATCATAATGTTACTAACTTTCATTATGTTGTAAGCATACACTGTTAATGATCCTGTGAAGCAAGCTCAAGATTATGAGTCATTATCCATAGCATACTTCCTGATCCTCCAAGATGGTTAGAAGATCTTGAAGTCATTATCCACCATAGCATTCCAACATATGAAGATTCAAGGGCACTTGACATCCTCAATGATTGAAGACTTCTTATTTAAGAAGTTCATGTAGATTGCATATTCATATATGAAGATCCATCACAACAAGTTTAGGGAGCTTGTGATCTTCATCCATTGAAGGCTTCCCATCAATGGAAGTTCATTTAGATTAGACATTCATATCCATGACCCATTTATGTCATGGATCATCATTGTAATCTATTCATACTAGATTAGATGGTTTATGTGTTTGTGCCATAAAACACAAGGTTTCTATGTTGGGCCATAAAACTTAGCGGGAGTGGTTGTACCCTTGTAAAGAACTCGGTATCTAGCTTAGTACCGGAAAAAGGTTAAGCGACGACGGGAGTGGTTGTACCCATGTAAAAGAACTCGACATCTAGCTTAGTGTCGGAAATTGTATAGGCGACGTTAGGTTGGTTCTACCTCGAACTAGAACCCGGTATTTAGCTTTGTACCGAAAAAAGTGTAAGCGACGTGTGTAAGGTTTTCTCCATCGAGAAAGGAGCTTGTTGATCTAGTGAAGTAACTCTCAAGTTGGTTACTCGGGGAGTGGAGTAGGGCGGAGAGGAGCTCCGTGACCAAACCACTAAAAATCACCGTGTTCGGTTTGCGCTTTCTTTTACTTTTCTCTTTACTTTTATGTTTGCATTATGTGATTTCTTGTGTTGTGATTATTTGATAATACTTGTGTGACAACTTGGTAGTCATAAACTACAACAAACATCTTTCATATTAAAACAAGCCAAATTGGAAATTTGATACAACAAGTTTTAAGACTTTAAAACGGAAATGCCCCTCTACGTTTTCACAAAGACGAAAGAGAAACACGGAAATCATCTTCGTATTCTGTGTTGAGGTTTCTACGTCAAAAGAAGCTATATGTTATACTCTCGAAGAGTAAATTTTGGATTGGGATGAAGAATGAGAGGAGAATTTTGAGAAACTGAAAAGAGAATTATTTCTACTCAAGAAGGAGACTTAGCTATTGTCCTTATGCAACACGGGAAGATTGTTGGTACAGCTAGAACCGCAAGAAGTGAACTATCCGATGCATGACTTGGGAGTGATTTGTGACAGGCATGAAGGAGCTCAGGAGCAAGACGGTGGAATATGATCTATGTTAGAAGACTTGAAGGAAGCGGTTTTGATTGAAGCATACATTTCTATCTACTCTATTCATCTTAGTTGTACTAATATGTATAGAGTCTTGAAGCAGAAAATTTCAATGGAATGGTATGAAGATGGTTGTGACTGCCTTGGTGGAGAAGTGTTTAGCGTGACAATAGGTTATGATTCAGCATCAGCGTATAAGTGGTTTTCCTTAATTTTGAATGTTCGTATGTGGATGTGGGATTAAACTTTTAGGAAACTTTGTAACGGGATTTTCGCGCATGTTTAGGAAGGACAACCTGAATTGAGTTGTAGTGGATCATTTGACTAGGTCGGCTCACTTGGAAGATTGGCAGGGATTTCTTTCGGCAAAAGATTATTCAAGCTACATGGCGCACCTACAGTGATCGTGTCAGAGATTCGCGTTTTTACATCACATTCCTAGGAAGAGCTACTGAAGGCTTGAGGAACCATACTCAAGTTTAGTGATGCTTTGCACCTCCAGACTGATGGATAAGCAGAACAACCATTCGAGCTTGGAAGATGTGTTGAGCAGGAAATTTGACAAGTGTTAGTTCTGGTTGTGGTTGCTCACTATGATTAGATAGCTCGCAAGTAGCAAGGTTTTTCCTTTCAGAGTTTTGTATGAACAGAGATTAAGAACACCTTTTAGTTAAATTAGATCGGGGAGCTGTTTATTGAAGGTCCGAAGTTGATTACAGTGACTAATGATTAGTTATCATTGTGGAAATTTTGAAACTTTAGACCGGGTATTTGTGTGTTCCGTATGACGTTTCCATACAGAAGAATTAGACGTTTTGGCATATAAGGAAGAATTAGCTCGCGATACGTTAGACCTTAGATTCGTTCTTATCCGTATGATTATCCTACCTATTCCATTAGACTTCCGATATGTTTTGATATTCTGATATGTGCTTAGTTGATCGTCGATACGAATATGTTACCCACCTCTATATATGAAACTCTTGAGACGTTTGGTAATTTTGATATGTGCTTCTCTGATTATTAGCCAGTTCCTTAGTTCACTCAGAATCTCGATAGAGTTGATGAGGTTTTATCGTTTAGCACTACCTCCGTATTTTCCTCGTGTGTACATGTGTTTCATGTATCTCTCTGTGAGATTACAACTGTCACCTGCTACGTATTTTTTTTCGTATTCGTTGGATCATATTGTTATGATTTGTGTTCCGTAGAGAGCCTGGGGCTATCCTAGTTGTCGGGATCGAGTCATGAGAAATAAAACTATTCTGTTTGTGAAGATTCTTTTGGAAGAACCTCTCCGAGCGTGAGGCTATTTAATTTCATTTCTTTTCGTGATTTGATACGTTTTCGTTTGATCTTTCTACTTCAATTTCGAGGACGAAAATTTTCTTTTAGAGGGAAAGAATTATAACGCCCTAGAATTCGGATTAACATTTTAATTATCTACTTTAATTATACCATAAGTTAAATAAATAAATAGTAATGTAAATATAACATTGGGCCAATTGTTTTAAATATATATAAGGTTTTGGGCTAATTTTGTTACTTACCAAATCCAAGCCCAACTATAATTGATCCAACCCACAAAAAAAAATAATAAATAAAAATACGGTCCCTCCCATATTTCGATCTCCAGGGAAAAAAAATGAAGAGGGAAGGAGAAAACCCTAGCCTCCATTGCTATTTGTCCAAACATTCAAGAAACCAATAATCGAGTCTAATTTTTCGAAGCATACTAAGGGTAAACGATCTTTTCTCATCATTCCTTATTATTAATTATGTAACTCACATGATGGATTAGGGTTTATTAAAATCTCAGTAATTAAGTATGTTTGATCCTTAAAACATAATTAGGGATGTGTTAGAGGTTTTATCTTGCGTTGGTTAGGGTTAGAATTTTGTTTGTGATGCTGTCCAGAAATTGGGTCGGATTGATGGATGTATAAATTGATGATGAAAACGTGTTTTTGCATGATTCTTGAGCCTAAAACTAAGTTCAGGTTGTTTCCTATCTACATATAAAATTTCATAATTTTTGGAGGTCGGGAAGATGACTTTTTGATTTTTATAACATTAGATGTCAATCCTGAGTTTAGGAGTCTGGAAATTCAGCTAGGGTTTTTGAATTTTAATTTCCAAACGGTCAGGAATTAGGAGGTTTCCTTTTACAGGTATAATATTTAGGATATAAGGGACTTACTGGAATTTTTATAAATTTTTCAGAATGGTTCTCATGGGGTATCCAAATGCAAACTTTCTGGGTGTCTGTGCAGTCATCTTTCTAGGCAGGTCTGGGAAAACAATTTTTGAAAGGGTACTATCACTTTGAAATAAAATCTAAGAAAATTACAGTAGGTGATCAACATGTATTGGTATCTGTGATAAAAATCTTAGCTTCCCAGGAGACACTTAAATATGGTTTAAAATTCATAAAAATCAGGACCAGAATAAGATAAAATCTGAACTATATTATAAGTTAAGGATTTAGTGTAACCTAACCCCATTTAATGTGTTTTGACCTAAATAACATTTGTAACGTTAATGCGGATACTTTTGGTCATATGTTAACCTAATTTTTGATAATGAAACCCTAAGTTGTTAAATTGTGAAGTGTGACCCGAGGTTGGAAACTTACTGAATCTGGAAACTTACTAATTTAGGAAAGTTGCTAATTATGGAAAGTTACTAATTTGGGCAAGTTACTTAATTTGGGAAACGCACTTAATTCGGAAAGTTACTAAATTGGGAAAGTTACTAAATATGGAAAGTTACTAAAAATGGAAAGTTTCTAAAAATAGAAAGAAACCCTAAATATGGAATCTGAATAACCATAAGCAGTAAACTTGTAAAATGAGCTTATAAGTAATATGTGATCATTAATTTGTATAGGTTCTGTGAAGAAGGAGTAGTTCCTATTCCGAGTTCTTTCCTATTTTGTTTGAGTTGCTTTGCATAAGGTACAGATATTCTACCCTTTCTCAGTAAGGGTTCTGATCTCATGATTTCTCGATCCTTGACTTTGATTTGTTTACTTTGCCATGATCCCATTTGATATAAGCCATTGCTATGATTCCCTTGATATGATTCAGTTGCTATCCATTCTGTTATGATGATCTGTTTATTATCTCCTTGATTGAGATTCTGTTCAGTTGATATGCCTTTGTTGATTATGTTATGATTGCTTATTATGGATAGTTTTGTTCTGTTATGTTCTGTTGCCCGAGCTAACTAGCCATGGAGGTACCATGGCCATGTCATTGAGGCACCAATGGCATGACACTTTCTGTGGAGGTGTGATTGATCCACGGCGTTCTCTTCTGATATGATTATATGATTATGGCGCACGTGGCCATTCTGTTATATGTATGTATAGTCTCGTACTTGCATATGTATTCTGTTTTGCAGGGAGCGTATGGATGCATCCTAGGTATATGATTTGATATGGATATTATATGATATGACTTAGTGACTGGTTGTACGTGCCATGTACCCCATTTCACTTCTGGGAGCTAGCTACTCCATTTGGTACTTGAGAGGTCTCACCTCTACGTACACTTATGATTTGATATGATATGTATATGTGATTATGTGGTCTATTCGAGTGTCTCGTTTAGACAGGCTCGTGGCTGTCCTATGTGATTCTTTGGTCTATTCGAGTGTCTCGTTTAGACGCGTTCGTTGCCGTTCTTATTTTGACTCTTTGATTCATTATGACTATCTGACTCATGATATCTATGCCTTTGATTCGTATGATTCATCTTCGTTTACTTATGTTTATTACCTATCTGCTTTGTATATTTATATATATATATATATATATATATATATATATATATATATATATATATATATATATATATATATATATATATATATATATGTTCACTGGGCTTTTTAAGCTCAGCCGCATTTCTTTTTCTGCGGCAAGTTTTAGGTTGGAAGCTAGGTTTGAGTGAAGAGTGCATAAGAGCTTTTAGTGGACCACCCTGACGATAGGTCCCATTTGCATTTGGATTAGACTTGGGAGTTATCTACCATTTAGATTTGATTCAGATTTGTATTCCAGTTGATAGTCAGTATGATGTAGATTTATTATGTCCTTAGTTTCATTTTGAACCTTTGTAACCATTATGTTTATAAGTCTTCCGCTTGCGTTTGTATGTTCTGATTGACACCATAATGTGGCATTTTGACCTTTGTCGGGTTGGGGTGTTACAGGCACCTCCATATACAAAGGGCAACTATTGATTGATTAACAATGTCTCTTTCGACCTATTATACCATCAACAATCAATCTAATCTTGATAAACTTTTCGTCACATGAAAACTTAAAAGTATAATTCGATCTTAGTAATGGCTTGACATAGAAATAGAACCATTAAGTCATAATCAACCAATTATCATGCTACAAACAACATCTAGGCAACTGCATAAGGCACTTAGCCACTCATGGCAAACAAAGTAATAACCACATAAATTGATCACATGAAAACAAAATTAAAGAGTCTTACAAAGATTGTAATGATGATTACAAGAATTAGAAACAATGACTAGATGATTAGTGATGATTCCTTGATGTTTACAATGATGAATAATGAATGTAAGCTTCACTTCTTTCCTGCGTTTTCTTCCTTAAGAGCCTTCTTGAGAGAGTTCTTTTGAAAATGATTGTAGATGATAAGAATAATGATGAAAGTAATGTCTCTCTTCTCTCTAACCAAACACCTTATTAATATAATGACAACCCTTAGCCACCAAGCAAGTTTCTTGGGCACTAAGGGTCATTAAACATCTAGACTTTGAAGTAAATAAGGTGTAATGATCATCCATATAAAGGGTTAGATCATTAAAGGTGGTAATTAAGAGTGCCAGGAGTGCAGCAACCCAAGGTTGAGGGTCTCAACCCGAGGTCGGAGTTCCAGCCCAAGGTTAGGAAGAAGGTTGGAATGGCAGTTTTGAACCTTGGGTTGAACTTAAGCCTTCAGTGTAATTCCTTGAACCTTTGGTTGAAGAAGTAAGCCATAATTCATGATGAAGTTTGTGTGTAACTTCTCTTTCTTTTTCATGAACACTTAATCATTTCTTCATGCTCGGGAACCTTTATAACTTGATTCTTTATCTCCGATGGTCTTCCCGAGGTCTTTATTATGGGTGGAATCTTTCGTTGTGCATAAGCTCTTGATTCATCGACTTTTCTTCATCTTTCTTGCTATTTCCTTAGACTTAGTTGTACCTGAACCTTAATATATCTTTTGTACCTTTTAAGCATAAAATGTTCAAAAACACAACCAAATACTATGCACAAACATACAAATAACGCGGCTAAAATCTATAAGAAATGAGCGTTATCAAAAGGTTTTGAAGATGTCATTGAAAATGGTCTATGGATGATTAGGAATGTGCCTATTATTCTTAAACCTTGGAGCTTGAACACTAATTTACTTAAAGAGGATTTGACTAATATTCCGATATGGGTTAAATTCCATGATGTCCCCCTTGCTATGTTCTCTGATGATGGTCTCAGTCTTCTTGCCCCAATGATTGGTACGCCGAAAATGTTGGATTCTTATACTAGTCAAATGTGTTTAGAATCATGGGGCCGAAGTAGTTTTGCTAGGTGCTTGATTGAAGTGAAGGCAGATGAGGTACTTAAGGAGAGTCTCACTGTTGAGATACCCTTAATTGATGGGTCAGGATCTACTATTGAAAAGGTTCGGGTTGAATACGAGTGGAAACCGCCTAAGTGTGACACTTGTAAGCTATTTGGTCATACTCTGGACAACTGTCCTAAATATGTTCCCCCTCCAGTTCAACATACACATAAGGATAGTGATGGTTTCCAGACGGTAAATAACAAGAATAAGGATAAGAGTGGTAGCCAAAGTGCACAGGGTAAAGGAGGATTTACTAAACCGACTGTGTGTCCAAAGTTTCGTTATCAACCTAAAGTGGCTCCTCCTGAGCCCAAGAAGGTGGATGTTACAAAGAAGCAGGCACAGAAGTGGCTAGTACGAGTGAGACGAAGATTGCTACATCAAATCCCTTTGATGCCCTTAATATGGTCGATACTGATGAATGTGGCATTCCTACTGATGTCGTGGCTAAGGATGGGGCTGAGTTGGATTATGGCAGTACAATGGAAGCTAAGGAGGTTGGTCCTACTCCTATTGTTGAGAAAATTGGGAAGCTTGAAAAGCTACTTATTGTTGGGAAAGCTACTCTTGTGGATGATGATGGTCATCCTCTTAAAAAGGTTGATTATCCGGGTAATAAAAAGGAAGCTAAGGTGGATGGGTCTCAAAAGACTAGTAATATATCACAAGAACCGCTTGTGAGTGTTTTGAAAGAGAAGGTGCAGGTTGCGGCTAGCAAGCCTAGTTCTTTTTTTTCACCTTCTACTTCTTCTACTAAGAGGGTTAACCCATTCTCTAAGGTGCGAGAGATAGTTGATTCCGACAGTGATGAGTAGGAGGTTGTTAACACTTTTGATGAGTCAGTGAACTTGTTTGATAATCCTATGGCTAAATTCCCCTCATCGACAGGTGGTGGTTACGAGCTTGAAGATGATTACGATGACTATGCGGATCAGATTTACGATCTTCCAAGGTAATTGGATTATTTCTATGACATGTATAATATTAAGCTCCAAGGTCTTGCTAGGAAGTAATTTTTGTTTTCGTAGGAGTCTAATGTTATTTTATGAGTAGTGGTTTATTTTCTTGTTTAGAGAATAGGAAGTGTCTTGTTATGTAAGCTTTTCCGCCTATGTAACGGGCTGAGACACTACACCAAAAGCTTGGTTTTGGCACCAGCAAAATATTTGGGTCGACATTGTCGACCCAAATATTGACCATGGCCCACATCACTTTCAAAGAAAAAGTCAGTCAAAGAAGTGTGTAGAATGGGTCGACAATGTCGACCCAAAATGCAAGTATATATTTTTTCACTTTCAACGAAGAAATAGTCAAAGAAGTGTGCAGAATGGGTCGACAATGTCGACCCAAACTGCAAGTATATATTTCTTTTTAATTTAAAAACTTTTTAAATAAAATTAAAAGCTTTTTAAATAAGGTTTTATGGTAAAAGGATTTTTAAAATGCATAATGGGTCGACATGTCGACGGGAATATTTCCAGCCAAATTTCCCATTAACCCCGCCAATTTTTTACTTACATATATATCGATTATCACAAAACACGTAAATTCTCACAAAAAACACACTTAAAAATGTTTGCCTTCGTGTTTGTTAATTGTGATATTGTTTCTTCAAATAAGGTCATAAACCCAAACACCCTTTTATTAAACAACAACAATAATACAACAAACAACAACAACGACAATAACAGCAACAACAACAACAATAACAGCAACAACAACAACCTACACACGAAGATTTCCCATATCACCTAGCATGTCATTATAAAGGTCGTGAAATAAGGCAGCTGAATCAGTTGTGTGTTTGTCTGGATGCATATACACTTCTAGCATTTTATTGAGTACCATTATCTGGTGATTCAGTTTGATGCAGTTTGAGCACTCTATATTTCCAGGACTCGATGTTGAAGGTCCTGCAGTGTAATGAGTTGGAGTTATGGATGGTCTTGCGGAATGAGTTGGAGGCGTTGAAGCTGCAAGAGAACCGGTCATTTTGGCTAGTCGTTCCTCCTTCCATAAAAAAAATTGCATCCAAACTCCTTTGTCCCACCCTGTTAAAGAGTAAAAACTATTATTTTTAACAACTAACCAAATTATTTATATAACACACAAAAAAGTATGTAATTGTTCACCTTTGATAAAGGACACGCATAGTATTGTTTACCACGGGAGTAAGGTTTATGCGATTCTCGCAGAATTACGTCTCCTCGTTTACAAGGACAAGCAAAAGCTTCAAATTCTGCCATCTTCACCATGATAACAGTGTGTGTTTGTGGTTGTGAGGTTAAGTGGTTTTGAGTATAAGAGGTTGTGAAGTTGTGTGGATAAGATGTTAGTATATAAGAGCAGATCTTGGTGGGAAATTTTTGGCGCCAGTTTTTTGGTGGGAAATTTTTGGTGGGAGATTTTGGTGTACAACCATATCATCTCGGCTCGTTCGTTTAACATCTCGTGTACAACCATATCATCTCGGCTCGTTCGTTTAACATCTCGTGTACAACCATATCATCTCGGCTCGTTCGTTTAACATCTCGTGTACAACCATATCATCTCGGCTCGTTTCATACAGACTCAAACGAAACAAGCGAGTTAATAAACTGCTTTACGCCTGGTGAGACATTGTGGTTAACACTTGGCCCATAGTTAGGAATTGCATCTGATGTGCGTTGTTGATGTCGTTAGCATTGTATAGAGCTCTATAGTCATCTCGGCTTATTCGTGTAACATCTCGTGTATAACCATATCATCTCGGCTCATTCGTTAAACATCTCGGCTCGTTTCATACAGACTCAAACGAAACAAGCGAAGGTTAGCAAAGGGAAAGATTATATAGGAGCAGCGGGTAGATATTATCTTTAAACGCAAGTTACTTCTATAGAGTGAGGTTGATGTCGTTAATTTAATTAAAATTAAAATTAAATATTATAACTTTTCTAATATATAATTAAAATTAAATACTTTTATAAAATAAAAAAAGATATATTTAATTCAAGTAATTTTATTTAATATATACTTAATGTTAAAGTTGAAAAGTAAATACCGAAATAATTAAAAAGTTGACAAATACATTCAAAGTCCATGAGATTGGTTCTGGGGTTGCTTTCAACATTGAGATAAGTATGAGGCCCTCACCTTCTTATGAATGTGTACTATGCCATAACAATTCAAGGGTGGATGAGATTTAGACCATAGATTACTTTGATCTCGACTATTATGAACTAATTTAAATCATTTTTAATGTATTCATTTATAATTAATTTAAATCATTTTTAATTTATTTAAATAATTTATAACAAATTTAAATTATTTTTAATTTATTTAATATTAATTATTTTTAATTTATAAGATAAAGGGAAAAGAATTTAAAAAAAAAATACAGTCAGCAATATGGCACGACAATGTCGTGCCATATTTTTACCACCAAAATTAAAACAACCCGCCAAAAAAAATAATAGAGGAAGCAATTTGGCACGACATTGTCGTGCCATTTTGGTCAACAGGAAAAAATAAATGTTAAAGGAAGCAAAATGGCACGACAATGTCGTGCCATTTTGATCAATCATTCAATACCCTCTTTGTTACCTTCTTCTCTCTCAAACTTTACCAAAACTTTACCAAACCAAAAAAAAAACGCAGCCATCATCCACCTTCAACACCACTGCTTCTTCTAGCTTTGATTAATTGACCACCTTCAACACCACCACAACAACCTTCAACACCACCACTGCTTCTTCTACACTCTTTAACAAAGAAAAAAAAGCGTTCGATCGGTGCTTCTTCAACACCACCACTGCTTCTTCATCAAACCTACAACACCTTCAACACCACCACAACCACCTACAACACCTTCTTCTCCACACTTTAACAAAAAAAAAAATAATAATAAAAAAAAAAAAAAAAAAAAAAAGAGAGAGAGAGAGAGGCAAACACCTTCGATCGGTGCCATCTACACCAAAACAACCACCTTAAACACCACATTGGACACCACCACAACCACCTTCAACACCACATTCTTCTTCTTCTTTGATTAAAAGGTATATTATTATTATTATTTTTTAACCGTATATATATATATATTTTTTTACCGTATATAATTTTTTTTTGTTTGTTTTATTTTATTTTGGTTTGTTAAGTAAATTTGTTTTGGTGTAGTGATTGGCCGAAAATTGTTTTGGTGTAGATGGCACCACCGCCGTGAACCATCATCACACGAGCTCCACCACCACAGCCGCCCCACGTATAGGTAGTTTAAAGGTGTTTTTTTTATTGTGTTAATGTATTTTGGGACGACAATGTCGTCGTAAAATTTTTTATTAATTAATTTGGTTAATTTAAGTTTGGTTGTTTAATTTAGGTTGTTTATTTTACGAGATTGTCGCGGGAGAGTCGGGACAGCAGTAGTACCACAGCCGGGTCGGGACAGCCGGGTCGGGACAGCAACCTTTCCTCTTTTTCTCTTTTCTTCTCTTCATTTATTTCAGCCGTGAACTAGGTATATAATTTAATTCCTTTGATGGTTGCGTTTTTTTAGTAAAATGCGTTTGGTTAGTAATTGGAGTGTGTTTGGTTATATGTGAATGTGAGTTACATGCTTTAATTTTTTGCACGTTCTTGTTTCTATGAGTTAATAATTGGATTGTGTTTGGTTATATATGAAGTAATGAACACTGCGTCAAATTGAATTGTCAAGTTAATTTCCTTGTTATTATATATGTTTATGTCATTCATTGATTGACATAGTATCATTTAGTTATGTATTATTGTATTGTGAATATGTCGTTTAGTTAGTATGCTATTGTGATTGTTAGACTTATATGACTTTTTTTAGGATTTTAGTGATTAATTTCGGACAACCCCCATCTGGAATTAATCATCCTATAGAAAACCCGTCCGAAATTAATTTATTAGAAATTAATTTCGGAAAGTCCCCTGTTTGGGACTGCTTTTTGAATGTTTTGTCTCATTTAGGATATGGATGCGTATAACTGTTTTACTATTTGAGAGAAATTCGATAGTATTTCCCTTTCACTCCTACGAATATGTCTTTAATGCACATATTTGGGGAGTTGAGGGGAAATGCTGCCGAATTTTTTTCAAATAGTAAATCGGTTATACGCATTCATATATGAGACGAGGCATTCAAAGAGTGGGTTAGGATTGCCTTCCATAGTTGCACTAGGTAATCAAAACAGTTCATAATTACGCCTTTTCATGTTTGAATGTGTTTATTTGCATATGTATATATATGTATGTTCATTTATTTGAAACTGTTTTTTTGCAAAGCAGTCATGACAATTGATAACACTTGGACCACTATAGCCAACCGTAATTCCCCTGAGTTTTTAGATGGTCTTTTTGCATTCATCGCGTATTGTGAGCCATTGTTACACCCCATCACAAAATAGATTATTTGCCCATGTGTTTGTTGTGGTAACGCTTGGAATAAACCGCATACTCTCAAAACTCTTGAGTCACACATTTCACAATACGGGTTTGACACAAGTTATACCACTTTGATCTATCACGATGAACCGCTTCCTCCACCCGTAGTAAACAACACACCACAACCACCTTCACCTGAACACATTGACATGGATGCATTCTTCAAAGATATTTCTGCAAATAATGACCCAACTCCACCATCTCAAACAACAGGTTCTCAACCAGGACAAACAACAGGTTCTCAACCAGCTCAAACAACGTGTCCTAACATTAATAACAAGTACAAAGAGTTACTTGCTAGGTCCACCCAAATGTTGGGTCCAAATTGTGATATGACTGCACTGAACTTTACGTCAGAGCTTTCGCACATCAAGGTATTATGTAAAATACCTGATAAAGGGTTTAACATGATTCTAGATCTTTTGCAAAAGGCATGTCCCCCTAAGAATGGATTCAACTTCCCACCATCATACTATGAAATCAAGAAGACATACAAAGATATTGGGTTAGGATACGAATCGATCCATGCTTGTATAAATGATTGTTTTTTATTTTGGGGATCGGATGAGAACAAAAGTCTGCAAAATTGTCCAATCTGCAACGCGAGTAGATGGAAAAACCTAAAGAAAAAGGGGAAGAAAGTTGCCAACAAGGTGTTGCGTTACTTTCCGTTAACACCTAGACTACAACGTATGTTCAACACAAAACACATCGCAAAGTGGATGACTTGGCATGCTACTGGACAGTCTAAGGAAAACGGTAAGATGAATCACCCGTGTGATGGTAAAGCGTGGAAAGATTTTGACTTAATGAAACCCGAGTTTTCTTGTGACCCTAGAAACGTCCGATTAGGGTTGGCTGCCGACGGTTTCAATCCGTTTGGCAACATGAGTCAAGGTTACAGCATGTGGCCAGTCATATTGACAGCATACAACACACCCCCGTGGATGTGTATGAAAGAGACTTCTTTAATGTCGACGATGTTAATTCCCGGCCCTAGATCACCTGCAAAGGACATTGATGTTTTCTTGCAGCCTTTGATCAAAGAACTCCAAGAATTATGGAAAGGTGTGCCGACTTTAGACGCTGCTACGGGTACTCATTTCAACATGAAAGCGGCGGTTTTATGGACCATAAATGACTTTCCAGCTCGAAGTAGTTTGTCTGGGTGGACTGGACAAGGCTACTATGCATGCCCAACATGTAAGCAGGACACTCCTTCGCTTCCTGTGAAGAATAAAATCGCTTACGTTGGTTATAGAAGATTCTTACGCGTAAACCATCCAATGAGGAGGAAACAAAAAGAATTCCATGGTAAACCTGAAAATGGGCATCCTCCTAGAAACTTTACCAATGAAGAAATCATGATTCAAATTAGTAAAGTCTTTAAACGTGTCTCGGGTAAACATCCACATATTGTTAAAAATAACCCTAAACCTAATCGAGAAATTGAATTGAATTGGAGTAAGCGTTCTATCTTCTACGAACTGGAGTATTGGCCCGTTCTTCAACTAAAGCACAATCTCGATGTCATGCACATTGAAAAGAACGTGTTTGAGAGTGTGCTTAATACCTTGTTAATGAACGACAAATCCAAAAACACGCTAAAGGCAAGGCAAGACTTGAAAACTCTGGGAGTTTGAAAAGAGTTGTGGCTCGTTGATAAAGGAAACGGGAAGTTCGATAAGCCTCATCCAAAGTACTCTTTCACACCAGAAAACAGAAAATGATTTTGTCAATTCATCAAAGGAGTTAGACTACCCGATGGGTTTGGATCCAACTTCAAGAAAAAAGTGACCGCTGACGATAACAACATAACGGGCCTAAAATCTCATGACTGTCATATTATGATGCAGCGGTTACTTCCTTATGGAGTTCACCAATACTTACCCAAAGACATTTCACCCCCATTAATCGAGCTCTGCTTATTCTTTAAGTAGATTTGTGCTCGAAATTTGACGCAGCAGGACATGGAGAAAGCTAAAAAACAAATGCTCGATGTTATGATTAAATTAGAGCAAATATTCCCCCCTGCTTTTTTTGACATAATGATTCATTTGGTTATGCATTTACCCGATGAGGCTATTCTAGGTGGCCCTGTTTACTACAGGTGGATGTATCCATTTGAAAGATACATGAAGAAGCTGAAAAATTATGTCCGAAATAAAGCCAGGCCTGAAGGATCCATAGCGGAGGGTTATGTTGCAGAAGAAGCGTTAACTTTCTGCTCGCGTTATCTTAAGGATGTCGAGACGAGATTTAATCATCCTGACAGAAATGACGACGGTGCACCTGAACAACCAGATAAATTCCAGGTGTTCCAGTCAGTATGCAAACCGGTGGGTAGATGTATAGATACTCGGATGAAGCCAGATGTTATGCAGGTAGTTGTATGGTTTGTACTTAACAACAGTCCTGAAATCGACGCAGACATCCAGGCGTACAAAGAGTATGTTTCTTCTTTTTTATATTTTGAATAACCCTTTTTTTGCTAAGTTATTTGTTTTCGATGACTTATTCTAATATCATGAACTTTTGCAGTGAATTTCCTAACAAGAGCGTGGAAACAAGTTTTCCTCTCTGGTTCAATCACAAGGTAAACACATTAGATATATTACCTTGTAGTCCAGAGTTTTAGCTCATCTGAATCTGTTTGTATATCTTTCGTAGATCCGTGAAAAGAGCATGGCAAAAGACCCAAGCTGTAGTCCCGAGTTATTCTCTTTGGCATGTGGACCTTCATCGTGTGCATTTTCATACCCCGCTTGCATAGTTAACGGTGTGAAGTTTTTGGTGCATGAGCGCGATAAACTTCATACCACTCAATGCAGTGGAGTTTCAACACCCGGGCCTGATGGAGAAATGTATTATGGTCAACTGGAAGAAATTATGGAGCTCGATTATTTGGGCGACCGAAAGGTTGTGTTGTTTCGGGTTTTATGGTTCGACACCCGTAACCCTAATAATAACCCTACGGCACACTCTAGGCGTTCTTACATTGAACGTGGCATACGCCATATTTTGACTGATAAGGATGCTTTTAGAAATCAACAATACATTCTTGCGACACAAGCAACACAAGTCTTCTACCTTGAAGACCCTGCTAGACGACCACCTCATTGGAAGGTCGTCGAAGATGTTCATCATCGGAAGATCTGGGATCGGGATGTGGTAGATTCTGATCAAGATGTTATACATGGTAGCAGTTCATCAGATGTTGCATTGTCTGTTGGTTTGCCTCATTTGGAGTCTGCGAATTTGAGTGTAAATCATGAATCAACAGAAGTGGACGCCCCACCAAATGATGCTGAAGAAGATGCTGATTTTGTTAATAATGAAGATGATGTCGTTGCTCATGTCCTTGATGATGATGATGTCGACGTGTCTGATGATGATGAAGTGAACCCAACGATTGTTGTTGAAGAAGTTTTATCTAGCGATGATTCGGATGATGACAATTGTTCTTAATTTGTAATTTGAATGAAATTGTTACTATTTGTTTAAACGTGTTCCTTTTATTTGAATGAAATTGCATGTTATGTTATGAATAAATGTGTGTATATATATATATATATATATATATATATATATATATATATATATATATATATATATATGAATGTGTGTATTAGTATTAATTGGTCCACGAAATTGTGTGTTATTGTACTTGTAATTTTACAGATGGCGTGTGTAGCTCCCCAATCACACGGCGGGGATGCCGGTGGTGATCCACCACGACGGCCTTATTTTACTACGCCGGGCTACTGTGCAAGTAAGAAATTGTGATGTTTATTTTAAGTTTTTTATTGATAAAACTAATTTTTTTTACTTGTATTTTCACGACTCAATAACTTATGTTTGTAGGTTCGATGTCGGTTAATACCTCAAATCGGTCCTTAAGGAAGGCGTATAAAGCGAATGGTAAACGTCCTTTTCCGATCAACTTTGACAGTAATGATCTAGGCACCTTTACGCCTGTGGGCACGTATGCCACGCAGTTCAGTAGTCTTTTGGGGGAAGTAGTTAGTCCACTTCCCTTTGACTGCGAGTGGCGCGAGATTCCAGTGCCTCTTAAGGCTCATATACTTCCCGTTCTCGAGGTATTAATTGTTTATTTTATTTTTATTCTTATCGTTATCGACCATTTAGATATGCATGTTATATTTAAATTGTTTGTTTATTTAAATGCGTATATTTATTTGCATAATTATTTCGAGCTCGCGGGTTGGTTAAACAGCCAGGACCAAGTGGGGGTTGGGGAGAATGTGTACACGGTGGGGGAATGAGTATCTCTTGGGCTTCAACTTCAGATACGGCTACTATGGCGCAAACATAAATACAGGTTGAAGAAAGATTACTTTGACTCACAACCGAATGTCGAGACGGCAAGGCAAAAACCGCCGCCGTCAAAATGTAAAGATTGGGGTACCAGAAGACGAGAGGAGTAGGAGTCGTTGGTAGACTGGTGGTCGGCTCCGGAACGAATGGAGAGATCTGCGAAAAATGCAGAAAACCGCTCAAAGAACAAGTCTACAACCTACCAAGGGAGGAAGTCGTTCGTACAAGGACGAACCGAGCGCGTAAGACTCATTATAATTTTTTGATTTTCAAATGTGTATATAATGTTTATATATAACTCGTTATTAATTTATTTTATGTTGTATGTATAGCGGGTTAGGAATGGCGGGCAGAATGAAGAACTGGTGGAGACATATAGGAGAGGCCATGCACCAAAATTGGGAGTCTTTAAAAGTAAAGAAAACGAGGAGGCTTATGTAAGTAATTTATCTCTTAACATGCGTCATTAACATTTAGTTACTTGTTTTTTTTTTAACTTACCTCTTTTTAACATACTTTGTAACACCCCGAAAATCGTAATGAAACAGCGGAAGACTTAAACAGGGTATTACCAATTTGATCACAGTCGTAAGCATAGATAATCGTTAAGAGTTGCATTTATATCATTCAAAGAAAACTCAATATTCAGAGATTACACATTAATTGCCAAAAGGATAGTTTTTCACAAAAGTGATGATGAGTTTGAAGAGAATGATATAGTTATTTGAAATAAAAAGAGGGTAGATTTCCAATGCCCATGCCAACTCCGTGCTAGAGATTTCCTTAGTTACCTGAGATAAAACATGCTTAAAATGTCAACACAAAGGTTGAGTGAATCCATAGTGTTTAATTTGTAATAGATTGAACACAAGTCAGATAGTAGTAAAAACAATGATATTGTAGTGTGATATATATATTGCCCTAAGCCTCATGACACGCAAACCTTAACATCGGGTGTAATAATAAATGATATAATTAGCCCACATCATAGCAATGATGTAGGTGATAATGCCCTCGTCGTAGGAGTTTGCCAAACTCTTGATAATTCGAATAAAGTGCATTTGGTTACCATTTCAGGCTAACTTCAAATGGGTCGTCGACTTCCAATAGATCTATTCACTGAATTCGCGTTCACTCGCAAGTGAATAATGGTTCATGATATGAGGGGCTTTTTGGCAGGGTGGTAACTTAGGCAATATTAACTTAGCAATATCAATCAGGATAGCATACAAAAATATTTGTGTTCAGATTTATAGCATGTATCTCCCCACGGGATTTGAAAACATAGTAAAAGTGGGACTATGAACTCACCTCAATAGTAGTAGAAATCTGAAATGCAATCGAGTCAAATAGTAGGTAGTGCTTCCAACGCGTGACCTATATTAGTATGGCATAATTTAGTTTGCATTTCTGATTTAAGATTTGATGACGTAAGATAGTTTAAAAAAAAATTATCAAAACAATTATGTTATTGATGCTCGTGTTAACCATTTATTTTACGGGTAAATATCGTTGACGTGTAATGGTTTTTATTATTTCGTTTAGTCATTTTTGTTATAATTTCAATAATTAATATACGACATAATAAGTGACGTCGTTAATTTTTACTCGAAATGTCTACATGTTTTTCATTTTTGTCCCGCCAATAACTTAGCAAATTTGAATGTCCTAATTTCTAGTTGGGCTGTTTTGCTGTGGGCTTTCCAGCGAGCCTGTGGGCTCACATATGGGCTTCTAGTAGCCTACTGTGAAAAGTGGTTCATGGGGTTTGATGGGTTCTCATATACTGCTGAAATAGGTGGTTTGTGAGGGATTAAATGGGCTTATTCTAGTCCAACTTTGTTATCCTTTTACACTTCTTAGTGGGCTGGACTTATGGTTTATATTTGTCTGGTATTTTCATTTGGTGAGACAAAGTCTGCTGCGCCAAGTACCTCACTTGGCAGCTCCAAATGGAACTTTTGCTATGGTTCAAAGTCGAACTGAAGTCGAACCCAATCTCACTTGACCCTAGGTTCGAACTTCACTCTAAATCAAGTTATACCAAGGCGTCCTAGGTGATGGTTCTAAGCAAATCTGTGGCTTGTTTGGTCGACAAGGGATGGATTTAGTGTTCTCAATCGACTAGTCCTAAGGGCACTATCTTTCATGCTTCGCCTAAGCCCTACCAAGGCTGTTTTGAAGTGTTGTTCGAGTGTCGAACCTCACCTTAACAACGGCTCTTGGGTTCACCAATATGGCTCAACACTCGATTAGACCATCCTAGTTTCCCACACTCAAACTCTACTGTCCCATTCCTATGCAATTCGACCACCACAAACACCATTTCATCTTCTTCAATTCCTACTGCCCTTGCTAAATTAGTAAGGGTCGAACACATTTTAAATCCCACAACACAATTTCACTTACTAACCTCCTAAGCTATATTCTCGGTTCTAATCGACAAACTTGCAAACTTCTTATACAACACTACCACTAGTAAATCATTCGACAGTCACCTTGACCCTTAAAAGTCAAACCCACATCTAATTCATCAATAATTCACAATCATTTTACCAACCCTAATTTCCACCTATTCGACCTAACTTAATTTCTGTAAATCGAATAAATAAATAAAAATTAAACAATATCAAACTAAAGATTAACAATTAACCTGAGTTTTGAGGGGCGTTCGAACACAAATAAAACCCGAATCCAAAAGCTCCAAAACCCACTTCCTTCTCCAATTCGAATCACTACTTCAACCCGGATCTTGAGAACTTCTCAGATTGTGGTGTGTTTGTAGTTTTGGTGTGATTCGAATGGTGTCCAGGAGGTGTGGATTTAAGGGTAAAAATGGAGATAAGCTCCCCATTACTTTCGATTCGTGGGAAAATCAACTATACCAAATCGGTGTGTTATCCCTATTTAAATCTTCTATCCCTAAGTAAATCCGTGAATATGAAAGGGGACAAGGTTTCATGGTCAATGGTATTTATGAGGATAGTGATTGTTCGATTGTTTCGGTTTCTGGGTTTTTGGGGAAGCAGCTATAGCGACCGAACAAGGAGGGATGTGGAAAAGTAGAAGCAGTTAAATATATGGGTGGTTAAATATATTTAGTGGGTGTAGGGTTAGTGGAGTAGGATTTAATTTAAGAGTAGGGTGAGACTTTTATTTTAAAATGTAGTATTGTGTTTTTTAAAATTTAGTTGTGTATATTTTTATAAGTGTTCCAAAGGTAAGGTGGGTAATTTAAATATTCGAGTCTCGCTAGACAGTGTCGAGTCTGGTTTCGTTTTAAAATGTCTCTAACCCGAGAGTTCGTACTTTTAGAGTCGTCATGTATTATTTGAGCTTATTTCCGAGTTCGTAATTATTCTCGTGATTTTTCTGTATGCTCTTTGTTGTGATTTATTAGACTTATGCCATACTTTCATGGTGTCGGTACACGTGCGGTTCCAGTGAAAATGGAACATGATTTTTGCCACATTGTTCGTTTGGCGATATCGTTTGTTGTTTCTCAGTTTTTAAAAAAAACATAGCAATATTTTGAATGCAAAGGTGAATAAAATGACTTGAATAAAAATTTATTATTGGTTGTTTCGGGTTTTACAGAAAATTAATAACTTGCAAAATTACGGGTTCTTACAGTACCTACCCCTAATTCTGAATTCCGTCCCGGAATTCTTAGTCCGTGGTAGAGGTAGGTGTTGCCTCGGCGAAGAGGTGTGGATATTTGGCACGAATTTGATCTTCACGTTCCCACGTGTACTTTTGTCCTCTATTAGAGTTCCATCGAACCTTGACGATGGGAATGCGGCTTAGTTTTAATTGCTTCACATCTCGGTCCATAATTTCTACTGGTTCCTCTATAAAATTGAGCTTCTCGTCAAGCCGAAGTTCTTTGAATGGAATGATAAGGGTTTCATCTGATAATCACTTTTTCAGGTTTGATACGTGAAAGGTATTGTGTACTCTACTGAGCTCCTCAGGGAGTTCAAGTTTGTACGCTACTGGACCAACCCTTTCTAGGATCTTGAATAGTCCAACGTATCTAGGATTTAACTTTCCACGCTTCCCAAATCTGATCATTCCTTTCCAAGGGGATACCTTCAACATGACTCTATCCCCAACTTGAAACTCCATGGGTTTTCGTCTCACATCGGCATAGCTCTTTTGTCGGTCACGGGCAGCTTGCAAGCGTTGCTTGATGTGAAAAATTTTCTCGGTTGTTTCGTGGATAAGCTCGGGCCCTGTGAGCTGAACATCTCCAACATCTGCCCAACAGACCGGTGATCGGCACTTCCGACCATAAAGTGCCTCAAAGGGTGATGCCTTGATGCTAGCATGGTAACTGTTGTTGTAAGAAAACTCTGCTAATGGTAAGTGCTTATCCCAACCTTTCCCGAAATCGATCACACATGCTCGTAGCATGTCTTCCAGGGTTTGGATAGTCCTCTCACTCTGGCCATCAGTCTGCGGGTGATATGCGGTGCTCATATCTAATTGAGTATTCAAAGCTTTCTGCAATGACCGCCAGAAGTTTGACGTAAAACGGCTATCTCGATCCGAGATGATGGAAACCGGCACTCCATGTCGTGAGACTATTTCCTTCAAATATAGTCGGGCAAGGGTATCCATACTGTCAGTTTCTTTGATTGCAAGGAAGTGCGCAGATTTAGTGAGACGATCAACAATGACCCAAATGGTGTCAAGTCCACCCGAGGTCTTAGGTAGCTTTGTGATGAAGTCCATTGTAATCCTTTCCCATTTCCATGTTGGAATTTCTGGCTGTGTTAACATTCCGGACGGCCGTTGGTGTTCTGCTTTTACTCTAGCACATGTCAAACATTTTCCGACATACACAGCGATGTCGGCCTTCATGTTTGGCCACCAATACAACTTCTTGAGATCCTGATACATCTTATCAGACCCCGGATGAGTGGAATATTTTGACTTGTGGGATTCGTGCATGATAAGATCACGTATTCCTCCGTAAAGTGGAATCTATTTTCTGTCATTGAAACACAGCATCCCGTCTTGCCTTCTCACAAAACCATTCTCGTTTTCCGGCATTCCATAGATTTTCTCATTTGGTCTGTTTTCTTCCTTCAGGGTTGCGGCCTGAGCTTCTAAAATCTTTGCTGGAAGTGGTGACTTAATTGTCATTCCCAGAGATCTGACTCTAAGAGGTATGATTTGCTCCTTTCGACTCAAGGCATCGGCTACAACATTTGCCTTTCCAGGATGGTAGCGAATCTCACAATCATAATCACTGAGTAACTCCAACCATCGGCGTTGTCTCATATTTAGCTCTTTCTGATCTAGAATATGTTGGAGACTTTTGTTATCTGTAAACACCGTACACTTGGTGCCATACAAATAGTGTCTCCACATCTTAAGAGCGAATACTACTGCTCCCAATTCAAGATCATGAGTGGTGTAGTTCTTGTTGGTCCACAAATTGTATATGGATCACTAAGTAGTTTTGAATACCTAGCAGATGGTTAGGATAAATCCGAACCAATCTAAGTGAGAAACCCTAAGTGATTGTTAATGTTAATGCGGAATCTTAACAAAAACAATTTAGAACACAAGCAGGGATATCACTAACTTCGTATATTGATATTCACTATTATCAATTCGTACAACTCACACACTTGCTAACAACCTTTAGGGATCCTTTTATAACACAAGGAAACCCTAGATGACACAGAAGATATACACAAATCTTCTATAAAGATACATACACGCAATGTATCTTTTCCTAATATATCTCTAACAAACTTTCCTATCTTCACGACCAGACCAGACTTAATAAGTCAACCAGACTTAACATATAACTACCAGACTTAATCATTACATAACCAGACCTAAAACACAAACAGACCTAACTCAGTAAACGACCAGACCTAAGTAGTAAACTACCAGACCTAAGTAGTCTGTTCTTGATATGCATCATAATTCCCAACAATCCTCCCCTAACTTGATCTTCATGCTTCATGAACTTCAAGTTCTTCTGATTTAGCTTTCTGAGGATTGAATCTTGAACACTTTGAAATATATTTAGGTCTTGTTCCTTTCTAGCAGCTTGAATCTTTAATAAGCTCTTCTGATATAGACTTGACAGCAACAATGACTATATGTACATCAATTCATATTAAGTTTCATAGCTATTCTCATCACTTCCAGGTGTGTTAACACCTGTGAGAGGTGAATCATTGAAATTTAATGGATTTGATGTCTCTTTACCAATAGCCATTACTACTGGAGTGGCCAAATGTTTTGGTGTGCAAGACCATGGTACACTGATAACCATATGATTTTAAGCAAATCACCAGCTTATCAACGGATTTGTTAAGTCTTTACCAAAAGCCGTTTGCTTCTGGACTAGTCAATTCTTTGATGGAAAAGCACCTCATCATGGTGAATTGATTACCATTTATGGTTTTCCACAGCCTTTACCACAAGCCATAACCTTGTGGGCTAGCCAACTCTTCACTTATCTTAGATATGGTGAGTTGAATACCATACAATTTTTGGCAAATTGTCAGCCATAAACGGATTTGAGCAATCTTTACCTGTTAGCCGTTTGCTCAGGATTAGCCAGTCCTTGTGTTGATGAGACAAGGTGGACTGATAACCTTTTGATGTGTTAGTGCAAAGCACCTCCACCAAGTGAGAAGTTCCAATAGTCTCACTCAACAACTTGTGAAAATATACTTAAACCAGCATTGCCTATAAAAGAAATAAAAGATATAGATAAAACAAACCAAAATTTTTTTTTTTTTTTTTTTTTTTTTTTTTTTTTTTTTTTTTTTTTTATCACTACCAGAACTACAAGACTTTAAAAATTAACCTAAATACTGGTAAGTATTCATACTTTACATACTTCACAGTTTGACCTCCCCTTAGGCCAAACCTCCCCTTAATTCAAACTAGGGGTTCATCATACCAATGTTAACTACCAGATAATTGAATCTAGGACCATCAAATGCCTTAGTTAACAGGTCAGCAACATTAAAATCTGTATGTATTTTCTCCACTCTAATCAACTTCTTTTCAAAGCAATCCCTAATGAAATGATGCCTTATTTCTATATGCTTAGTTTTAGAGTGATATACTGGATTCTTAACAATACAGATAGTACTCTTATTATCTACGTAGATAACAGTATTCATAAAATTCAAACCATAGTCCAGCATCTGATTCTGAATCCACAAAACTTGTCCACAGCAATGAGCAGCTGCTACATACTCAGCCTCAGTAGTTGAATTAGCCACAATCGTCTGCTTCTTGCATTGCCAAGATATTAACCTCCTTCCAAGGAACTGACAACCTCCTGTTGTTGATTTCCTATCCAGACTTGCACCAGCATAGTCACTGTCTGAATAAGCTGTCAGGTCAAAAGCTGACTCCTTAGGATACCAAAGGCCCAAATTAGGTTTTCCCTTTAAGTACCTAAAGATTCTCTTCACAGCATGAAGATGTGAAGTCTTTGGTTGAACCTGAAAACGTGAACAAATACAAACTGCATACATAATATCAGGTCTAGAAGCAGTAAGATACATGAGAGAACCTATCATGGATCTGTAAAGATGCACATTCACATCAGCAGCATCTTCATCCTTTGTTAAAGGCACTTTGTTCTCCATGGGAGTGACTGCTGCCTTCACATTTGAGAATTCAAACTTTTTCAAAATTTCTGCAACATACTTGTCTTGAGAAATAAAAAGTCCATCATCCTTTTGCTTAACTTGCAATCCCAAGAAAAATGTAAGTTCTCCCATTGAACTCATTTCAAACCTGCTCTTCATTAATCCTTCAAATTCATCACACCAAAAATTTCTTGTGGATCCAAAAATGATATCATCCACATAAATTTGGACAAGAATAATATCCTTCTGATCTCTCTTGATAAACAATGTCTTGTCAATTACACCCCTGATGTATCCATGTTCTTCAAGAAACTGTGAAAGAGTTTCATACCAAGCTCTAGGAGCCTGATGAAGACCATATAGAGCTTTAATAACCTTATACACTTGATTGGGGTTAGCAGGATCCTCAAAGCCAGGAGGTTGATGTACATACACATCTTCATCAATAGTGCCATAAAGGAAAGCACTTTTGACATCCATTTGATATACCTTGAATCCCATATATGATGCATAAGCCAAGAATAACCTGATAGCTTCAATCCTTGCTACAGGAGCAAAAACCTCATCATAATCTATGCCCTCCTCCTGTTTGTATCCTTGAGCTACCAACCTTGCTTTGTTCCTTACAACCACCCCTCTTTCATCCCTTTTATTCCTGAAGACCCATTTAGTACCAATAACTTTAGCTCCATTAGGTAGGTCTACAAGAACCCATACTTTCTGTAGCTTGAACTGCAACAACTCTTCTTGCATGGCTTCTACCCAACTTTCCTCCCCTAAAGCTTCAGAAACTGTAGTGGGTTCACTTTGAGAAAGAAAGCAAGCAAATAAGCAATGTTGCTGGTCTTTATGGTTGACCCTTTGTTGTTGCTTGATCAGGCTAATGAGTGCAAGAGAGGCAGACTGATGTTGCACTCTACTTCTTGTTTGAACAGCAGACTTGGGGTTACCAATTATTTGGCTTTTGGGATGAATGGTGTGGATCCTGAGAGTGGGAGTTGGACTTACTTCCACTTCAGTAGGTAAATTGTTGAAATCAGTAATAATACCTCCATCATCATAGGAAGCCCCATGAAAAACACCTTCATTAGGATTAGGAAATACTTCAAGTTCTGGCATCTCAGAATCAGCACATTCAGTATTTGAAGAAAGGTCTGGTAGAACATCACTACCAGACTTAAAAAGTGAAGTACTGCTCATACTAGGTGATTTGACTTTGCCAGACTTAACTTCAGAGTCTGTTTTCTGAAGTGAAGAATCCTTGATCACTGCTTCAGCAGCATCAGACTTGTTCTCTGTTGATGGAATCACAACGAGCTCAGCCATGTCATCAATGTTCCCTGAATTTGAAGAATCTTTGGTACCTGCAATGTTAGTAACTTCTTGCGTACCTGCAATAGGGTTAATTTGATTCTCCTTGGAGACAGGAACATAATTCATAGAATCAGTCAAATAATCAATATCAAACATCCACCTATGACCAATTCCCTTGACATTGGGTTTTTTCCTCAAGAAAGTTTACATGCAGATTTTCTTCTACTTTCTTGGATACTAGATTGTAAACCCTAAAGGCTTTACTGTTTAATGCATACCCAAGTAAAAACCCTTCATCAGACTTTCCTTCAAATTTTCCAAGAACACTTAAAGTATCAAGAATGGTAACATGACACCCAAAAAAGGTCTTATATGGCTAACAACTGGTTTGTGGCCAAACATAAGCTCATAAGGAGTTCTATTTTGAGGCTTGGTCACTCTAACCCTATTAAAGATGTAGCAGGCATTGCTGACTGCTTCAGCCCAAAATGTAGTAGGTAAAAGTGAATCTGCTAGCATAGTCCTAGCTGCCTCAATAAGTGTCCTGTTCATTCTCTCTGCAACTCCATTTTGCTGAGGAGTTCTTGCATTACTGAATTGTTGTTTAATTCCTTTATTACCACAAAAATCTAGCATGCTCTTGTTTTTAAATTCAGTGCCATTATCACTCCTAATGATTTTGACTCGTTTATCAATAAGGTTTTCAATCTGTCTAATGAAATTTTGAATCAAAGGGGTAGCTTCATCCTTCCTAGACATAAAGAACACCCAACAATATCTAGTACAATCATCTGTAATGACAAGGCAATAGCATGCAAAATTTATACTATGGACAGATGTAGGGCCAAAAAGATCCATATGTAAGGTATGCAAAGGTTCAGTTATTAATCTTTCTAATTTAACCTTACAGGATGCCCTATGTTGTTTTCCCTTGTTGCAAGCCACACAGGTATGATCATTTTTAAACAATTTTGAAGGCAAACCTCTCACAAGGTTATTCTTCACAAGTTTATTCATATTTTTGAAATTCACATGGCCTAACCTTCTGTGCCACAACTTAGATTCATCCAATGTAGCTTTTGCAATTAAACAGGTAGCACCTTTTGCAGAATTAGATGCTTTCATATCAAAACTGTACATTTTGTGTTGTCTGGGAACTTTAAGAAGAATTTGATGTTCTTCAGGCATTTTAAAGTCCGGAGTCAACACAAGACAATCAGTTTCAGTAAAAAGCACCTTATGCTGAGTATCACAAATCTGTGATATTGAGAAAAGGTTGAACTGCCCAAGTTCTTTCACAAAAGATACATTGTCAAATTCTATGTTGCCCACAATGATTCTTCCTTTACCAGTTATCTGTCCCTTGCTTCCTCCAAAAGTAACAGAACCTCCCTCGAATTCATGAAAATCATTAAGATAGTTCTTGTTACCAGTCATGTGCCCAGAGCATCCACTGTCAAGTATTCCTCTATCTTCCATATAGCAAAGTGGATGATCCTGCACAAAAAGAAGAGAAATTAGTTTCTCTTAGGAACCCAGGCCTGAGTAGGCTTGGGTCCGCCTTGTGGATCAATATGCTTGAATTTCTTAAATGAACCTGATCCACTGTTGTTTTGGGATTTATACATGGATTTATTTTTGTTCGAATCCCAAGACATACATGCTGAGGTCTTAACAGCAGAACCCCCTTTTCCCTTTAAAGGTTTTGCTGTTTGCTTTCCAACTTGTCTTCTCACAGGTGAATGAGCTTTGTAAAAATTATTTCTTTGAAAATTTTCATTCACCTGAGGTTTTTGAAAAGGTTTCTTGGGTCTTACAAAACCAGAGTTCACATTAGGTCTCACAGAGTTAACATAACCAGTATTCACATTAGGTCTCACTGTAGGCCTCATAAAATTAGGATTTTGCCTATTCACATTAAAGTTTCTGTAGCCAGACCCAAAATTTGGTCTACCAGAACTAACAAAGGAGTTAGGTCTGGTAGTGTTATTTAATTGAACAGGTCTGGGAACAAACTGGTTAGCATGATTAACTCTACTAGCATTGTTCCAAACTGGTTTATTTGAACCATTAACCTTATTAGCATTCATTCTCTTTTGCTCAGCCTCTCTTTTCATTCTCTTTTCATGGAAGTCACAATCTCTTATTAAATGACTTAAACTTCCACACACAAAACATCTTTTAGGAGCATAATTGTAACTACTCCTACTTTCTCTGTGAACACTATTGCTTCTAGGTGACTCATTCAATTTAACAGATTCCCTAGGAGTTTTTATGTGATTGACACAACTAGGTTTAACTGTTTCAGCCTTTTGTTCAGTCACTATAGGTTTAGGAACAACAGGTTCACACTTCTTAACAACCTTAGGTTCAGGATTCTCTTTTTCCTCATTGTTTGACTCAGATTTAGAGTGATCAGAGGAATTATCAATAGATCCTTCAGAGTCATTGGATTGACAAGAAGAATATCTACTAGATTTGTCCTCTGAGGTAGTTGATTCAGACACTTGAGGACCTTTCTTACCATACACAAAGAGTGAATCATCCAACTCTTCTTTTTCAAGAGGAGTATAGTCATCACTCAAAGGTGGTGGTACTCCCTTAAAATCACCAGTCTTAACAAACCTATTGTACAAAGGTTTATCAGCATAGTCCTCTTCTCTATTCTTAAATATATCCCTATTCTCATTTTCCTCATATCCTAAGCCACATTTTTTATTTGACTTAATTTGAGAATCCCAACACTTAAACAGGTTTTTATTTGAATTGTTCCATTGATCTACCCTTTTTCTCAGCTCATCCCTTTCCTTCTGAATTTTAAGCCCTAACTGTCTATACCTTTTAAGCTTCTCATCTTGTTCATATATCTTATTAGCTTGAAAGTATAGTTTTTCATTTAAAGCAGCATGTTGGTTTTGAAGGGTGACCTTTTGTGCCTCTAAAGTTTTTACAGCATTTTTATGTGCTAATAAATTTACTTCTAGATCACCTATTTGTTCTTGCTGCTCATCACATAAAGCCTTAACATGATTATATGAGTCAGTACATAATTTAGAGCATAATGATACCTCATTACCAATGGCCATGAGAGCATGATCAGACTCCTCATTTACTCTTGGATGCTCACCCCAATTGACTCCTCCAGCTTCCATTGTCAGCAGACTCATCTGATTCTTTTCCATCTTCCCATCTTCAATTCTTTTCTCATCAGCAGACTTCTTCTCTGGACAATCTCTTGAAAAATGCCCATGCTTGTGACAGTTGTAGCATTCAACAGTCCTCTTTGTGTATCCCACTGGTGATTTGTTGTTGAAGTTGATAGTCCTACCATATTGCTTCTGAAATCGTTTGACCCTTAAAGCAACCATGGCAATGTGCCATTTTATATCCATCTCCTCAACTTCAGCATCATTAATTTGTTCAAGGTCTTCACTAATAAAGCTTTCATCTTCCGTTTGATTGGCAAAGAAAGAATGTATGACCTCATCAGTGAAACTTGAAGCAGACCTTTCACTTGAAGGAGTTTCATAGTTACCAGACCTAACACCAGATCTAACCTTGTAAGTACTGCTTTTGTTTTGAGATACAAAAGCAACATTTGAGGAACTGGTTGAACCCTGAGTGTTGTTACTGATGTCCCTTTCAAACATCCTGAGATTATTGTAAAGGTCATCAGGTGTCATAGAGTCTACTTCCTCCTTAATCCTCATTGCCACAGATACATTGCCCCATTCTGATGGTAAAGATCTAAGGAATTTGTGATTTGCATCCTCATTCGAGACTGCTGCACCATGAACTTCCAATTGTGTTAACAGATGTTGAAATCTGTCATAGCCCTTCTCCAAACCTTCAGTCTTTGAAACACTAAATGTTTCAAATTGCTGTTTAAAAACAGCCTTTTGCATCTTCTTGGAGTTAGCATTACCTCCAAATCGTTTCTTGATAGCTTCCCACATCTCCTTAGCATCAAGAATGCCATGAAACCTTTGTAGATGCTCCTTAGGAATAGCCATAAGAAGCAAGGTTCTGGCCTTCTTTTCCTTCTCCACAGCCCTAATCTCCTCAGCAGATACTGGTGGCATTATTCTGAGTTGCCCATCATTCCCTTGTGAAATTCTCTTCTTAGAATTTCCCTTCTGGATCACTTTCCATACATCACTATCAATGTATTCCAGATAATGTTCCATCTCCATGGCCCATATATCATATTCTTCTCTCTTCAGTAGTGGAAGTTTTATGTTTGAGATTGTGGTTGTGGAAGGGATGGGTTGTTGTTGTGTTTGAGAGTTACTGGTTTCGGTTTTTCCTTCATCTTCATGGTTTGATTGCTCATCCTCACTGTTATGGATTGAGAAAGTTTCAGGCTTATCGAGTTCAGACATTGTGAAGGGTGATTTGAGTGAGAATTAGGTTTTAGTGTTCTACGAATTCAGAGTCTCAACCTCGCTCTGATACCACTTGTTGGTCCACAAATTGTATATGGATCACTAAGTAGTTTTGAATACCTAGCAGATGGTTAGGATAAATCCGAACCAATCTAAGTGAGAAACCCTAAGTGATTGTTAATGTTAATGCGGAATCTTAACAAGAACAATTTAGAACACAAGCAGGGATATCACTAACTTCGTATATTGATATTCACTATTATCAATTCGTACAACTCACACACTTGCTAACAACCTTTAGGGATCCTTTTATAACACAAGGAAACCCTAGATGACACAGAAGATATACACAAATCTTCTATAAAGATACATACACGCAATGTATCTTTTCCTAATATATCTCTAACAAACTTTCCTATCTTCACGACCAGACCAGACTTAATAAGTCAACCAGACTTAACATATAACTACCAGACTTAATCATTACATAACCAGACCTAAAACACAAACAGACCTAACTCAGTAAACGACCAGACCTAAGTAGTAAACTACCAGACCTAAGTAGTCTGTTCTTGATATGCATCATAATTCCCAACAGTTCTTCTCGTGGGTTTTGAGTTGTCGAGAGGCATATGCAATGACTTTGTTCCTTTGCATTAATACGGCGCCCAGTCCTTGAATGGATGTGTCGCAATAAACCACGAAGTCTTCGTTCCCTTCAGGTAATGCTAGTATTGGAGCTTCACAGAGTTTCTGCTTCAAGAGTTGAAAGGACGACTCTTGTTCTTCTCCCCATTCGAACTTCTTCTTCTTTTGGGTTAACTCTGTCAAAGATTTAGCGATCTTTGAGAAGCCCTCGCTAAATCTCCGATAGTACCCGGCAAGTCCTAAGAATTGCCGTATCTCTGTGGGGTTCGTAGGAGACGCCCACTCTTTCACTGCTATGATCTTTTCGGGATCCACGTGGATGCCTTTGCTATCAATCACATGCCCTAGGAACTGTACTTTCTCGATCCAGAAATCGCACTTGGAGAATTTGGCGTACAACTCCTCCTTCTTGAGTAGTTCTAGAATGGCCTTCAAGTGTTCAGCATGCTCTTCTTTGTTGCGTGAGTAGATGAGGATGTCATCAATAAACACGATCACAAACTTGTCCAAGTATGGCTTGCACACTCGGTTCATTAGGTCCATAAACACAGCTGGTGCGTTCGTCAGACCAAATGGCATCACTTGGAACTCATAGTGCCCGTATCGTGTACGAAAGGCTGTCTTCGGTATATCTCCCTCCTTAACTCTCAGTTGATGGTACCCTGACCTTAAATCAATCTTCGAGTACACACTCGACCCTTGCAGTTGATCAAACAAGTCATCGATTCTAGGTAGTGGGTATCGGTTCTTCACGGTGAGCTTGTTTAACTCACGATAATCGATGCACATCCGAAAGGATCCATCTTTCTTCTTAACAAACAGCACCGGAGCTCCCCATGGCGAAGAACTCGGGCGTATGAATCCTTTATCTGACAATTCTTGTAATTGCTCAGACAGTTCTTTCATCTCGGATGGTGCCAACCTATAGGGTGCTCGCGCCACTGGTGCTGCTCCTGGCACTAGTTCGATCTGGAATTCTACTTGTCGAGTTGGCGGAAGGCCAGGTAAGTCTTCGGGAAATACCTCGGGAAAATTCTTAACTATCGGTACATCTTCCAGTCGCTTCTCCTCCGACTTCTTCTCAGTCACTTGAGCCAAAAACGCAAGACATCCTCGATCGATATACTTCATCATTTTGAAGCATGATATGATGCTTAGTCGGGTCTTACTCCGTTCGCCACGGACAATTAAAGTTTCTCCTTCACATGGAATGAGAACAACTTTCTCATCGCATATAATTCTAGCATGGTTCTTGGACAACCAATCCATGCCGATGACTACATCGAAACTACCAAGTTGAATGGGCATGAGGTCTATGTCGAATGGTTTATTTAGTAAGAGCAAGGTGCAACTTTGGATTATGGTGTTAGTTTTTACTAGTTTGCCGTCGGCTAGTTCGATTTCGTAGGTGGTGTTCAATTTAGTCGGGGAAATGTCAAGCAGGGATGCAAATGAAGTAGACACAAAACTTTTTTCGGCTCCAGAATCAAATAAAACTTTAGCAAGATGATTATTAAGGGGAAACGTACTCGTCACAACATCGGTATCTTTTCCGACATTTCCATCTCCCAGCACATATGCTCTCCCTCGAGCATTGTTGGTGGGGTTGGCAACCTGATTTGGACACTGGTACTTGTAGTGTCCCTTCTTTCCACATCCATGGTATACTACGGCCACTGATTGTAAATTGGCTCCTGTGGCCTTGCAGTCTTGGGTCTTGTGACCGGTTTTCTGGCACATTCCACATTTGGCAAAATAGGGTCCATGGTGGTGCATCTTACAGCGGTTGCACATGGGGGAGGGTCCAGCATAACCTCCATTTCCGATAGGTGTAGCAATGTAAGCCCTGGCAGTTTCCTGCCGGCGGTTCTGCTGGTTATGATGGTGGTTTCGGTTTTGCTGGTAGCCTTGATTGTTGTTGCGGTTGTGACTGTGGTGGTTGTTGTTGTGGTGAGAGTTGTTGTTGTTGTGGTTGCTTCAATGATCATCAAATTTTCTTTTGCGATCGTTACCTCCCTGAGCCTGATTACGCTTGATTTCCCTTTCCAGTAATTTCTGAGCAATCTCCATGGCTTCTTCCAAAGTCTGTGGTTTGGATACAGTAACGATCCCTTCTATGCTTTTGGGCAATCCCTCAACATACCTCTCCAATGTTTTCTCGAAATTCGGCACTTTAGTTGGGCATAGTAGAGAGAGTTCTTGGAACCTTCTGTCATAGGTCCGGATGTCATACCCTTTTACTACCAAGCTATCAAACTCATCTTCTAGCTTTCGGATTTCAGTGCGCGGGCAATACTTCTTCAACATTTTCTGCTTAAACTCGGCCCAAGGGAGCTGATAAGCTCTTTCAGTACCCATTTTCTGAGCAGTGGCGTTCCACCATGATAGAGCATCATCTGATAGTGTACCAGTAGCAAAGGTGACCTTGTTGCTCTCTGCGCAGCCACTCCTTGTGAAAACAGTTTCTGAGCGCTCAAACCATCGAGCTAACTCCGTCACTCCTTCGGTACCTTTGAATGTTGATGGTTTACAGCTCATGAACTCTTTGTAGGTGCATTTGCGAGTCGCGGCTGGCTCGCTCTCGGCAGTGGGCCTTGTTGCACTGCCAGTGGGGGTCGTGGCTGCAGCTTGAGCCACTAATGCAGCGGTTACGCTCTCAGTGATCAACCGGCGGATCTCTTCTGGGGTCATGATTGTTCCGGCGACTGCATCTGTTGTTCTGCTGCGGGTAGCCATGTTCTAACAATGACATAAAAACACATATTTAGAATTTACTTTTGAGTTGGTGTTGGAATATGGTCAATTAACAAGGTAATTGTATATACTTCATAACAAAACCATCATAATGTAATACATCGATGCTGAGGAAAAGAATCTATGATAAATATGTCACCATCATGTAAACACATGAAGTGATCGTCCCTGCACTACATCAATGAATATCACAATTAAATCATAAATACAACATATTCGAGCACCATCCACAACACATACAAATAGAATGAAACAACAAGATAATCATAAATTTTACATCAAGTTCCGGAAATCATAACATACAATATTTGTTTTCATAATCTTGATTCATTTGCTTACAAAACAATCAAATACAAGTTTCTTTATTACATCACAAACGGTACGCTAGATGTCTAGCCATAACTGATACAGTAAAATCTAAGAACTACCCGATGGCCCATCCAAGCGGCGCTGCAGTGCTCGAACTGTCTCCGTCAACTCCTCAATCCTAGCATCTCTCTGTCTCTCCCCAGCCTCCAATCTCCGAATGCTACTCCTGGTCATGTGGAGCTCCTCATCCTGAGTCTCAATAATGTCCTGCAGAATCCTGGATATGTCTCCCTGATCCTGAGACTCCTGTCTCATGCTCTCCTGCCTCTCTCCCATGCCTATGATGTGGTCCCTCTGGTCCTGGACCTCCTGCTCCATCGCCTTTACCCTATCCCTAAGATCAGCAATAATCTCCTGTGCCTCCAGAAGGCTAGTACCCATCATATCGAAAACCTCATCCATGGCTACTCTCCCTACTACGAGGTTCTCCACCTCCTCCTCAATACACTCGATGCGCTCGAGTGAAACATCCCCGATGAAACTGAGTAGAGCATCAAGGCGGTCCTCATGCCTAGAGAGCCTAGCTGCTAACAGTGGGATAGTGTGATGAATGGGCTCTCCCGTGACTGGAAGAACTCTAGCAGCAGCGGTATATGAACTCTCTCCCAATTTCGCAGCTCTCGGGGCACCCTCCTGTACTCTCCATCTACGGATCACAGCCAACAGAAATGACCAGCGGCGTGCATCAACCCTCCAGTGGGGTTGAGCAGCGGCCTCAGCAACAGCCTCGACATACGGATCTGATGATGAAGGGCCAAAGAAACATGCCCTCTTGCGGGGAGGCAAGGGGTCACTAGGCTCGGTCGGATGGGTGGGTGACGTGACTGGAGATATCACAGGGACAGTAGTGGTCTGGTAATAAAAGACTGTAGGTGCTGGGGTGAATGGGTATAATCTAGTGACTGAGTCAAAAGGAAAGTCAACTCTGACTGGTGGTTGTGATGGAATCATATAAGGGTGTGGCTGAGGTGGTGGTGATGGTGGTAATGATGATGGTGGTAAAGGTGATGCTGATACAGGTGAGGATACTAGTGATGGTGATGGTGGTATGACAGCTGGTGGTGGTACCAATGGGGCTGAAGGTGCACGTACCCATTTCCGGGCACTGTACTTCCTAGGTGGGACTCCCTGGCAAGGCACATAAAGTTGCCCAAATGGTGCGGGCTCATAAGGCTGTAGAAATCTGACTGCCCTACGCCGGCGAACCGGTGCAGGTGGGGGTGGTATGGGTGAAGCTAAGTCGGAAGAGTCGGAGTCAGACGACTCGTCATCCGCCTCTGTCCCAGAGGAATGGTGAGGGGTCAAAGCTCGGGGTGGGGGTGGTGAAGGACAATCATCAGCGGCTAGGAACTGCTGTGACTCATAGTACTGGTCAAGGGTCAAAGGACCAAAAGCGAGAGAAGATGAAAGCGGGATAGTGGGTGAGATAACCAGGGTCGAGGCGACTTCACCCTCCTCAAAGGGCTCTATCTCTCCAGATGCGTTCCCAGATGGAACAACAGATGGGATAACTGGTGAAGCGGGTAAGGTGGTATTGGTGTCAGCGTCAGACAAAATGATAACAGTAGTGGGTGGAGTAGCTGATGGTACTGGTGTCACTTCGGTCTCAACATCAGACAGAATGATGACGGGGATCTGGGGAGACATGGTACTGTAATATCCCAATAATAACAAGTGTAAGTCATTAATAATATAAATATGCATTAGTCATAATAACATTCGTAGGTGATAAAACTAATTCGTTATGCATAATCTGCCAAGCAAATCTCAATGCATGAGTTAATAAAGTGTTAATGTTCATTTGTTATGCATAATCTGCCAAGCAAATCTCAATGCAAAATTTCGTAAGTGTTGGCACGGAGGGCATAGGGTGGTAAAGTTTTTAAAAATGGTTGATCCGTGCTAAAACGTATATATAAATATTATGCAATGACGGATACACGTGAATAAAGACAAATTAACCCTTTAGGAAAAAGGCCAACTTGCAAAAACTCACGCTTGTGATATGTGTGTGAAACCAGGTAAGTGATTACCCGGGTCGTTTCCCAACGAGGATGGAATGGACAACCGTGTAAGGTTTGGATTAGAGTGACTGATGTATGGAATTTGGATTTTTGTCTTTTTTAATTTTTAATAAGGATAAGAAAAACAAATTTACAAAGATAAATAAAGCACAAACTAATTAAACTAAAAACGCGTTACGGGGATTCTAAAAACGGGATTAAAAAGTGAAAATCTATGAAAATAAATCCTACAAGTACCAAATTATTTTTCCTAAGTCCTATATGACAAAAGAAAATTTTAGAAAAAAGATTTATATTTTTCTGAGTTTTATATTTTTTATTATGATTTAATTACTATTTTAAACTAATTAATTGATTAAAAATACTAAAACTATTAAGAAAAATCTGAAACTTTTTTCTAAAATAATTTATGATAAGACAAAGCTAAGAAAAATACAAAATATGTGTCAGCTTATTTTAATAAGCTACAAATAAGCTAAAAGGTACGTATAAGCTTAAATGAGAAAACTAGTTAAATACATATGGAATATAAACTATAACGAAAAAGTCCCAAGGGCAGAGTGGTAAGGGATTTATTTTTTTTCTAATTTTCTTTTTGCTACTTATTTTTAAGCTAACTACTAACAAATTTTGTAAAAGAAATATTTTTAAAACACTCAAAATAAGCTGGAAAGAAGCTAAGATTCTCAACAGTTAGATTATTATGGCTAATTAGAACTTGGATTTTGAAAAATAAGCTATAAGCTGATCTATAAGCTAAAAGGGAATGGACAAAGCTAAAATAGACTGAGATTACTATAAATAAGCTAAAATATTCAGAAAAAGCTATGGGAATAAGCAAATAAGCACAGAACAAGGCATTGGTCTGCTGATAAGCTTGTGGTGCAGGGCAAAAAGGGGTCTTTTCAAGCTACTGAAAAGCTGGTAGAAAAAATTATTAAAAATAAACTAAAAATATGACCAAATACACAAGCCAGCAAACTATATGCGTACCAAATTTTAGCTGAATTGGACTTAAGATGAAGAAATGAAAAATAAAAGAAATTTGATGCAGATCACAAAATACGAAAATAATGCAGTTTGCTATAACTAGTGGGCTGATTTGAGTGAATATTAGAACAAGGGCATAAGGGGCCTAATCACTACTCTATATAGGACTCTAATGAAGCAAGAAATGACACAAGAAAAGCTCAAAATAGCTTATGGCTTATATTGGCTTATTTGCTCATTTAGTTGCCTGAAATTACCACAGCCTATGCACAACTACTATATCTATCAAATAGGCTTAAAAGAACTTAGATACAACTTATTTACCCTATTTAATGCAAGATCAAACTTAAGCAATTGGCAAATGTACAGTGATTACCTAATTTAATCCATTTTGACCCATAGAACCAAACAACCCTTTATGAGGGTCTGTGTTGGTTTTGAACTAGCATAGACCAATTTCAACTATAATTTCTTGTTATTACCGATTTATTGACTTATTTTAACTATAATAAGAAACTTTTAAAATAGAGATAAGCACTATAATAAGTTATACTATATATGGCTATTTTTGGCTTTCTATAGAGTTTTTAAGCAAATTAAAGAAAAAAGCTATTTTAAACTGATAAACAAGTGAAATACAATTATAAAATACTAATAAGCAGAAAATGACTATAATAAGCTAAAAATAAGCTAAGGAACAGTAAAGATAGAAAATAAAGCAAAACTTTGAAAATGGCTTACAACTGAATTGGAATAGGAAACCAAGAAAAGTGATCAGAGACAAGCCTAGCTTGTCATAACCAAGCTATCAACCCAATCAAGCTTTCCAGAACAGCTTATTCCACACAACTGCTTATTTGACTTTTTGTTGACTTTTTGACTTTTTTGGAAATTTTGAAATTAAAGCAGGACTAAGCACAATAAACTAACAATAAGATGTCACAAGCTTATGCTAGCTTATTAAACTGAAAGAGAAGCTTTTAAACAACAACAACTTTGAATAACTGAATTAACATTAACTTGGATTTGAATTAGAACTGAAATGGTACAACTCTTTTGAAACTGAAATTGAAACTGAATTTAAGATTACAATAACATGAGATGATTAAACCTAAAAGCTTATTCTAATTTGACTTGAAAATAAATTACACTACGAATGGTCTAAAACTGTGACAAGTTATTCTAGGTGTCTTCTTTTCTTTAAATAGACATCCACTTTGCTTCTTCTCTTTCTTCTGATCAAATCCCACCTGTTTAATTGCTTCAATTAATCATAGCTGTCCATTGAGATTTTTGGCGGGAAAAATGGATAGTGGGTAAAACCACTTGACTGGTGAAGTGTGAAGAAGAAGAAGCATTTAATGCTTTTTTGGCATGTTAGGTGGAGTAGGATAGGAAGCTAGGAGGGGGTGAAGGGTGTCAGGATAAGGCGGTGGGTTGAGGGGTTTTAGAAATGGTGGGTTGAGTGGTTTAGTTGTGGCGGGTTTATGAGTTTGACCAAAGTCAAACGCTTTGGCTAACTAAAAAGAAAGAACAGGCCGGGTTGGGTTTTGGTTTTGGGCTTGGGTTTATTGATGGGTTAAGGGTATTTTGTAGCTGGGTTGGGTTATTAAAGGGATTGGGTTTTTTATTTATTTGGGTTAGGATTAAATATGGAATTGGTTTTAAGTTTAGGGACCATAGTTGTAAAGTCTGAAAATCCAAGGACCATTGATGTATTTTCTGAAAATCATCGCCAAGGACTATTTGTGACAATTCCATATTCTTGGAAGTTGACTTTGATAATTTGAGCACTATCCCAGTCCAAACTAGTAAATTCCGTCCCCGTCCTCGGCTTTTCACGATTTTCCAATCTTGTGCACGGTTTTGTCTGTTTTTGCCCTGTTTTCGATCCTTTTGTACCTGAAACACATAAAAACACAAACCAAGGATATTTGCAGTATCATATGGTCTATTCTGGTGTTTTTGGTATTTTTATGGTCTAAAATGGGCATAAAATGATGAGTATTTACACACTCATCAATCCCCCACACTAAGCTATTACTAGTCCCTAGCAATCCGATCATATGAAGTAATGAAAGGATCAAAAGAATACCAGGTTTACCCCATTTTGATTTTCCATGTAATGCCAGAAATTTAAACTTAGAACAAAATATATAACATGCTTGATATCCAAAAATGGTATCATGGAACAGGATTCACACAAACTGGGTGTCTCCAGGGAATTGTAATCGTCATCCTCTTTTTTATACTCCCAACTAAGCTTAAACTCAATGTGCAAATGCTTTTGTAAAATGCTAACACTACTTATATCAATAATCTATGTAAGCCGAAACTTAACTTTTCACTCCCGCATTTATCAAGTTTAGGTGACTGTGCTCATTTTCAAAAGTTTGACCGCAAAAATCGATGTTATTATGGTTGCCATTCGTTTAAGTCAAATACTAATTTACCAGGAACCTCGAAAATCTAAGAATCAAAAAGGGCCTTTTCCATGTAGCGGCTTTCTTCTCGGCACATCCCAAACCAGTTGATTTTAGGTGACCAGGCTTTTGACACCTCACGGAGAATAGTACCGGAATCAGCGGAATTTCGATTTTAAAGATTTAAGATATTCCCACTAAGCTAGTATTAAATACTTAAATAGATAACAACAAACGATCATTTAGAGATTAGAGACTCAAAGATGAGATCACTCCATGTAACGGCTTACTTCTCGGCACATCCCAAACCAGTTGGTTTAAGGTGACCAGGCTTTTGACACCTCACAGAGAATAGCACCGGAGCTTTCGGGATCTTTGAAATCAACAATCTACTAAATTACCGTTTAACTTTTATACAAAATTGACGAATCCAAGTTCAAGTTCCGATTTAAATTTAAGAGAAAGCAATTTTCCTACATTTATTTAACACATACATCTTTATTTTTGCAACATCAAAACTTATTGCATTTTGCAATATCATTCCATTTTCTTATTTTTATTATTTTTTTTTTTCATTTTTTCTTTTTTTTTCATCATTTTTTTTTTAATATATATATTTACATATATGCTTTCCCAAAAATAAAAATAAGAAGTTAAACTCAGGCTCTATATCAAAATTGTATAAAAAATTTGTTTTGCATAACAACATGATTTTAACGTTCAAACGTTTGAAAACAGCACGTATTTAATCAGATTAGTTATCTTCTGGGAGGAAAAGCCATAGATTACTTATATAAGCTCTAAAGAAAACCACTATTCTACGCTTAGCATTTTCATTTGCACAAATCGTAAAACCTTAGTCTAATCGTTAAGGAAGCAGCCAGATCAATACTCTAGCAGAGTCGGGATTCCCCTTGTTCTAACCTAATCAAGACTAAACACTTTTATTTTTTTTCTTTCTTTTTTTTTTTTTTTTTTTTTTGGTGCAAAGCACTTCTTTTTCATGCAATTTCTTATTTTAAAAACGAAAAAATTTTAAAATTTTGGCCAAAACGGGGGTACTAGGGCACTAGAAGGTACAATGTGACAAAATTCGAGAGAATTCCCCCCCCCCCCCCCACACTTAGAATTGAATATTGCCCTCAATATTCAAAGTACCGGCTATTATGCCGAGACTTAGAACGTAAAAATGTAAGACTAATAGCCAAGTGTGTGAAAGACATCTCTATTTTCACAAAAAAGATTAAAAAGATATCCCTAGATAATCGTTAGCAAAAGGATAGGATATTGGGCGGCTGGATTGAAAACAAGCGTGGCAATCATCACAATCCAAGGGAAACCTGCAAACAAGAGCAAACAACACACATAACAAAGCAAAGTAGAGGAATTCCCCCCACACTTAGTGTCAGAAAATAGAAAGAAGTCAGAAACATGGGCGTTTACCCATGCAATGCTAATGTTTTTGTTAACCGAGTCACTAGCTTGACTCGACCCCGAATTCATTGGTTCATGGGGGAGCAAGTGGAAGAAACCATCTCCATCGGACTTTCATTCAATGTGTTTGGATAAACATTGAATTTCATGAAAGATCCACTCCGATGAGATACATCCGGCTCAAAAGATTGATAAATGGAGATGCCGGGGTCAAAAATTTTGTCTTCATTCCCAAACGAGTGAAGGAAAGGACAATCTACCTTATAGGCGACGAAAGGTAGAAAAACTCGAACGACATATGTGAAGTCAATATAATGGCGATCCTCAACGGGAAATGTCACATATGTCGGAGAAAGATCAATATCGGGATTAAGAGTTGAGGTCACATCATCAAGTTTATGAATAATAGAGTCCTTGACCTCATCGTTTTCTAACTCTTCATCAAAGAGAGGATTTATTTTGCTAGAAAAGTACTCATCATCAAATTCAAAAAGAGAATTCGAATAGACTTTGAGACTTTCATTTTGAACATCCTCATCAGAAAGTGATTCGTCATCACTAGAGGAAAAATCATCATTGGAATTGAAAAGGGGATTAGAGAAAATCCCGAAAAAATCATCGTTTGAATTGAAAAGAGGGTTAGAAAACGTCCCGAAAAAATCATCAGTAGTGTCAAGAGGTTGATCACTACGAAAAGAACCATCACTTTCACTGTCGGAAATATCCTCAGACTCACTTGGGATTGGGATAAGGTTCTCAGCACTAGACTTTATGAATTCGTCCGATTCCTTTTCAGGAATAGTGCTAATATGCTCATCCCCCATAATAAGAGAGTCCTCGGAGTCCATAGACTGTAAGAAGGGTGTGATTGCAATGGACTGAGGGAGTTAAAAAATGGATTTATTCAAAGGAATAGCACTCTCCTCGTCGTCCTCCTCATCAATATTGCTAGCATAAATGGTTTTAATACGTTCCATTTGCTCGTCTGCTAGCAATTCTGCAATAGTCTTGTCTTCCTGCCTTTTCTGGACAGGTGTGATTGCAGCTGATGAATTCTCGCAAACTCCCCACATAGAATCTTCATCATCGTCATCGCAAATGAAAGTTTGACGATATTTGGAACTTAATCTAGCTGTTTGTTCTTCTTCAGCTAGAAGCTCTCCAATAGTTTTCTGATGAGGATTTTCTTGGGTAGGTTTAACAGCCAAATCATTAAGTGTATCCATCACATTTTGAAGTTTTTGGAGTACATTTTCAATAGATTCTTCAAGAGGAGATGGCTGAGGTTGAATCATTTGATACTGTGGAGGTTGGTCATGACAAGAATAGTCGTAATTGTTACAAGGGACATGCTCATAGACAAGCGGGGTCCTCGTTTGACAATCGGATTCATAATGTGGACCACCACAGTACTCACAACAATACATTTGCTGTGACTGATTCGGTGAATCATATGGATATTGGTCATACCCGAAGTTTTGATTACACGGATCTTGTTCATAGACAGACGTATTTCCTGCTTGACAATCAAAACTTGGGTGTGGACCTCCACAATGTTCACAAAAATATGTTTCCATCTCATGGTGTGGGGGCTGGTTGAAAAAGTCGGGTGTTTCATGGTAAGAATAAGGATTTTGGTCATAAACAAACCCGTTTCCTGATTCCACCATGCTACAACCGGGACAATTCCCACCATTATGAGGACATCCACAACATTGACAACCATAGTGGTAAGATGAAGACATAAAGAAAAAGAATTAAACGGATAGAGGGTAAAGAAAAATATTTTAGGGTTTTTGGTTTTTCAATTTTTTTTTTTATTTTTGGAAAAAAGTTAAACCTTAAATCAAATAATTCAATTAAAACAAGATCGAAGCAAAACACAAGGAACTTAAAACCTTAAATCAACAAGCGTACGGTAGCTCTCTGAAAGAAAAACGCACAGAGTGGCGGAGGAGCAAAGGTGGGCAATAAATGCTCCTTAAAAACCCGCTCCTTTCGGTTCGACAATTTAATGTTAAACCTCCTGAAACCTCCGTTAGAGTTTGTTTATCAATCAAAGGTGAGCCGAATTCGCAAGCGACACAAAGGCAAGTTTTAATCTTTGGTTTGGGAACTTATTATGATAATACCCAAGTTGAGGAATATTATATTAATTTTGCTTTTATCTTTTATTTAACAATAAAACTGAAAATGTTTTTGGATTTTTATTTTTTATATGATAATATATATATAAAAGAAAAGAAAAATATTTTTGTATTTTATATGGTTTATGAAAGTGGAAACTTCTGAAAGAAGGATCTCAAGTCACTAATCATTTAGACTTCAACGATATTGTCGCAACACAACCTCCCCGGCAGCGGCGCCAAAATTTGATCCGTGCTAAAACGTATATATAAATATTATGCAATGACGGATACACGTGAATAAAGACAAATTAACCCTTTAGGAAAAAGGCTAACTTGCAAAAACTCACGTTTGTGATATGTGTGTGAAACCAGGTAAGTGATTACCCGGGTCGTTTCCCAACGAGGATGGAATGGACAACCGTGTAAGGTTTGGATTAGAGTGACTGATGTATGGAATTTGGATTTTTGTCTTTTTTAATTTTTAATAAGGATAAGAAAAACAAATTTACAAAGATAAATAAAGCACAAACTAATTAAACTAAAAACGAGATTAAAAAGTGAAAATCTATGAAAATAAATCCTACAAGTACCAAATTATTTTTCCTAAGTCCTATATGACAAAAAGAAAATTTTAGAAAAAAGATTTATATTTTTCTGACTTTTATATTTTTTATTATGATTTAATTACTATTTTAAACTAAATAATTGATTAAAAATACTAAAACTATTAAGAAAAGTCTGAAACTTTTTTCTAAAATAATTTATGATAAGACAAAGCTAAGAAAAATACAAAATATGTGCCAGCTTATTTTAATAAGCTACAAATAAGCTAAAAGGTACGTATATGCTTAAATGAGAAAACTAGTTAAATACATATGGAATATAAACTATAACGAAAAAGTCCCAAGGGCAGAGTGGTAAGGGTGTTGTGTGTGTGAGCATGAGGTCTGGGGTTCGAATCCTAACCAGACCTTTTTTTCCAAAACTTTTTTTTTTCTAATTTTCTTTTTGCTACTTATTTTTAAGCTAACTACTAACAAATTTTGTAAAAGAAATATTTTTAAAACACTCAAAATAAGCTGGAAAGAAGCTAAGATTCTAAACAGTTAGATTATTATGGCTAATTAGAACTTGGATTTTGAAAAATAAGCTATAAGCTGATCTATAAGCTAAAAGGGAATGGACAAAGCTAAAACAGACTGAGATTACTATAAATAAGCTAAAATATTCAGAAAAAGCTATGGGAATAAGTAAATAAGCACAGAACAAGGCATTGGTCTGCTGATAAGCTTGTGGTGCAGGGCAAAAAGGGGTCTTTTCAAGCTACTGAAAAGCTGGTAGAAAAAATTATTAAAAATAAACTAAAAATATGACCAAATACACAAGCCAGCAAACTATATGCATACCAAATTTTAGCTGAATTGGACTTAAGATGAAGAAATGAAAAATAAAAGAAATTTGATGCAGATCACAAAATACGAAAATAATGCAGTTTGCTATAACTAGTGGGCTGATTTGAGTGAATATTAGAACAAGGGCATAAGGGGCCTAATCACTACTCTATATAGGACTCTAATGAAGCAAGAAATGACACAAGAAAAGCTCAAAATAGCTTATGGCTTATATTGGCTTATTTGCTCATTTAGTTGCCTGAAATTACCACAGCCTATGCACAACTACTATATCTATCAAATAGGCTTAAAAGAACTTAGATACAGCTTATTTACCCAATTTAATGCAAGATCAAACTTAAGCAATTGGCAAATGTACAGTGATTACCTAATTTAATCTATTTTGACCCATAGAACCAAACAACCCTTTATGAGGGTCTGTGTTGGTTTTGAACTAGCATAGACCAATTTCAACTATAATTTCTTGTTATTACTGATTTATTGACTTATTTTAACTATAATAAGAAACTTTTAAAATAGAAATAAGCACTATAATAAGTTATACTATATATGGCTATTTTTGGCTTTTTATAGAGTTTTTAAGCAAATTAAAGAAAAAAGCTATTTTAAACTGATAAACAAGTGAAATACAATTATAAAATACTAATAAGCAGAAAATGACTATAATAAGCTAAAAATAAGCTAAGGAACAGTAAAGATAGAAAATAAAGCAAAACTTTGAAAATGGCTTACAACTGAATTGGAATAGGAAACCAAGAAAAGTGATCAGAGACAAGCCTAGCTTGTCATAACCAAGCTATCAACCCAATCAAGCTTTCCAGAACAGCTTATTCCACACAACTGCTTATTTGACTTTTTGACTTTTTTGGAAATTTTGAAATTAAAGCAGGACTAAGCACAATAAACTAACAATAAGATGTCACAAGCTTATGCTAGCTTATTAAACTGAAAGAGAAGCTTTTAAACAACAACAACTTTGAATAACTGAATTAACATTAACTTGGATTTGAATTAGAACTGAAATGGTACAACTCTTTTGAAACTGAAATTGAAACTGAATTTAAGATTACAATAACATGAGATGATTAAACCTAAAAGCTTATTCTAATTTGACTTGAAAATAAATTACACTACGAATGGTCTAAAACTGTGACAAGTTATTCTAGGTGTCTTCTTTTCTTTAAATAGACATCCACTTTGCTTCTTCTCTTTCTTCTGATCAAATCCCACCTGTTTAATTGCTTCAATTAATCATAGCCGTCCATTGAGATTTTTGGCGGGAAAAATGGATAGTGGGTAAAACCACTTGACTGGTGAAGTTTGAAGAAGAAGAAGCATTTAATGCTTTTTTGGCATGTTAGGTGGAGTGGGATAGGAAGCTAGGAGGGGGGTGGAGGGTGTCAGGATAAGGCGGTGGGTTGAGGGGTTTTGGAAATGGTAGGTTGAGTGGTTTAGTTGTGGCGGGTTTATGAGTTTGACCAAAGTCAAACGCTTTAGCTAACTAAAAAGAAAGAACAGGCCGGGTTGGGTTTTGGTTTTGGGCTTGGGTTTATTGATGGGTTAAGGGTATTTTGTAGCTGGGTTGGTTATTAAAGGGATTGGGTTTTTTTATTTATTTGGGTTAGGATTAAATATGGAATTGGTTTTAAGTTTAGGGACCATAGTTGTAAAGTCTGAAAATCCAAGGACCATTGATGTATTTTCTGAAAATCATCTCCAAGGACTATTTGTGACAATTCCATATTCTTGGAAGTTGACTTTGATAATTTGAGCACTATCCCAGTCCAAACTTGTAAATTCCGTCCCCGTCCTCGGCTTTTCACGATTTTCCAATCTTGTGCTCGGTTTTGTCTGTTTTTTCCCTGTTTTCGATCCTTTTGTACCTGAAACACATAAAAACACAAACCAAGGATATTTGCAGTATAATATGGTCTATTCTGGTGTTTTTGGTATTTTTATGGTCTAAAATGGGCATAAAATGATGAGTATTTACACACTCATCAATCCCCCACACTAAGCTATTGCTAGTCCCTAGCAATCCGATCATATGAAGTAATGAAAGGATCAAAAGAATACCAAGTATACCCCATTTTGATTTTCCATGTAATGCCAGAAATTTAAACTTAGAACAAAATATATAACATGCTTGATTTAAAAAAAATGGTATCATGGAACAGGATTCACACAAACTGGGTGTCTCCAGGGAATTGTAATCGTCATCCTCTTTTTTATACTCCCAACTAAGCTTAAACTCAATGTGCAAATGCTTTTGTAAAAATGCTAACACTACTTATATCAATAATCTATGTAAGCCGAAACTTAACTTTTCACTCCCACATATATCAAGTTTAGGTGACTGTGCTCATTTTCAAAATTTTGACCGCAAAAATCGATGTTATTATGGTTGTTATTTGTTTAAGTCAAATACTAATTTACCGGGAACCTCGAAAATCTAAGGATCAAAAAGGGCCTTTTCCATGTAGCGGCTTTCTTCTCGGCACATCCCAAACCGGAATCAGCGGAATTTCGATTTCAAAGATTTAAGATATTCCCACTAAGCTAGTATTAAAATACTTAAATAGATAACAACAAACGATCATTTAGAGATTAGAGACTCAAAGATGAGATCACTCCATGTAACGGTTTTCTTCTCGGCACATCCCAAACCAGTTGGTTTTAGGTGACCAGGTTTTTGACACCTCACAGAGAATAATACCGGAGCTTTCGGGATCTTTGAAATCAACAATCTACTAAATTACCGTTTAACTTTTATACAAAATTGACGAATCCAAGTTCAAGTTCCGATTTAAATTTAAGAGAAAGCAATTTTCCTACATTTATTTAACATATACATCTTTATTTTTGCAACATCAAAACTTATTGCATTTTGCAATATCATTCCATTTTCTTATTTTTATTATTTTTTTTTTTTTCATTTTTTCTTTTTTTTTTCATCATTTTTTTTAATATATATATTTACATATATGCTTTCCCAAAAATAAAAATAAGAAGTTGAACTCGGGCTCTATATCAAAATTGTATAAAAATTTATTTTGCATAACAACATTATTTTAACGTTCAAACGTTTGAAAACAGCATGTATTTAATCAGATTAGTTATCTTCTGGGAGGAAAAGCCATAGATTACTTATATATGCTCTAAAGAAAACCACTATTCTACGCTTAGCATTTTCATTTGCACAAATCGTAAAACCTTAGTCTAATCATTAAGGAAGCAGCCAGATCAATACTCTAGCAGAGTCGGGATTCCCCTTGTTCTAACCTAATCAAGACTAAACACTTTTATTTTTTTTCTTTCTTTTTTTTTTATTTTTTTTGGTGCAAAGCATTTCTTTTTCATGCTATTTCTTATTTTAAAAACGAAAAAATTTTAAAATTTTGGCCAAAACGGGGGTACTAGGGCACTAGAAGGTACAATGTGACAAAATTCGAGAGAATTCCCCCCCCCCCCCCACACTTAGAATTGAATATTGCCCTCAATATTCAAAGTACCGGCTATTATGCCAAGACTTAGAACGTAAAAAGGTAAGACTAATAGCCAAGTGTGTGAAAGAAATATCTATTTTCACAAAAAAGATTAAAAAGATATCCCTAGATAATCGTTAGCAAAAGGATAGGATATTGGGCGGCTGGATTGAAAACAGGCGCGGCAATCATCACAATCCAAGGGAAACCTGCAAACAAGAGCAAACAACACACATAACAAAGCACAGTAGAGGAATTCCCCCCACACTTAGTGTCAGAAAATAGAAAGAAGTCAGAAACATAGGCGTTTACCCATGCAATGCTAATGTTTTTGTTAACCGAGTCACTAGCTTGACTCGACCCCTGATGAGGCGAAAAGTGTACCGCTTTTAAGGGTCATTTAAGCCCGAAATCGTATTTATTTGATCAAATATTGCCCTAAATCGTTCCTTTTGTCATTTTAGGTACTTTTGAGGAGAAATCTGGAAAAGGAGGCATTTTGGACGTTTTTGGAGCATTAAAGTGAAGAAAACGACAAAGTCTCAAGAATCGGCTAAAAGTTACTCTTGACGGCGTCACAATTAACATGGGACGGCGTCATGCCTTGGCAAGAAAAGTTGGATGTGAAATTTACTCATGACGGGCCAGTGAGTTTGCATGAGAATTCTGACGGCGTCACGCTTTAACTAAATCAAGGGCGTCACGGCTTAAATCATAAGGGGACGGCGTCACGTTATAGGTCCGACGGCGTCAAGCCTTGATAAGCCAGAATGGATTTTGATAGAGCTAAAGAGGGACGGCGTCATGATGGTCATCCGGGAACCCTAAAAGCGGCGAGGTGACGGCGTCACAATGCATAAGGTGACGCCGTCAGATGTCAAAGTCTATATATAGTTTTCTAATTTTTTGTCATTAAGAGAGAGCTTAGTGTGTGGAATTTTGGGATAAAACCCTAAGACGATTTTAGCTACTTTTTCAGGGCTTTTTGCCTTGAGATCTTCCATGTTTCATTGAAAGATAAGTTATCAATTAATCATTCAATATGTCTATGTGTTGTTTGATTCTATCTTATGCTTGTCTTTTGTTTAACATGTTAGGCTAATTTTATCTTGTGTTTGCTTAGATCTAATGAAACCTAGCTATTGATTATTGGTTGTTAGTGTGTTATTAGTTGTATTGGATGATTGTTTATCTATGTTAGGCTTAAGAAAACTGGCTAACTTCCTATTCGGTAACTTGCTTGAACGTCTTAAGAAACATGAACCAAACGCGTACTAAAGGTTTTTATGGTTGTATTTAATGCACAAGCGAATTCTAGTGATCCCATGTTAGGAGCTTCCTAGCCGGCTCGACATAGGAGTGAAGTAGGAGCTTGTAGAGTTTGGGGAAGTAAGTACGCCACCCCACGAATGGTATTAAGGAATACACCCGTCATCCACGCGACTAATACACACTAATTAACCGGTAAAAGATAGTTAGGGAGTAAGGAAATCTAAGTAAACACATTTCTCTACACATAAGTTTCTCACCACTTTTCATTTTTGTTATTTTATTTTATTTGCATTCGTAGTAATTTGGGTTAGTTGACTAGCAACTAATTCCGCCCACTCCTTCAAAACCCGAGATTTTACTTGCTTTCATAAAAACTATAAAAACATAAAAAAGAATCTTCCTCAACCCTTAGACCTAATTAGAGTAGCCTTTCACACCTAACGAACACTATTCCCTGTGGAGAACGATCAATCCCCCGTACTTACCACTACACTATACTACATCGGTCAGGTACACTGCCTGGTGGGGTTGTAAGCCTCTTGAGATCCCTCGAGAGGTAAAACCTGTTGTAAGGTTGCAAAACCCACGCATCAAGTTTTTGGCGCCGCTGCCGGGGAATAGTTATTGTTTAGGTTGAATTTTTATTTCTATTAGGTCTACTCACTAGATTCCTTTCTAGTGAGATTTTTATTTTATTTTTCTAGGTTTTCTTTAGTCTATCTTATTTCTTTGTGCTTTTGTTTGTGATACCTTCCACTTACCTCATGAGTAACATTGGTCATTTGATCCCTGTTATTCGTGTTTTTCGCCGTGCAAATTTTCAACTACCCGTTCCCGCCCCCATAGTAGCAAACAACAACCTTTCACCCGACCACCACTTTGGTAACAATTCTGAGATGGAGGAGTCTGACCATGAGAATGACTATGTTAGTCCATTTTACTACTCAGACTCCGATGAGGATATCGATAATGGGGAAGTAGTTAACGAGGAATGGGGAAAAGAGGAAATTGATCCCTTTAAGTATGTTGACCCTAGGACTAAGATCGAAAAGGATAGCCTCTTTAACATGCAATTTCCGTGTAAAATTGGTTATCATGATTTTTATGCTTATCTTAACTCATCTTTGCCTATGAACATTATCTCTCGCGCTAATTATAATAAAATCATGGTTGATGAGCTTGAATATCAAGGAGATGACATTGTTGCTAGGATTAAGCCACTACACGTGTTCGTAGGAAGTTTTGTGTATTTGGTGGATTTTATGGTTATGGAGAAGTTAGGAGAATTTATCGATGACAAATTAACCCAAGTCATTTTTGGAGGACCCTTCAAAAGGTTGACCAACCTTGACGAAAAACTTGCGGACGGGTTAATTACATTCTCGGATGGGGATGAGGATTTTGTCTATCAAATGCCCCGAGCACATCCTAGGTTTAAGAACTACCCCATTGAGTCTTGCAATAGAATTATGCCTATCGACTTGTTAAGTGAAAATGATAAGAGGAAGGGGCTCAAATATCCACATGAGAAAAATAAGAGATATTATCATGGATGTTTGGAGCTAAATGATGAATACAAGAAAGATGAGGCAACAATTAGATGGCTCACACTCGGGTACGTGAGCATAAGCGACACTAGATGAGCCTTACTTAGAGTCTAGCTACAAGACTCGTTAATAAAGAAAAGCGCTTCTTGGGAGGCAACCCAATCTTTATTTGTTTTATTTGCTTTGTGTGTTTATTTATTTGTTTGTTTGTTTTTATTTGTTTCCGTATGTGTGTTTAATTTTTATCATTATTGATTCATGTTCAAAAGTAATTTGTGAAAATGCTTTATGTTGTTTTTAACTTCGTCTTAACTACATATAAAGGTATTTTGCAAAAGATAAGTGTAAGGGAAATCTAAATCGGTTTATTAGAACACAAATGAACATGAATCATAATAATAATAAGTTAGCATACATATTCGTATTTGTTTGAGTCAAATGCTTGTATCGAGTCATAATGATGTTTTGCAGGATTTCCAGGAAGTAAGGTAAAGGTTTTTCCAGAAATTTTCCGGAAACTTAAAATGAAAATTTTTGTCAGGTCATTTCTGACGGCGTCAGGGGTTATAACCTGACGGCGTCAGATTTAATTTCCAGAAATTTTTGAAAATTTTGTTTTCATAAAAAGTTTTTATTAAAATCTCCAACTTATAATCTCCAGGAATCTGCAAAGTTATCATTCCACAAGCATTATATCCTTATATATAGATTTTATCCCGCCGATGTTATGCAGGTTTTCGTGTTTGTTTTCTCAGGTTCAACAGGTTATTTTAGACAAGGAAATGTTTTGAATCAAGCTTATGGCGATGCGTTAGTCATGGAGCTTCAACATTCTCTTTGGAGGAAGATTTAACCGTGTAATTTCATTATCCAACGAGCGAATCAGGGGAGTATTTGATTTCATTCTTTTACTTTATGCTTTTACATCTTGTTATTTGAACATTGGGGACAATGTTCATCTTAAGTGTAAGGGGAGGGTAAAAGTACGATTTTAGAGAATACAATTGCGCTTGATTTTTGTTTGTTTGATGGTAGATGTGTAATAAAACTGAGAGAAATACTTGTTAGGGTAATTTTAGTGCCAAATTTAAAATTTTTTACAACATATAGGAGTGAAACTTTGATCTTAATGAGCGTCTCATGGATAGGAGTTATATGACTAGCACAAAAACCGTACCACTAAAAAATTTTTCCACCCCCAAATATGTGAGGTTCGCCCCTAGAATTGGTAGGAAAAGCATTTATGCTATGATGTGTGTACCGGTAGCACTTAGATTCTAGAACTTGCGTTAGGACCATTCCGAGGCCACAAGTGAGACTACATTCGTGTAGTTAGATTTACTACATGATAAGAGGCATTAGGATTAACCCATTGTTTTACACCTGTGTTTTTGTTATAATTACATTGGCTATATTGGTCAAGTAATTCTCCCACACCCTTTGCGTTGTACTCAATTTTAGTACACGATACCCCTAGTACACCCCTCAGAGCCTATCTTTTCGTTTCGACCTTTAAGCATTTTACTTAAAGGAAGAATTTGTTACACCCCACTAAAATGTACACCCAAATCGCCTTAGCCTACCTTGTATGCACTCATCTTTAGTGCATTATTGTGACAACATTTGTTTAAACCCAAGTTAATTATCTAGTTGATTACATGGTTGCTAAGTCGAGTCATATCCTTGTACATATTGCTTTGGGACGATTGGGACTCATGGGTAAAGTACTAGTGTAATGGAGTAATGGGGAAGAACATCATTTATTACCCCCATATGTGCTAAATGTTTTAAAAGTACTCCAAGTTTTTCAATTATCTTAATTCGAGTCATTAGAATAGTTATTTGTAAAGTTATGTAAAAGTTCAAGTGTAAGGGGATGCAACGCCCCTATGATGTATTATTTTGGATGGTAGGGTAAAAGTGTATGCAAAAAAAAAAAAAAAAAAAAAAAAAAAAAAAAAATACAAAAAAATGAGAAAAAAAAAGAAAAAGAAAAATAGAAAAAAACATACGGACTACCATCCCGTTTCATTTTATGTTTATTTTTATTTTTTTGTTATTTTGTTATTTTGTTTCTAGCTTAAGATTGAGTCGAGTCTTGGCTTAGCAACATTGTATAGTACATGTAATTGATCAAGATCTTTAACTCGCCACCAGTAAAATATCCTTTATCCAACAAAACCGTGTTTTCCTTTTCCCTGCACCTATCGTTATAACCCATTTAAAAGCCCTCTTTGATAGTTTATCTTAGGTGCTTACGCCTAGTGGAGGAGGTTTTCGATCCTTTCCCAAGCCTATGGTAATCTATTTGCTATGACAGGTAGTGAGAGATATTATCCGTTTTCATTTATGAGATTTATTTTGATGACACTTGAGAGATGTGAGTATCTAAACACTACTTGTGAGGTGCTAGTATGTAATCTCCGTGCTTATTATGATTGAAGTGGAACGATTATTTGTTGTAATTACTTTTATGTTTGCATTAAATGACCCCTAACTTGTATTTTGATTAGAATAAAAGCGTATTTGCTTGAGGACAAGCAAATCTCAAGTGTAAGGGTATTTGATGAGGCGAAAAGTGTACCGCTTTTAAGGGGTCATTTAAGCCCGAAATCGTATTTATTTGATCAAATATTGCCCTAAATCGTTCCTTTTGTCATTTTAGGTACTTTTGAGGAGAAATCTGGAAAAGGAGGCATTTTGGACGTTTTTGGAGCATTAAAGTGAAGAAAACGACAAAGTCTCAAGAATCGGCTAAAAGTTACTCTTGACGGCGTCACAATTAACATGGGACGGCGTCATGCCTTGGCAAGAAAAGTTGGATGTGAAATTTACTCATGACGGGCCAGTGAGTTTGCATGAGAATTCTGACGGCGTCACGCTTTAACTAAATCAAGGGCGTCACGGCTTAAATCATAAGGGGACGGCGTCACGTTATAGGTCCGACGGCGTCAAGCCTTGATAAGCCAGAATGGATTTTGATAGAGCTAAAGAGGGACGGCGTCATGATGGTCATCCGGGAACCCTAAAAGCGGCGAGGTGACGGCGTCACAATGCATAAGGTGACGCCGTCAGATGTCAAAGTCTATATATAGTTTTCTAATTTTTTGTCATTAAGAGAGAGCTTAGTGTGTGGAATTTTGGGATAAAACCCTAAGACGATTTTAGCTACTTTTTCAGGGCTTTTTGCCTTGAGATCTTCCATGTTTCATTGAAAGATAAGTTATCAATTAATCATTCAATATGTCTATGTGTTGTTTGATTCTATCTTATGCTTGTCTTTTGTTTAACATGTTAGGCTAATTTTATCTTGTGTTTGCTTAGATCTAATGAAACCTAGCTATTGATTATTGGTTGTTAGTGTGTTATTAGTTGTATTGGATGATTGTTTATCTATGTTAGGCTTAAGAAAACTGGCTAACTTCCTATTCGGTAACTTGCTTGAACGTCTTAAGAAACATGAACCAAACGCGTACTAAAGGTTTTTATGGTTGTATTTAATGCACAAGCGAATTCTAGTGATCCCATGTTAGGAGCTTCCTAGCCGGCTCGACATAGGAGTGAAGTAGGAGCTTGTAGAGTTTGGGGAAGTAAGTACGCCACCCCACGAATGGTATTAAGGAATACACCCGTCATCCACGCGACTAATACACACTAATTAACCGGTAAAAGATAGTTAGGGAGTAAGGAAATCTAAGTAAACACATTTCTCTACACATAAGTTTCTCACCACTTTTCATTTTTGTTATTTTATTTTATTTGCATTCGTAGTAATTTGGGTTAGTTGACTAGCAACTAATTCCGCCCACTCCTTCAAAACCCGAGATTTTACTTGCTTTCATAAAAACTATAAAAACATAAAAAAGAATCTTCCTCAACCCTTAGACCTAATTAGAGTAGCCTTTCACACCTAACGAACACTATTCCCTGTGGAGAACGATCAATCCCCCGTACTTACCACTACACTATACTACATCGGTCAGGTACACTGCCTGGTGGGGTTGTAAGCCTCTTGAGATCCCTCGAGAGGTAAAACCTGTTGTAAGGTTGCAAAACCCACGCATCAACCCCGAATTCATTGGTTCATGGGGGAGCAAGTGGAAGAAACCATCTCCATCGGACTTTCATTCAATGTGTTTGGATAAACATTGAATTTCATGAAAGTTCCACTCCGATGAGATACATCCGGCTCAAAAGATTGATAAATGGAGATGTCGGGGTCAAAAATTTTGTCTTCATTCCCAAACGAGTGAAGGAAAGGACAATCTACCTTATAGGCGAAGAAAGGTAGAAAAACTCGAACGACATATGTGAAGTCAATATAATGGCGATCCTCAACGGGAAATGTCACATATGTCGGAGAAAGATCAATATCGGGATTAAGAGTTGAGGTCACATCATCAAGTTTATGAATAATAGAGTCCTAGACCTCATCGTTTTCTAACTCTTCATCAAAGAGAGGATTTATTTTGCTAGAAATGTACTCATCATCAAATTCAAAAAGAGAATTTGAATAGACTTTGAGACTTTCATTTTGAACATCCTCATCAGAAAGTGATTCGTCATCACTAGAGGAAAAATCATCATTGGAATTGAAAAGGGGATTAGAGAAAATCCCGAAAAAATCATCGTTTGAATTGAAAAGAGGGTTAGAAAACGTCCCGAAAAAATCATCAGTAGTGTCAAGAGGTTGATCACTACAAAAAGAACCATCACTTTCACTGTCGGAAATATCCTCAGACTCACTTGGGATAGGGATAAGGTTCTCAGAACTAGACTTTATGAATTCGTCCGATTCCTTTTCAGGAATAGTGCTAATATGCTCATCCCCCATAATAAGAGAGTCCTCGGAGTCCATAGACTGTAAGAAGGGAGTGATTGCAATGGACTGAGGGAGTTGAAAAATGGATTTATTCAAAGTAATAGCACTCTCCTCGTCGTCCTCCTCATCAATATTGCTAGCATAAATGGTTTTAATACGTTCCATTTGCTCGTCTGCTAGCAATTCTGCAATAGTCTTGTCTTCCTGACTTTTCCGGACAAGTGTGATTGCAGCTGATGAATTCTCGCAAACTCCCCACATAGAATTTTCATCATCGTCATCGCAAATGAAAGTTTGACGATATTTGGAACTTAATCTAGCTGTTTGTTCTTCTTCAGCTAGAAGCTCTCCAATAGTTTTCTGATGAGGATTTTCTTGGGTAGGTTTAACAGCCAAATCATTAAGTGTATCCATCACATTTTGAAGTTTTAGGAGTACATTTTCAATAGATTCTTCAAGAGGAGATGGCTGAGGTTGAATCATTTGATACTGTGGAGGTTGGTCATGACAAGAATAGTCGTAATTGTTACAAGGGACATGCTCATAGACAAGCGGGGTCCTCGTTTGACAATCGGATTCATAATGTGGACCACCACAGTACTCACAACAATACATTTGTTGTGACTGATTCGGTGAATCATATGGATATTGGTCATACCCGAAGTTTTGATTACATGGATCTTGTTCATAGACAGACGTATTTCCTGCTTGACAATCAAAACTTGGGTGTGGACCTCCACAATTTTCACAAGAATATGTTTCCATCTCATGGTGTGGTGGCTGGTTGAAAAAGTCGGGTGTTTCATGGTAAGAATAAGGATTTTGGTCATAAACAAACCCGTTTCCTGATTCCACCATGCTACAACCGGGACAATTCCCACCATTATGAGGACCTCCACAACATTGACAACCATAGTGGTAAGATGAAGACATAAAGAAAAAGAATTAAACGGATAGAGGGTAAAGAAAAATATTTTAGGGTTTTTGGTTTTTCAATTTTTTTTTTATTTTTGGAAAAAAGTTAAACCTTAAATCAAATAATTCAATTAAAACAAGATCGAAGCAAAACACAAGGAACTTAAAACCTTAAATCAACAAGCGTACGGTAGCTCTCTGAAAGAAAAACGCACAGAGTGGCGGAGGAGCAAAGGTGGGCAATAAATGCTCCTTAAAAACCCGCTCCTTTCGGTTCGACAATTTAATGTCAAACCTCCTGAAACCTCCGTTAGAGTTTGTTAATCAATCAAAGGTGAGCCGAATTCGCAAGCGACACAAAGGCAAGTTTTAATCTTTGGTTTGAGAACTTATTATGATAATACCCAAGTTGAGGAATATTATATTAATTTTGCTTTTATCTTTTATTTAACAATAAAACTGAAAATGTTTTTGGGTTTTTATTTTTTATATGATAATATATATATAAATGAAAAGAAAAATATTTTTGTATTTTATATGGTTTATGAAAGTGGAAACTTCTGAAAGAAGGATCTCAAGTCACTAATCGTTTAGACTTCAACGATATTGTCGCAACACAACCTCCCCGGCAGCGGCGCCAAAATTTGATCCGTGCTAAAACGTATATATAAATATTATGCAATGACGGATACACGTGAATAAAGACAAATTAACCCTTTAGGAAAAAGGCCAGCTTGCAAAAACTCACGCTTGTGATATGTGTGTGAAACCAGGTAAGTGATTACCCGGGTCGTTTCCCAACGAGGATGGAATGGACAACCGTGTAAGGTTTGGATTAGAGTGACTGATGTATGGAATTTGGATTTTTGTCTTTTTTAATTTTTAATAAGGATAAGAAAAACAAATTTACAAAGATAAATAAAGCACAAACTAATTAAACTAAAAACGAGATTAAAAAGTGAAAATCTATGAAAATAAATCCTACAAGTACCAAATTATTTTTCCTAAGTCCTATATGACAAAAAGAAAATTTTAGAAAAAAGATTTATATTTTTTTGACTTTTATATTTTTTATTACGATTTAATTACTATTTTAAACTAAATAATTGATTAAAAATACTAAAACTATTAAGAAAAATCTGAAACTTTTTTCTAAAATAATTTATGATAAGAAAAAGCTAAGAAAAATACAAAATATGTGTCAGATTATTTTAATAAGCTACAAATAAGCTAAAAGGTACGTATATGCTTAAATGAGAAAACTAGTTAAATACATATGGAATATAAACTATAACGAAAAAGTCCCAAGGGCAGAGTGGTAAGGGTGTTGTGTGTGTGAGCATGAGGTCTGGGGTTCGAATCCTAACCAGACCTTTTTTCCAAAACTTTTTTTTTTCTAATTTTCTTTTTGCTACTTATTTTTAAGCTAACTACTAACAAATTTTGTAAAAGAAATATTTTTAAAACACTCAAAATAAGCTGGAAAGAAGCTAAGATTCTCAACAGTTAGATTATTATGGCTAATTAGAAATTGGATTTTGAAAAATAAGCTATAAGCTGATCTATAAGCTAAAAGGGAATGGACAAAGCTAAAATAGACTGAGATTACTATAAATAAGCTAAAATATTCAGAAAAAGCTATGGGAATAAGCAAATAAGCACAGAACAAGGCATTGGTCTGCTGATAAGCTTGTGGTGCAGGGCAAAAAGGGGTCTTTTCAAGCTACTGAAAAGCTGGTAGAAAAAATTATTAAAAATAAACTAAAAATATGACCAAATACACAAGCCAGCAAACTATATGCGTACCAAATTTTAGCTGAATTGGACTTAAGATGAAGAAATGAAAAATAAAAGAAATTTGATGCAGATCACAAAATACGAAAATAATGCAGTTTGCTATAACTAGTGGGCTGATTTGAGTGAATATTAGAACAAGGGCATAAGGGGCCTAATCACTACTCTATATAGGACTCTAATGAAGCAAGAAATGACACAAGAAAAGCTCAAAATAGCTTATGGCTTATATTGGCTTATTTGCTCATTTAGTTGCCTGAAATTACCACAGCCTATGCACAACTACTATATCTATCAAATAGGCTTAAAAGAACTTAGATACAGCTTATTTACCCTATTTAATGCAAGATCAAACTTAAGCAATTGGCAAATGTACAGTGATTACCTAATTTAATCCATTTTGACCCATAGAACCAAACAACCCTTTATGAGGGTCTGTGTTGGTTTTGAACTAGCATAGACCAATTTCAACTATAATTTCTTGTTATTACTGATTTATTGACTTATTTTAACTATAATAAGAAACTTTTAAAATAGAGATAAGCACTATAATAAGTTATACTATATATGGCTATTTTTGGCTTTTTATAGAGTTTTTAAGAAAATTAAAGAAAAAAGCTATTTTAAACTGATAAACAAGTGAAATACAATTATAAAATACTAATAAGCAGAAAATGACAATAATAAGCTAAAAATAAGCTAAGGAAAAGTAAAGATAGAAAATAAAGCAACACTTTGAAAATGGCTTACAACTGAATTGGAATAGGAAACCAAGAAAAGTGATCAGAGACAAGCCTAGCTTGTCATAACCAAGCTATCAACCCAATCAAGCTTTCAAGAACAGCTTATTCCACACAACTGCTTATTTGACTTTTTGACTTTTTTGGAAATTTTGAAATTAAAGCAGGACTAAGCACAATAAACTAACAATAAGATGTCACAAGCTTATGCTAGCTTATTAAACTGAAAGAGAAGCTTTTAAACAACAACAACTTTGAATAACTGAATTAACATTAACTTGGATTTGAATTAGAACTGAAATGGTACAACTCTTTTGAAACTGAAATTGAAACTGAATTTAAGATTACAATAACATGAGATGATTAAACCTAAAAGCTTATTCTAATTTGACTTGAAAATAAATTACACTACGAATGGTCTAAAACTGTGACAAGTTATTCTAGGTGTCTTCTTTTCTTTAAATAGACATCCACTTTGCTTCTTCTCTTTCTTCTGATCAAATCCCACCTGTTTAATTGCTTCAATTAATCATAGCCGTCCATTGAGATTTTTGGCGGGAAAAATGGATAGTGGGTAAAACCACTTGACTGGTGAAGTGTGAAGAAGAAGAAGCATTTAATGCTTTTTTGGCATGTTAGGTGGAGTGGGATAGGAAGCTAGGAGGGGGGTGGAGGGTGTCAGGATAAGGCGGTGGGTTGAGGGGTTTTGGAAATGGTGGGTTGAGTGGTTTAGTTGTGGCGGGTTTATGAGTTTGACCAAAGTCAAACGCTTTAGCTAACTAAAAAGAAAGAACAGGCCGGGTTGGGTTTTGGTTTTGGGCTTGGGTTTATTGATGGGTTAAGGGTATTTTGTAGCTGGGTTGGGTTATTAAAGGGATTGGGTTTTTTTATTTATTTGGGTTAGGATTAAATATGGAATTGGTTTTAAGTTTAGGGACCATAGTTGTAAAGTCTGAAAATCCAAGGACCATTGATGTATTTTCTGAAAATCATCTCCAAGGACTATTTGTGACAATTCCATATTCTTGGAAGTTGACTTTGATAATTTGAGCACTATCCCAGTCCAAACTTGTAAATTCCGTCCCCGTCCTCGGCTTTTCACGATTTTCCAATCTTGTGCTCGGTTTGGTCTGTTTTTGCCCTGTTTTCGATCCTTTTGTACCTGAAACACATAAAAACACAAACCAAGGATATTTGCAGTATAATATGGTCTATTCTGGTGTTTTTGGTATTTTTATGGTCTAAAATGGGCATAAAATGATGAGTATTTACACACTCATCAATGGTCTTTTTTTGAAATCGCGGTTATAGTCCAATGTTTTTTTTTTTTTAAATCAATTGGTTCTCTATAACCTGGATTTGATACCAATCTGTAACACCCCGAAAATCGTAATGAAACAGCGGAAGACTTAAACAGGGTATTACCAATTTGATCACAGTCTTAAGCATAGATAATCGTTAAGAGTTGCATTTATATCATTCAAAGAAAACTCAATATTCAGAGATTACACATTAATTGCCAAAAGGATAGTTTTTCAAAAAAGTGATGATGAGTTTGAAGAGAATGATATAGTTATTTGAAATAAAAAGAGGGTAGATTTCCAATGCCTATGCCAACTCCGTGCTAGAGATTTCCTTAGTTACCTGAGATAAAACATGCTTAAAATGTCAACACAAAGGTTGAGTGAATCCATAGTGTTTAATTTGTAATAGATTGAACACAAGTCAGATAGTAGTAAAAACAATGATATTGTAGTGTGATATATATATTGCCCTAAGCCTCATGACACGCAAACCTTAACATCGGGTGTAATAATAAATGATATAATTAGCCCACATCATAGCAATGATGTAGGTGATAATGCCCTCGTCGTAGGAGTTTGCCAAACTCTTGATAATTCGAATAAAGTGCATTTGGTTACCATTTCAGGCTAACTTCAAATGGGTCGTCAACTTCCAATAGATCTATTCACTGAATTCGCGTTCACTCGCAAGTGATTAATGGTTCATGATATGAGGGGCTTTTTGGCAGGGTGGTAACTTAGGCAATATTAACTTAGCAATATCAATCAGGATAGCATACAAAAATATTTGTGTTCAGATTTATAGCATGTATCTCCCCACGGGATTTGAAAACATAGTAAAAGTGGGACTATGAACTCACCTCAATAGTAGTAGAAATCTGAAATGCAATCGAGTCAAATAGTAGGTAGTGCTTCCAACGCGTGACCTAGATTAGTATGGCATAATTTAGTTTGCATTTCTGATTTAAGATTTGATGACGTAAGATAGTTTAAAAAAAATTTATCAAAACAATTATGTTATTGATGCTCGTGTTAACCATTTATTTTACGGGTAAATATCATTGACATGTAATGGTTTTTATTATTTCGTTTAGTCGTTTTTGTTATAATTTCAATAATTAATATACGACATAATAAGTGACGTCGTTAATTTTTACTCGAAATGTCTACATGTTTTTCATTTTTGTCCCGCCAATAACTTAGCAAATTTGAATGTCCTAATTTCTAGTTGGGTTGTTTTGCTGTGAGCTTTCCAGCAAGCCTGTGGGCTCACATGTGGGCTTCTAGTAGCCTACTGTGAAAAGTGGATCGTGGGGTTTGATGGGTTTTCATATACTGCTGAAATAGATGGTTTGTGAGGGATTTAATGGACTTATTCTAGTCCAACTTTGTTATTCTTTTACACTTCTTAGTGGGCTGGACTTATGGTTTATATTTGTCTGGTATTTTCATTTGGTGAGACAAAGTCTGCTGCGCCAAGTACCTCACTTGGCAGCTCCAAATGGAACTTTTGTTATGGTTCGAAGTCGAACTCAAGTCGAACCCAATCTCACTTGACCCTAGGTTCGAACTTCACTCTAAATCAAGTTATATCAAGGCGTCCTAGGTGATGGTTCTGAGCAACCTTGTGGCTTGTTTGGTCGACAAGGGATGGATTTAGTGTTCTCAATCGACTAGTCCTAAGGGCACTATCTTTCATGCTTCGCCTAAGCCTTACCAAGGCTATTTTGAAGTGTTGTTCGAGTGTCGAACCTCACCTTAACAATGGCTCTTGGGTTCACCAATATGGCTCAACACTCGATTAGACCATCCTAGTTTCCCACACTCAAACTCTACTGTCCCATTCCTATGCAATTCGACCACCACAAACACCATTTCATCTTCTTCAATTCCTACTGCCCTTGCTAAATTAATAAGGGTCGAACACATTTAAATCCCACAACACAATTTCACTTACTAACCTCCTAAGCTATATTCTCGGTTCTAATTGACAAACTTGCAAACTTCTTATACAACACTACCACTAGTAAATCATTCGACAGTCACCTTGACCCATAAAAGTCAAACCCACATCTAATTCATCGATAATTCACAATCATTTTACCAACCCTAATTTCCACCTATTCGACCTAACTTAATTTCTGTAAATCGAATAAATAAATAAAAATTAAACAATATCAAACTAAAGATTAACAATTAACCTGAGTTTTGAGGGGCGTTCGAACACAAATAAAACCCAAATCCAAAAGCTCCAAAACCCACTTCCTTCTCCAATTCGAATCACTACTTCAACCCGGATCTTGAGAACTTCTCAGATTGTGGTGTGTTTGTAGTTTTGGTGTGATTCGAATGGTGTCCAGGAGGTGTGGATTTAAGGGTGAAAATGGAGATAAGCTCCCCATTACTTTCGATTCGTGGGAAAATCAACTATACCAAATCGGTGTGTTATCTCTATTTAAATCTTCTATCCCTAAGTAAATCCGTGAATATGAAAGGGGACAAGGTTTCATGGTCAATGGTATTTATGAGGATAGTGATGGTTCGATTGTTTCGGTTTCTGGGTTTTTGGGGAAGCAGCTATAGCGACCGAACAAGGAGGGATGTGGAAAAGTAGAAGCAGTTAAATATATGGGTGGTTAAATATATTTAGTGGGTGTAGGGTTAGTGGAGTAGGATTTAATTTAAGAGTAGGGTGAGACTTTTATTTTAAAATATAGTATTGTGTTTTTTAAAATTTAGTTGTGTATATTTTTATAAGTGTTCCAAAGGTAAGGTGGGTAATTTAAATATTCGAGTCTCGCTAGACAGTGTCGAGTCTGGTTTCGTTTAAAAATGTCTCTAACCCGAGAGTTCGTACCTTTAGAGTCGTCATGTATTATTTGAGCTTATTTCCGAGTTCGTAATTATTCTCGTGATTTTTCTGTATGCTCTTTGTTGTGATTTATTAGACTTATGCCATACTTTCATGGTGTCGGTACACGTGCGGTTCCAGTGAAAATGGAACATGATTTTTGCCACATTGTTCGTTTGGCGATATCGTTTGTTGTTTCTCAGTTTTTAAAAGAAACATAGCAATATTTTGAATGCAAAGGTGAATAAAATGACTTGAATAAAAATTTATTATTGGTTGTTTCGGGTTTTACAGAAAATTAATAACTTGCAAAATTACGGGTTCTTACATACTTTTTTTTTTTTGGCTTTTTTTTTTTTTTTTACTTATACAGTTGAAGATGAAGGATATGTGGGATAAAGTTAAAGCCGGCACGGCCCCGCCGATGACTGAGAAGCAAGTACTCGATATGGCAGCTCATAGTGACAACCGACAAAATTTTAGGGGCGTTGGCAGGCTAATGCCGGGCGGCGGCAAAGCTTCATCGAGGTCGGCACATCGGCCGCTTGCACCAAACTATGCTACTGAGGAGGCTGTTTCGGAGGCTGTTTCGGCGGTGTTAAGGCAAAAGGAACAAGAGAATGAGTTGTTGAGGAGGCAAAATGAAATGTTCCAACAGCAGCTCCAACTGCAGCAACTTGAGCTCCAACAGCAGCGCTCTCGACAAACGGGCGTCGAATCTTGGATAGGGCAGTTTATGAGCTACTGCAACAGCCAAGGTACTCCGTTTCCCCCTAACTTTCCCACATTTTCCCCAACGCCCCCAATTCCCCCATTTCCCGACCTTTATCCCGGCCCTAATTCCTTTGACAATTGTTATCGGCCCGTCTTTCCCAACTCGACTACATGCCCGGGTTCTACTTCTAACCCGGGTCCTGCTGGTCCTAATTTAAATGCTAGTGGTGGTGAGGAGGAGGGTGAGGGGGAGGGGGAGGGGAGGAGGAGGGGAAGGGGGAGGAGGAATCGGAATTTGTATGAGTAGGCGTAGTTTAATTTGTATCGTATTTGTTATTAGTTATGTATTTGTTAGTTTAATTAGTATCGTATTTGTCGAATTTAAGTCATAGTAGATGAGTAATTTGGCATTGCATCATATTGCCGAATTGGTATTGCGGATATTGTTGCTGCTGTACAGGTGTAATGGTAGGTTTTTTCCGGAAAAAATTCCGGAAAAAACCTGGAAATGCAGGCTGCTGCTGCTTTTTTTTTTTTTTTTTTTTTTTTGCATACTTGAAATTTTGGGTCGACATTGTCGACCCAAAGTACAAAGAATATATCGTCCCACTTTTCTGAAATTGCACATGAACAGTCGTGATTTAGTACCTTTGGCACGACATTAGCGTGCCAAATTTTAACAATTTTTTTAATAATTTAAAGTTATGGCACGACATTGTCGTGCCAAAGAGTATTTTTCTAATTTATTTTTCGTAATTATGTAACTGATTTAACAAAAATAAAAAAAAAACTTTGGCACGATAATGTCATGCCAAAGATAATTTCCCAAAAACATTTTACGAAATTAAATAAAAGATTTACAAAAATAAAAAAATATTTGGCACGATAATATCGTGCCAAATTTGAAAAGGTATGTCGACCCAAAGTGCACTTCCAAACTTTGACTGGTTTGTGGGTCCCATAATATTGTCGTCCCATCCCTTTGTAATTTTGTCGAGACAAAACGACTTGGGTCGAATGTTTTGGCACGACCAAAAAAGGTCGACTTTGTCGAGACAAAGTGTTTGTCTCGACTTTTCTTTGTGATTTGGCACTACATTATCGTGCCAAACCTTTCCTATTCTTGTAGTGAGATATGGGATTTCACCCATATCCGTAGTACTTAAACATTTTTCTCACAGATATATATTTTCTCTATAAAGATTGAGTTTGTTTTAATTGTAATTTAAACTTTGAAGTATTAACAGAATTGTGTCTTAGAGCCTTTACTTTTCTCACATATTCATCCCTAGAGGTTTCATCCTCATACTTGTGTATCAGAGTTAGTTTTACAATAAGATTTATAAAAGTATATTTTTGCGTTATGCGCCTATGTTCGAGATCAATTTGTAGGGAATATGAATTGTATCTTCATTGCAACATCGAATAATACATAATATACATCAATACGGAAAGATCTAGAACCGGGCTTGAGCCCAATACACAATATACAAACTATACGGGCTATCAAATATAGGCTAACACTCCCCCGCAGTTGGAGCGGGAGGACACCGGACGCTCAAACTGGAGCGAAACTCTTCAAACAAAGCAGAAGGCAATCCCTTAGTAAAAATATCAGCATATTGGTAGCGCGAAGGGACATGAAGAACTCGAATCTGACCAGCAGCAACAAGATCACGAACAAAATGGATGTCGATCTCAATATGCTTCGTACGCTGATGCTGAACCGGATTAGAGGACAAATATACAGCACTCACATTATCACAGTAGACTAGCGTAGCGGTAGATAAAGGATTGTGTAACTCACGAAGCAAGTTGCGTAACCAACATGTCTCAGCAACAGCGTTGGCAACACCACGATATTCAGCCTCTGCACTGGAACGAGAAAGCGTCGGCTGGCGCTTAGAGGACCAAGATAGTAAGTTGTTACCAAGAAAAACACAGTATCCAGAAGTCGACCTGCGAGTAGTGGGACAACCAGCCCAATTGCATCTGAATAAGCAACTAAATCTGTAGTAGATGATGAAAATAACTGCAAACCATAATCCAATGTACCACAAACATAGCGCAAGATCCTCTTAAGAGCAGAGAAATGAGGCTCTCGAGGATCATGCATGTAAAGACACACCTGCTGAACTGCATAGGAAATATCCGGTCTAGTAAAAGTAAGATACTGTAGAGAACCTGCAAGACTGCGATATAAGGTCGGATCTAAAACAGGATCACCGTCAGCACCCAGCTTAGACTCAGTGTCAACAGGAGTCCGACTGGGATTACAATTTAACATATGTGCACGCTCAAGAACCTCAATAGCATACTGACGCTGAGAGAGGAACATCCTAGATGAGTCACGAGTGACAGAAATACCCAGAAAATAACTGAGCGAACCAAGATCTGTCATAGAAAACTCCTGATGCAAAGAACTAATAACCTGCTGCAACAAGGTCTCAGAAGATGCAGTGAGCACAATATCATCAACATATAATAACAAATAAGCAGTATCAGTCCCCTGTCTGTAGATAAATAAAGAAGAGTCACATCGACTATGATGAAAACCAATACGCGTGATAAAAGCGGCAAAACGCTGAAACCAAGCCCTAGGTGCTTGCTTTAGACCATAAAGAGACCTCTGTAATAAACACACATAGTCAGGATGAACAGAATCCTGAAACCCTGGAGGCTGATGCATATAAACAGTCTCAGATAAATCACCATGTAAAAAGGCATTCTTGACATCAAGCTGATGAATTGGCCAATGTCGAGAAGCAGCCAAACTAAGTACAGTCCGAATAGTACCCGGTTTAACAACCGGACTAAAAGTCTCATCAACATCAACCCCCTCTAACTGAGTACTACCATTCGCTACAAGACGAGCCTTGTAGCGACTAAGAGTGCCATCTGCCAAAAATTTATGGCAAAAAAGCCACATACACCGAACAATGTTGGCATCCGTAGGTCTAGGTACTAAGGTCCAAGTGTTATTCTTAATAAGTGCATGATATTCATCACGCATAGCATTTTGCCAATTGAAATCATTGAACGCATCACGATATGATTTGGGTAAGGGTGAGATAGAAGATACATGCAAACTGAGACGCTCAGTGGGACGATTAGTCCCAACACGATAACGGGTGACCATGGGGTGAACCGAAACAGGGTTTGGGTTAACTGGAGGGTCAGGAATTATAAGTGGTGTGTTAATAGTGGTAGTGGGAACTGCGGCTAAAGGGCTTTGTGCTGGAGATTGTGGTTGAGGCGTAATAGGAGAGGAAGGAGGGTCATTTGGCGGGGTGTTTTGTTCCAAGTTGACGGTTTGGTCGACTGTGGTATGTTGTGGAGTTGAAATTGCGGGTGTGGGGTGCACAACGGGAGGTGTAATATCGGGTATATCATCTAAAAATGTGTAGGAGGGTGACAAAGCGGGTTTGGTGGAGCCATATGGGAAAATGGTTTCATCAAAGGTAACATGTCGTGAAATAATGATTTTGTTGGTGTTTAATTCCAGACAACGATACCCACGGTGATTAGAAGCGAAACCTAAAAAAATGGAGGGTGTAGCGCGCGGTTCAAGTTTGTGCGAAGCATACAGGTGAGGGTAACACAAACACCCAAAGGTACGTAAAAGGCTATAGTCGGGGGTTTTGTCAAAAAGACGGGTATACGGGATGTCATTATTAATGGCAGTGGAAGGTAAAATATTAAGTAAGTGAACGGCCATGTTAAGAGCCTCGACCCAAAAGGTTGGTGGAAGGTTTGCTTGAAAAAGTAAAGTTCGAATAAGGTTATTTATGGTACGAACCATGCGTTCAGACTTACCATTTTGTTGGGATGTTTTAGGGCAAGAAAAACGAAATTGAATTCCATTTTCGGCAAAAAGTTTATGCATGTGACGGTTATCGAATTCACCACCATGATCACACTGAAATGATCGAATTTCACACTTAAACTGATTATGAACATAATTACGAAACAATATAAATTTAGACAAAACATCAGATTTATTAAGCAAAGGATACACCTAAACAAAGTGTGAATAATGATCTAGAAACAAGACATAATATTTAAATCCAGACATACTCGGAATGGGTGAAGTCCACACATCCGAGTGAATAATATCAAAAGAAGAAGTAACCACAGTTTCAGAAGTCATAAATGGAAGCCTTACGTGCTTGCCAAGCTGACACGCATGACAAAGCACGGGAGGTTTCTCCTTATTACACGAAATGAAATTATTAGAGACTAGACGACGTAACACATCACTTCCTGGATGTCCAAGACGCTGGTGCCACGTATGCTGACTGACAAGAAGAACTTGAGGAATGGGAGATGGTGTTGTGACCGGATAAAAATCTCCCGTGCTATCACATCGGAGAAGCACCCGACGCGTCATGAAATCCTTAACAGAAAAACCAAACGCATCAAATTCAACTGTACAATTATTGTCACGAACAAATTGACGAACAGCAATCAAATTTTTAATAATATGAGGAGTAATGAGAACATTATTTAGATGAAGAGAACGAAAAGGAGATGGCAAAACACTATGCCCCGTATTGGTGACAGGTATAGAATGACCGTCACCAACCGAGATAGACGGAAACATGCATTCATTAAAAATTTCACTTAAACTAGTAACAGAACTATTCAAATGATTTGGCGCACCTGTATCCATATTCCACGCACCAGGATCTTGGAGTGTCCCGGTAGTGAAGGCATGCGGTAAATTAGTGGCTTGACCCGGAGTGACCGTGGGTCCCATAGGTGGAGCGGTAGGAGCTGGCTGGGCTTGGTTAGCAATCGGTGTAACTTGGGGTGGGACTGATGGACCAGCAACAGCCTGTTGGGCCTGGTAACCTGGTGGTGTATAAATTGGGCTTGCGTACTGGATTGGAGGAGCAGCATGGGTTGGCAAATAACCAAACCCAGGTGGGGGTCCAACTAGGTTAACAGGGCGTATTGATGGGCTAGGTGTTGTGTAGTATACGGAGGGCCCAACAGTGGGTTTGTTTGTGTTTGTATTTGTTCCAGTAAGGTTGTCAACAGTCCCTGTTAACCCCAATCTGCCTAACAACTTTAGCACAACTTCTTCAATATCATTCTTATTCTTAGGTGCAACACTACTCACATTTGGTTTAACACTAGCATCGTGAACAAACTTACAACCAATGCCATAACGACACGCCCCCTTTGCATAATTATAACATGGTCTCCATGATTTCACTTGAGGATTAGAAGGGTTATGAGAAGTACCTTTGTCAGTCATAAGTACCAATGGAGATGAAGATGAGGAATCCATAGGAAGGGCAAGTGATCTTGACTTCAAGCGCATCTCCTCGGTGAGTAGCATGGAACGAGTGGTCTTGAAATCCGGAAAAGGATCCTTATGATGTATGATTCCACAAACTTGATCATACTTATCCGTGAGTCCTTCAAGAGCATAGTGTACGAGGTCTTCATCATTGATGAGAGACTCGAGACTCGCGAGTATAGTAGCAATTGACTCGATCTTTCCAAAGTACGCTTCCATGGTTAGGTCACCAAGTCTCATGGACCGCAATTCTGCCTTCAAAGCATTAGTACGCGAGCGTTTATTATCCTTCACAATGTCTGAAATAAGCCCCACGCCTCTTTGGCTGAATTTGGACGTGCCACCACTAACCTTCGTTGTAGAGAATCCGAAAGAGTCGTGAAGATCCATGAGAGAACGATTTTGTCAACCTTAATCTCTTCCGGTGAGAGAGGTGTGGAAGTGCGTGATTCTGTAGCAGCACCATGAATGAACTTATCAACATCATAACTAAAACATAGTTGTTCAAAGAAGAACTCCCATGATCCATAGTTCCAATTGTCAAGATCCAGTTTGACGGGGACCCGTGTGAGAAGATGATGGTGTGTTACAGCCGAGAGTTTTTCAGAAAGTGGGACAGTGGGAGGGTTGGTCGAGCCAGTCATGATGATGAACGTTGATGATTTATGGTGAACTAGGGTTTTGTTGGTAAACAAGTGGAACGAGACAGCAAACCTGGACCGTGACCTAAGCACGAATCACCACAGCAACGAGTGTTGATTTGTGACCTAAACACAAATCACCAACACACTATAACAGGAGAACAAGGAAAAAAATGGTACTAGAGATATTAGGGTTTAGTTTTGTGGATCGTGAATGTTGGCTTTGATACCATGTAGGGAATATGAATTGTATCTTCATTGCAACATCGAATAATACATAATATACATCAATACGGAAAGATCTAGAACCGGGCTTGAGCCCAATACACAATATACAAACTATACGGGCTATCAAATATAGGCTAACACAATTAGGCTTCAATTGCAGTTCAAGTTCGCCCCTTTTTAAGCTGTTCATAATTGTTTTCTTTTAAGACCACATATATACAAGTTAAAATAATTGGTTTGGTACGTACTTAGGCTCAAGATATGATTAGAGCCAGAATTTATATGCCAACCTCTTCAAAGACATTAGAACGTTCGTGGTGGTTAGTCCATTTTTGGTAATAAACCTATATATCTGACGCATGACTCTATGATTGCCACAAATTATTTTCGATTGAAGGTGATTGGCTGGGTTAGCAAAAAAAAATTAATTCTTACCAACTCTAAATACTGATTGGCTAGTGGAATCCAGGTGGCAAAATATTAGTGGTTAGAAGATGAGAAAATGCAAATGGACGGTGGTGGCTGACATTGGTTATTTCCTTAAGGGTACCTTTTGTGTAGCGGGGAGAAGTGGAGAGTGGAGGGTTGTTTGACACGTGGCATGTGGGGTATTGTGAAGCTTTGTTGAAAAAGTGGTGTAGTGGAGAGTGGGGGGGTGTTGGTGCTATTTTACAAAAAAAACAAAAAAAAAAAACACACAAAGGGGCGTGGTCAGAACAACCTACGAACAAAATTTTGGGGCAACAGCGCCCCTGCGTTTTAGGGCTGGGGCGCTGTTGGAGGCTTTTTTGGGGTCCTACAACGCCCACTACGTACACTCTAAGGGTCCCTTTTTTATAACGTTACACGAAAATTTTGCTGGAAAATTTTGCATGAATCTTATTTAAAATGTTTACTATTAATATAGTCAGAAATCGATATCGACTTTGTTGTTATAAGATCAGTACAAAAAAGTAGTCATGTAAATATACTAAGAACAGACTATATATGCAGTAAAGCTGATGACATAAATCCGATTACTGAAATATAATGGTCATTCATCATTCGTCAGTTGTGGTTTACTTACAGTTTTAAATGTACGTGCATGTGTTTTCTAGTTAGAAAATAATTGATAAACCTAAATTGCTAATTACATTTGTTACCAAGTTTGATACTAGCTGATCGAACAACCAAAAAAGTTTATTGATAGCAAAGATTTACATGTTTATTTAATCCAATTTAGATTACATACAAATCTTATAAAGTAGTAAAACACAAAACGTATGCCATAAAGAGTATATGCTGATCATGAGATGGACAGATGATGCAATAATTTATAAATACTTCACGTTATAACAATACAGCATCTCCTTGTATAAATAGCACAACTTGTTATTCACTCTTCTCATAAATAAACACTCCAATCTCTCTCTCTCATACACATTCTCTTACACACAAATAACAACAAAGTAAAGAGCTAGAAAATGAGCAAAGACGTAGAGGTTGGTGGACGTGATCACTACGGTGCTAAAGACTACCAAGACCCTCCACCTTCTCCGCTTTTCGACCCCGAAGAATTCACCAAATGGTCCTTTTACCGAGCAATTATAGCCGAGTTCATTGCCACAATGTTGTTCCTTTACATCACTGTCTTGACTGTCATCGGTTACAAGTCCCAAGTCGACCCCGCCCACAGCACTGACCAATGTGGTGGTGTTGGAATCCTTGGTATCGCATGGGCTTTTGGTGGCATGATTTTTGTCCTTGTTTATTGCACTGCTGGTATCTCAGGAGGACACATAAACCCTGCGGTTACATTTGGATTGTTTTTGGCTAGGAAAGTGACACTACCAAGGGCATTTATGTACATTGTGGCTCAATGTTTGGGCGCTATTTGTGGTTGTGGTCTTGTTAAGGCATTCCAAAAGACTTACTATCATAATTATGGTGGTGGTGCTAACGAGCTTGCTGATGGCTACAGCAAAGGAACCGGTTTAGGTGCTGAAATCATCGGTACCTTTGTTCTTGTTTACACCGTATTCTCGGCCACTGACCCTAAGAGAAATGCACGCGACTCCCATGTCCCTGTAAGCACTAATTATTTATATTCCTATAACACTTCTATCAATTGTTATATGGTGTTATTATATTTTGATGACAAAGTATAACTATTGTTTGAATTAATTGAAGGTGTTGGCACCTCTTCCTATCGGATTTGCGGTGTTCATGGTTCACTTGGCCACAATCCCAATCACTGGAACTGGAATCAACCCTGCTCGTAGTTTTGGTGCTGCTGTAATGTATGGTACAGAGAAAGCATGGGATGATCAAGTAAGTTAACTATATTTATACATCATCTATGTTATTCACCCATTAGTTCAAAAGTCAAACAAGGCTAATTATGTGAAATGTGTGCAGTGGTTATTCTGGGTGGGACCAATGATTGGAGCCGCGATTGCAGCCTTTTACCACCAGTACGTATTGAGAGCAGGTGCAGTTAAGGCTCTTGGATCCTTCAGGAGCAACGCCTGAGCTAAGATCGAGTAGTTTCAATGTCGATCCCTTTGGAAGAAATTGTACAAATTTGTTTCTCTGTTAAATGTGTAAGGCCCTTTGGGTGGCTATATTTTTTAATGTGCCCAAAGGGTTTAATTACTTTCAAGTCCTATTTAAATTCCGTCTCTTTTGCTTGTTGTAATTGATTAATGCGAATGGGTGCTCTTCCAACCCACATTGAATAAAAATCACAAAAACTTCCTTGATCTTTAGTTTTTAACCATTTATAAAATAAAATTTATGGTCTCTTTGTGTGTTGGCTAGCAACAAAACTCCACATTTCATATGTAGAAATATTAAGCAAACACTAGCATTTAATGTATTTGTATTGCATAGACACCAAAAAAATGCTAGTATAAATATGGAAATTGTTACATAGCCAAAACCAATTTGCTGCCAAGACAAAGAGAACATATGACTTCAATTAGGCTTCAACACTTCGACCTTTTATAAGTTAGTTCTTAATTTTTCAAAAGAAGGTTACATTGGTACAAAACGAGATCAAATTAGGCCGCGTATTACAACGACATCTAAAACATATAATGCCTAATTAGTATGGAAAAGACAAAAATATACTGATTAAGATTCTTACGAAAGTATTCCCAAGCATAGTGGAAAAAAAGGTTAGAAACCTAATAATCTAAATTGGGTGATTCTGTTTTTGTTTCCTTCCGGTTAAGGTGCCAGTTTTAAAAGCTAAATTAGATATATATGCTTCACGGGTGAGGATCTCGTAAAAAGCACAAACTTTGCAGGAATCCTTAAAAAAATAATAACCAAAAAAAAAAAAAAAAAAAAAAAAACAATTTAAACACATTTAAAGCAAGGGGAAGGTTGCTTATAATTAATCGGTTAAAAACATTTTGAGAAAAAACAAGGGAAAATTGTCTAAAAATACATCTAACTTGCCACTTTTTCCTATTGTATTGTATATATCAAACTTTTTTTTTTCCTATTGTATGCATAAACTATCTTAATTTTCCTATTGTATCAATATTACGTCTGATTTATGACGTGGCAGTAATTAAGCTCGTTTTAATTACATATTACCGTTTTTTGACAAGTTTGGGCGTGTTTTGACAATACAACATAGTTGGAGTGACATTTTTAATAAATGGGACAAACCCCTCCCCTCATTTCCCTCTTCCCCCCATTTTCCCCCTTTCCCCCAAACGGTAATAAATTAAGAACCCTAAAAATGAGTACTTCGAGTTCAGCCCAATCTCGTTTAATTGGAGGTAAGATTGAATTTTTTGCAATTGTAATCGTCAATTAAGGGTGCAAACATCAACCTCAAGGGCGAATCCAGGAAAGAGGTATGTAAAATGTGGTGATTGTCGAGTGTATGAGTTTCTTGATGATGACCTTCCAAGTCAATACTACAAAGACTTGGTATATGGGTTCTTTCAAAGGCAAAGAGGAATGGATAATGGACCAATGATTGAGGCACTTGCTTTGGAGAAGTCTAGGTTAGAAGAAGAGTTGAAGGTTACAAAGTCAAGCTTGGAAGATGAGTTGAAGACTAGAAAGGCAAAGTTGGAATTGTATGATAAGTTGTTTATGGTCATGTTAGGATGTTTGTGTGTAATCTGTGTTGGAATAGGTATGTCACTATCCAAGTAGTGTAATATGTGTTGGGATTGGTCATGTTAGGTTGTTTATTGGCATGTTAGATGAACTTGGTAGATGATAGGAAGGTGATGATCCCCTTAATGTAGTGTTTTCAAATGTTGAATGTTAAGTTAGTTTATGAAATAATTGTTCTGTGTTGGTTTTATAAACCTGTTCTTCCTATATGCATTTGGTTAATAAGTAATAAGTATGTTAAACATTCAAAGTTTGGTGGAAATGGAATAATTGGTCATACCTTTTTTCTTGTTGGAGGCCATTTGATCAGGTTTTGGTTTGTTTGCTGAATGGTGTTTACATTTGATGGAGGTTTGTTTGTTATATAGTGCAAGTATAATTGGTCTTGTATAAACTCACAAGTATAATAGTAAAGATTCTTGTGCAGGCTATGCTAGATTAGATGCACTTTTGCAGTTTGAAAAAAATAGTGCAAGTATAAAGAATACACAAATAGAAGATTACATAACATATTGCATATTTCATTGCATATCACAGTTTAACAATGACCATCAAAAGTGCCCTGTATGATGTACAAAATGGGCTATTGTTTGATGGTCATTACATAAACTAAACACATTAGTTGCTGCTAAATAGTATTTGTTCTAGCCATATTACAGACCCAAGATTAGTTATAACAGTTTACATTAGTTGCCCTCAAAAGATGTACAAAATGGGCACATGAAACTATGTTTGATCAAGCATCATCTAGATCCAGTGCAGATTCAGGAGTGCTGCCCTGGCCATGGATCTGTTTAGCCAACTTGTTTTTGATGATTCTTTCACTGGGCCTCCTCAATCTTACCTGTACTATTGGATCTTGCATCTGAACTTCATGCTGAACTTGTTGTTGTTGCTCTTCTGCTTGCACTTCAGGTTCAACATGTTGAGTTTGAGATTCTTCTAATTGAGTACCTGTTAAGTCAATCTCTATTTGATCTTCATTTTCAACTTGTTGTTGTTGCTCTTCTGCCTGCACTTCAGTTTCAACCCTTTGACCAGCATCCACTGCATCAGTATCTTGGTCCCTTTGATCTTCTGGCTCACCAAACCATCTTGCGTAAGCTGATGTGCAGGATCTTTTCAAACTATTCCTTTTTGACCCACTTGTGCCACAAGTCTTCTTATTAGACCCAACAGATTTCCTCTTTGACCCACCAACTGCACTTGTTTGCCTTACCTCCATAACAACATCTTCTACAACACTTTCAACCTCATTTTCCTTTTTCTTGCTAGGCCTACCTCTAGGTTTCTTTTCTTTAGGTTCCTGTTCAACTGTTGTTTGTTTGCAACTTGTTTTGTTGTGCCCAGGTTGGTGGCATATACTACAAGTCATCTCAATACCAACCTTTGATACTTTTTTTCTAGGCCTACCAGGCATACCAGGCATTTTTTTGGTTTGGGAGGTAAAACATGTGAGTACATACTTTGATCAGGCCAGAAATCAATCCCATCAACTGGTTTCATATAACTGCTATATGTGACATGATACTTGTCTGTTTTAATCTCGGGATTAGCTCTAATCTTATCACCAAAGACTGTTCCTATCCACCTAAAGTTCACCAATGATCCAAATTCAAAATTCCTAACACATGTATGTTCATCAGTTAATGACTGTATTTGGAAAGTTTTCTCTTGAGTCATCCACCTAGCATAACATCTCCAAGGACAAGAAGGTAATTCATCAACATCAACAGAAGGATACCTTTTATTCTTCCTTTGTTTACCTTTGTCAGGATCAACGACCTTTGGTGGTCTCTGTCCACATTAGTCCTAGGCACATCACCATCTGCACTAGTCCTAGGCACATCACCCTCTGAGTTTCTAGGAAGGTTACAAGATGAACCCTCATACCCAACCTCCATCTCAGCCCAAGCAACCAACTCATCTACTGAAAAATCATTACAATACCTCTTTTGGAGGGGGCCTTTTGCATTAGCAACAGAGGCATCCATAAGAGTGGTATCTGCATTACCTAAATACTCTGACAGATCCATATCTAAGTGATCATGATAAAGATCTAGCCTACCATACAACTCAGCTACATCAAACATATGTGCTATTTCCTTATCAGTACTTACTCTAACTAACCCTTTCTCTAATTCAATATTTGGAACTATGTAATACAAACCTTGAAAGTCGTTACCACATTTTTCTTCCAAGAATTCAGCAAATTTTTCATAAGGCATCCTCTCAACAGCCATATTAAGAATAACACCATCTTCATACCTTAAAGGTAAATGTGCAAAATACCCATCATTCCAAACATCAAATTGGTGCAAATTCGTACCAGGTATCATTCTGTTACAAAATTTACCAAAAATAACGAATTAGGGTTTATGCAATATGAACATGCTAATTATTTTTATCAAGATAGATCATAACCAAAGAAATCAAAGAATACATACCTCAGAAATCAAAACACACATAAAATTTTGCCTCTGTTTAAATTACTTCGTGAGTGAAATTTTATCAAGATAGATCATAAAATTTTGCCTCTGTTTGTGATAGAAATTGTGATAAAGTGGGAATTGGGTTTGTGATATAAAGTGTGAAGGTTTGTCCCATTTATTAAAAATGTCACTCCAACTATGTTGTATTGTCAAAACACGCCCAAACTTGTCAAAAAACGGTAATATGTAATTAAAACGAGCTTAATTACTGCCACGTCATAAATCAGACGTAATATTGATACAATAGGAAAATTAAGATAGTTTATGCATACAATAGGAAAAAAAAAGTTTGATGTATACAATAGGAAAAAGTGGCAAGTTAGATGTATTTTTAGACAATTTTCCCAAAAAACAACAATTTAAGAAAAATTGCCAAATATATCACTAGACAAACATAATATTTGTGCATCAAAATGTATTGATACATGTTTTGATGAACAAACAGGTTATTTTGTACATCAAAAGTTTTTGTTCATAAAAAGACTGTTAAAATATATTTCTCCAACTTTTTTTGCAACCAAATTTATGTTTCCAAAATCTCTTGTTTGTTGTAAAATCTTTTCAAATTTTTTCTTCACCAAGAATCCTTCTTACGTTATATTTTACTGCGTAAAACTAATTTTAAACCAGGCGTAATGTTGTACATCATCACCCGTGGTGCGCAACCATCTGCCACCACCATGCGTGGTGGTAATTTGGCACTAGTTTGGTGGTCACATCACATCCACCTAACGTGGTACACAAAAAACTCACTAGCGGCCAATTTTATTAAGATATGTAAAGGTATATGGGATTGCTTTGGCTATCACCACTACACATGTTCGGTGAAAGGTTTGGTGATGTGTTAAATGGTTATGTAACGCTGATGTAGCGGTGGTAGGTATGGTAACCATTACACCCAGTCTTAGAACATTTTTAAGACTATGTATGTCCCATGTAGGTCACGAGAAGCTAGCACCCATCACAGGCACGGGGTCCCTTTAGTGATGCAAAATTGTAGAAAATGTCTACATCCTACTTTTACCTTCGGGTACTTTACTTTCAGGTAGGGACGTAGCTGTTTAAATCTTACCTTTCTCATATCCAACTTTGTCGGGATCGGATGTTGTTGTCGGTGGCGGCAACTAGTTTAGCAAATAATATTTTTATATGAATTTGATCAACAATGTATAATATATGTTACATGTTAGATTTCATGGTTTCTTTGAACACAGAAAAACGGTGCCTTCATACAATCAAGGTATAGTTTTTACCCCTGTCAAGTCCTTTGATCAAAGATTAGTTTTGTAGTTTTTATAAGAGCAAGAAACTACTACTTGCATTTCGCTATTTTATGCAATTTTATGGACAATTTGTTATTTTATTATAATAACATTTCTGGCTGAATGTGATTGGCTGTGTTAGCAACATAGAATATTCTCCTGACCCATCAAAGTTGGCAATGGACAATGTCACTGTCTTGAGTAGATAAGAGTATACGTGGCCAAAGATGAGTCGACTCATGGCGAGCTCATGTACCGATCATAATGGTCGGTGTGGCGGCTGCATGATTGCGTAACACAGGTCGAACCATGAGTTGTAAGACACTTGGACATTAATCAACCACTAACGCATCTTTAAACTAATTCTGTCTATTTTTTATTTTACTTTTTTATATAAAGTATGTCATCATTTCGATAAGGGAGATAATTTGCACACTCTCCAAATTGATTTTCACACTCAAATTTAGAGTGTCTTGACAATTATACCCTTAAGGGTGAAAATGTGTAAGAGTTGAGCGTATAAATGTCAAAACACTCTAAATTTGAGTGTACCAATCAATTTGGAGAGTGCGCAATTCACCGCACTTTTAAATTATGCATGATTTCTAAAAGGGGTATACTATATTATCATCGGTGGATTTTGATGAATTATTGATTAATCTCATCAGGCTAACTTATTAATTAGTTCAAAGTTTTTTTTTTTTTACTTATTATATCGACATGCACCAATTATTGTTATTTTTTAAAGCTTATCCGATCGCGAAGGTTACATTATTAAACTGATAACGAGATTTTATTTATGAATTAAGTAATAATTAAGCAACATTATTATGTCGTCATGCAAACCAGTTTTGTGCTCAACGTACAAGCGAATTATTTGTTAACAATTGTTCCAAGATAGTCCTTAGACTCTAATCTAGCAAAGAAACTCATTACCCTCCTCTTGTTCGGAGATAGGCATGTCGTCAAGTCATGGGTATCATAGATTAGCTCTTTAATGCTCAAGTTTCTAACAGTTGTGATCTTATCTAATAAAATGGGTTATGCAAAATAGGTTATTTTGGAGGAGGAATAAAGACATTCGGATATTTAGATACTTTGAGCTTCTGATTAAATCGATCAAAGATGACAACATATTTAAAGGGAGTCTTAGAGATAGTCGATTAATTTAACACGACATCAATCTAATGCGAGTGTCTTCAATCTTATGGATTATGTCAGCTCTATAAACTTTTGGGGCGGAACTAGTGAGTTAATTTGGTGTGTCACGGCACCATGATAAAACATTATTTCTTAATGTTAATTTTCGTATAAAAACTTAGTTTTCCAAAATTTCAGTGTTTTTAATTATTTTTCCTTAATCATTGAATAGGCGAAAATTAAACTCAACTTGTAGTTAAGCTCAACTGTTTTACATTTTTTCCCTTGTGTTACAGTTGAAAAAATATACGTGCATCTAGGGCTGAGCAAAGTGGAACGAAAACCGAACTGAATCAGAAAACTTAGCCGAACCGGACCGACCGAAACCGAACCGACCATATTCGGTTCTGTTTCAGTTCTATATACCAATGGTTTTCGGTTCGGTTCGGTTCGAGCCAAAACCTAGAAAAACACACCTAAACCATATAAACCAAACCGAACCGAGTCACTTCGGTTCCGTTCTCGGTTCATCTTTTTCACAAAATCAGTGTCGGTTCAGTTCGGTTCGGTTTTAGACCGATGCTCAGCCCTACTTGCATCCCAATGTTTTTAGTCCTTCTTATAGTTACCGCTTTCGGTACAACATCTAGTTTGTATAAACCATGACCTCATAATATATTTATGGGTAACTGTACGAAAATGCAGCTTACTTGTCACCCTTTATAGTTTTGTGTAACCGTCTATCTTCTATACCACATTATAATGTATTTGGGACTTTTCAAAAATGGAAGGCTTAAAAAATTCAGACAGCACATTTACTAATAATGAAAAATGAAGTTACATCTAGAAAATTAAGTGTCTTAAATGTGTAGACTTGTAACAGTCCTCCAATTTAATGTCGTAATTTAATGTCCAATTAGTGTATTTTTAAATTTTATGTTAATTTTAATTATTACTAATAATAGCAATCTCTAGAAAACTATCATCCATTATAGAAAATCGTTAAACAATATTCGCAAAAATAGACGTAAAATCAAAAAATGGTTAAACATTCATCTCCGAACCCGTTGCTTTGCGCGGGTAACAAGCTAGTTTTTTTTTTAATGTATGTCGCATACTTTAAATATTGTCTTTTTGCTGTATCGTGTGACAAGTTATGTATATTGATTTTGACCATTTGTCCCTATAATTTACACACTCTAATTTGACTGCACGATGAGTAAATCGGTCAAATAATACACACAACTGATCATGCGATACACCAAAAAGATGAATTAGTCCGTATAAAGTATGTTACATAGATCTAGATAAAAAATTAGTCGACTACATGAAACTATAAAATGTGGCATGTAAGCTACGTTTTCGTACAATTAGCGTTAATTTATTCATGTAGTAAGGCTGGCCACAGTAAGGGGATTCAATCCCCCCATTTTCTCTGCCACGTCAGCTTTCTCTCTCCAGCGACCTTCAGGCGATTGGGTGCCCCAGTAAGGGCGACCATGATCAATTTTTTTTTAACACAAAATTAAATTTCATTAATAATTAAAACAATACATAGATTAAAAGCATTACATCTTCTTTTTCGGCTTCTTTTTTGATATACTTTTGCATTTGTTTGACGGTATGGGGGAGACGACAAGCCATTTTGAATATAGAGAAGTGTGAGATTTGTGGATTGAAGTGTGTTAATATGTTGTGTTGTGTGTTTGCACGAACCATCTTATCTGCAAGAACTGACAGAACCACCAAAAACATACATGCACGCCTTTTAAAATAAAATAAAAATACATGCAAATCATCAATAATCGTAAGTATCCACCTATGTTCTTCAATATCATCATGAACTCATCCTCTTTTTTCACAAAAACCATACACACGGCCGCAATATTGTCATTGCACGCCTTATAAGAATATACATGCACACCTTCAAAGAAAAATTTTGTATTTCCAATTTCTTATCAAATTCTTTAGAACAACCATGTTTTTTTTAAAACATATATGTTGTTTTTAGAACATATGTGCAAAAATACAATTATTGAAGGCGTGCATGCATGTTTTTTGTGGTTCTGTCAGTTCTCGCAGATAAGATGGTTCTCGCAAGAAAGTCTCACTATATATATATATATATATATATATATATATATATATATATATATATATATATATATATATATATATATATATATATATATATATATATATATATACACAACGGTTACATTAAAAAAAAAAAAAAAAAAAAAAAAAAGCAAACAAATCGATCGACTAAGCGACCAAGTTAGAAGGATTATTGGATGATAATTCATTAATCCATGTTTAGGGGTCGTAGTGTAATTAGTTTATGTGTTTAGAGTCGAGTTTGTAAAGTGTATAAGTTTAGGGTCCAAATATGTCAAGATTAAAGTTACTAACCGAATAGCGGTTATATAGTTAGTTATTGGTGAAAGGTCGCGATGGTTCAATGGAACCTGTAGTATCGTTTCACATAGTATAAATAGAAGTGTCGATGTATTGTAAAAGTAACAGATTTCATTATATACAAAGTGTGAGTTTGTGCGTAGTGTGTTTGTTCATAGACATGTTTGATTCGATACAAATATGATCCGGATGGGACCAACAGTGGTATCAGAGCGTCAGAAGCTCGAATCAAACACGGTGTTCAGTTTGTGTTTCACCAAGGCGATCATAGGAGTGCAACGATTCAAGGAGAGTACGTTTTGCAGATTGCAAGAAACAAAAAAGGAAACACCAGAGAAAAGAACAATTTGATCAGGAGTATCAAGTTGACCAACGTTTCAGCGAATCGTTTCAGAGAAGAGAAAGAAGTGGTTGATAGTACTAACGTAAAAGATCCAAAGAGTGGTTGATAGTGTTGTTGTAAAAGATCCAGAGAGACCGATTGATTCAGGGAATCAATCAAGAGAAAAAGAAACCGTGGGCATACCGGTTAATCAAAAGAGAGAAAGATTAGACAAAGAGAAGAGAGTGGAAATCGATTAGAAAAAATCGATTAACAGAAAAGAGAAGACATTGGTTAGAGAACTGATTCAGAGAAAGAGAAGTAGCATTTGAGAAACAAATGCAGAGAAAGTTAGAATGAAAGTCAGAATTGAAGGGGACATCAGCAACAACGATTCTATATTGGTGTCAGAATTGAAGAAAACAGATTAAAGAGAAAGAAACTGATCAGAGGATCAGTTAATTCAGAGAGAAAAAAAAGGAAATTTAATCAAGGAATCAAGTTTGGAGATGAGACAAAGAGAACCAAAAGAAGAAAAGAAAACTTACTAGTTGCGTTTCAACATCAGAGAGAGAAAGTAGATGGGTCGAAGTGGCATGCAGTTTTGGTTTTAATGAACTTGACTGGGTTAAGTTCAGAGAAGCGTATGAAGAGTATCTGGGAATACTAGACATTGTGTACAAAGAAGAAAGCAAGATCAAGAATAGTGATGGGGCTAGACAGAATGAAAGGGCTACCAAAAGTGGACTGCAGAGAGAAACGAGACAACAGTGAAAGATGATGGATCATGCAGGAGTACTGTAAAACCCAAAAATCTAAAACATGCAAAAATTACCAAAATGCCCCTGAAACTTTAAAATTTAATTAAAGCTTAATTAAAGTTCCGAATCGATCCCAAACTTCTGGAAACGAGCAAGATATGGTACAAAATAATTTTGAAGACTTCGATTAATATTTATACAAGTTGTGAAATGACCAAAATACCCTTGTGTGTACAAAAAATTTAAATACACAATTATTATTAATTAAAAAGCATTTAAATTACAATTAAATTAGGAAAATACACAAAATAAAGGGTAAATTAATTTGGGCCTTGTGAAGGCCGGTTATTTGGCCCCATGCCCTCCCCAAGGTCGGCCTATCACTAATATATCAAACCCTAAATTTATTTTCTCCCCTAAACCCTAAAAATACAATGAGCCGCCACTCTTAAAATTCCCACACACTACCTCCGATTTTTAGAAATCAAAAACCTATTTTTATGGAGTTCTTCATGATGCAAGGAAGGTGAGAAAAATAGCCACAAAGTCCTGGAGTCGATCGTGTGTTCATGGTGAATTAATTGGTTCGAAAAACCCTAGCCGAGCAACAATAATTCGAAGCGTGTGAATCCTTTGATTTATAAATTTTATGGTATTTTTCTAGCTCTCTCTTAATCATATATAACATGGTAAAAATAATGGATTCGACCCATGCTTTGTATTTTGGCCGAATAGAAAATTATGAGCTTAAAACCCTAATTTTGGAAATCGGATCTTATTAATTCATACGATTTTTCCTGAGCTTGTATATAATTTTTGTGGGTTCTTTATGCTCCTTATAACATGGGAAAAATAGCCATTTGAATTGTTTGAGTCGAAATTGTGGTTTTGGGAATTTATTTGTATATCGGGTTTTTAGAAAGAAAAAAAAAAGGGGGAAATTAGGGAAAAATTATAGAACCGATCGATCTAGGGTTTATAATGGATGAAATCTGGAAATAAAAGTGATAAAATGATGATACAATGATTGCTTAATAATTGGGGTTGCTAGGGTTTGATTTTGTTTTGATTTTATGCAAACCGATTGAATAATTAAATGTTAAGGGGCTGTTTTGTAATTATTAAAACTTGTGGGATATTTTTGTAATATTTTATGGACCTGGGAGAATGTGTAAAAATTATAACATGAGGGTCTTATATGTAAATTAGGCAAGAAAAGGATTTAATTTGTAATCTTAATGTCGAATTAAAAATAAATTAAAATGAGGGACTAAATATGTAATTTCTGGAAAGTTGGTGCTGTTTTGAGTAATAAATTATATTCAGGGGGTTATGTGTAATTTTGGTAATTTAATGGCTTAATATGTAATTGTTAATAATTAAAGGTTGAAATTGTAAATTTAAGGACTAAATATGTAACTTTGATAACTAGAGGGACTTGATGTGAAAATTGTGAATGTTTAAGGGTGTGTTCGTATAACATGTTAAAATAAGTGTTCATTGTGTAAAATTGAGAAATTAAGGGTTTAATATGTAATTATAGTAAATTATATAATTCAAATTTGTAATTTAAAAAGTATAAGGACCAAATGTGTAAATTACCGAAACATTGAGGGCTGTTTGTAACATAATTAAATTGAAGGTTAATCTCTGTAATTTGAAGAATAAAAAGGACTTGGTGTGTAATATGAATATTGTAAAGGTTAAATTTGTAAATTTTGTAAGTATAAGATTAATTTGTAAATTAATAAAGTAAAGGGGTGTAATCCGTAAATATTGGAAACGTGAAGACTAAATGTGTAATTCTGGAAATGAAAGTATTCGAATGGTAAATTATGAGATTTCTATTTTAAAACCTTGAACCTTGGTAAAGTTACGTTTATAACCCTGAACTATGAAAACTTGTCATATTTAACCCTAAACTTTTGTGACTTGTTTAAATACACCCTAAAGCCATATTATGATTCAATAATAACTTAAACTAAATGAGAATATGGAAGTCTTACTAATTATGGAAATCTTACTAATTATGGAAACTTACTAAACATGGAAACCTGCTAAAAATGGAAAGTTACTTAAAATGGAAAGGTTTGTAATTCTTTTCTACCCCTCTAGGTGTGAAGAAGGAGAGGGCATGATCCTTTGCATCTTATTCTTTTGGGTTGTGCTTTGCTTTGGAATAAGGTACAGATATTCTGCCCTTTTTAATAAGGTGCCTTCAGTCTCTTGAACTCTGATTTGATGTGACCCTGACCTTTGCTATGAACCGTTGACATTTGAACCTTTGGCATATGAACCTTTTGATATGAACCCTGTGATTTGGACCTTGAGATTTGGACTATGATTATGACATATGAACCTTTGCTTTGATATGAACCTTTAACCTTGACCCCAGTTTGATACTACGAGCCAAAATATGTTTCCTAGCCATGAAGGTAACATGGCCGTGTCATTGATGCACCAATGGCATGACTAGTGTGTAGCCCTAGTGATTTGGTTACACCGTCCCCATTATGATATGATATGCGCGCTTTATGATTTGTTATGGCCAATATGATTTGTTTGGGGGGCGAATGGATGCATCCTAGATATGTTATGATATGCTTTGATATGATATGATATGGTGACTGGGGCTGGGTGCAATCCACTCCTTTCACAAAATATGGGAGCTAGCTACTCCACCTGAAGAATGAGGACACCCCTCATATTATCTGATTATCTGAGAGGTCTCCCCTCTATATGATTATGAAGATATGATATGATATGATATGTGATATGTTATGATATGGGCTCGTGGTGGATGACTGTCCTAAACCTTACTCTTTATTTCCTTTTCCTATATCTCATTCATTATGATATGTCTGTTCATTTCCCGTTAATTTTGGTTTCCGTTTATTATATATCTGTTCACTGGGCTTTTTAAGCTCAGCCGCATTTCTTTTCCTGCGGCAGGTTTTAGTAGGAAGCCAGGAGCTTGGGTTTGCTTTGGGATGAGAGATTAGCTTATGAAGACGATACCTTAGTTAGAATTTACTTATGTATGACTACGTAGATTTGGTGTATTTCCTTTGTAACATTATAAACCATTTGTAATATGTAAGTCGTATATTATGCTTGCCTTTGATATGTCACCATTTGCGTGACACTTCTACCCTTGTCGGGTTGGGGTGTTACAATTATGGTATCAGAGACAGGTTTACGACTTGTAGTACATCTACCCTTGGCCTGTGTAAGTTAGGACCCCTAAGTTTCCACTGTAGGCGCTCGTAGGATAACCTTTGCGAAGTTGCGTAGAATTTTCCCATAGGAATATAAGTCATAACCGGTGAGGAATGGGTAGTTTAGGACATCCATGTGAGTAGTAATTGCTTCCGCATCACTCTGACTCTTGCCTTTGCCTTTAGTCATGCCTCATAAGAACGTTGTCGCAGAAGACGAGGAAGTCTTACCTTCCGTCATTTGAATGATGAACGTTGTATGTTAACCAACTTTTCCTTTAGAAGGATTTGATGTTTATATTTGTCCAGTACGGAATTGTTATCTAAGCATGCTGATGCTAATAACTAATATTCCATACATCTCAACTCTGACAGTTAAACGCTGTTCGTATTACTATCGGTGCACACCCTACCATTCCTATGTTATAAGCTAAACAAGATTTCAATCCATTGAACTGTTCACAATTCTAATCTTCAATTTGATATATTTGACCTTGATATATTCTAATACTCTTCCATCCCACACTTTGATGGACCATGTACCTAAATTTGATATGTAAACTATCCGTATGATTTGACAACCACATTCGCTCTGAGAATCCGTTTCCCTTTGGATGTATTTGACCTTGAGGTCTTTTGATTTTGGATTGGTGGTTTTTGTAAAGCTATCATGGACTACGATATTTGAAATACGACCTTTAACAATCTGCTTCACCATATTTGATATGATATTCTCAATCATTTGAATCTGTTAAAATCATTATTGCTATGAAGCACATACTCCGATCTCTTTGATTTCCAATTTTCTCCTAACGTCTGAATATCCACTCTTGGAAAGTTCCGGCATTTGAAAGTTTGTTGTACGAATTTCTGGTGCTTCTGATGAACCTTTTGAGATCCGTCTGGGAAGTAAAGTTTGCATTGAACTAATCTGAATTGGCGAAACCACAATACTGAAGAAGTTAAGAGATTGTAGGAACTGATGGGATATGAGTTTGTTCCCTTCAGTAATCTCTTTGAATGCTCCTGTTTGTGTATGAAGAAGGAAGAGAGAAGTATGCGGCGGTGCACCGGCTATTGTGAATTTAACCGTAATCATTATCCATTTCCGCGTATCAATATTTGATTTGTTCTATTTTTTTTGAAACTCCGTAGCAGATGACTTCATTTGAGTTTGAAAGACGGGAGAAGCAACCACAAGAACATCTGAGAAGGAAGTTGACTAGTTGAGATTAAATTCAGCGAAGCATTACAATTTGATTTGTGAAGAGAAAAATTTGTGATATGAAGTTTCTCCCTAAGAAGATTTCCTGAAGTTGCGTTAGTACCCGTGTGACCAATATGAGTTTGAATGATGTCAATTGTATTGACTAGAAGATTCATGTTTTCGTAAGTATTCGGACAATTGTCATAGTATGACAGTATGTTTGAGGAACACGTTGACCATTTTTAGTATGAAGTGAACCGACCCTTTGCTCTAGAAGAATAGATTCACTTGATGATCAGAGATTGTAGCAAACAACACCACCAGGTATCCGATGACGACAGAGTTTCCACAGAAAGGACCAAGACTGAAGACCATTGTCAGAGTTAGAAACCTTGTAGAAGATGTGCAGAAGAGGTTCGTGACAGACGTTACCAAGAGAGAAGCATGTGAGGAGAAGCCAGACTGAGATGAGACTCGATTATACCCCAAGCAGCACGTGGAGACTTCAGTTGGGCATCAAGACGACCAGACCGTAGGAGATGAGCTTTCAGCACATAAGCCAGGAAGTCCACAGCAGTTTGAGTTGGTTAATTCTGAATCATATTAGAAGACCTGTAGGAGGCACGCAACCTTGTTTCTCTAGTCATTTTAGTTGTACTAAGATGAATTGAGAGCTGAAGCAGACTCGCCAATGGAGGAATGCACGGTGATCACGTCAGAGATTCACGCTACCACACCGAAGTGTCCAGAAGAAGTGTCGAAGACTTGAGGAACCAGACTCAAGTTTATGATTTCCTTTTTACCCTATGATCGTATGATTAGACAAGAGAGCGACTACTTGGAATTTGAAAAGATTCGAGATCATGAAATTGAATGGATGAAATTTTGTAGTAAACATTTGGATTTGGAAGATTTGATTTTTGTAAAGGATGAAGATATTAAAGACGTAATTCAATTCCTCTTAGACCACTTAAATTTCCGTTACCTTTCGATAAGATCTTGAAGGAACCTTACCCTATTAGAAATTTCATTCTATGTTCATTATGCATTTGTTTGGATGATGGTTTCGTTATGAAAAGGATGATGAATGGTGGAAGACCTAACGTTTCGACGACGAGTTTCATTTTGAGGTGTACTCATTCCGTTACGCTATTTGTACGTTCAAATTCTTCCGATTTAGAATCCGTAGTGATGTTTGTTTTGGACCAACCTTAGGAGGTAGAAAGACTGATAGGTGGATAAGATAAGTAGTTCGGTTCACGACTTGAGATAAAGTATGACCATCATGATGGTATACTCATATGATGCTGGTATTATGACGGTTCGCGAACGTGATAATACTTACGTCATATGACGTACCCTCATTGTGTTCATAGGATATTTCGAGGAGTACTTTAGAAACCTTAGAATTTTGATTAGAGATGTGAGAAATTTCGCGTTTGTAAGATTTAGGTTCGTTCCACCTATACGCTTAATCTGTTTCGCCGTTATACGATTTGATACGTTTAGATTCTCGGTACGCGGTTGTTGACCTTTGTAATTCCGATAAGAATCTTAAGTTCTGCTATAAGTTTCTTCCATTTGATATCACCTACAATTTATGTTCTGTACGATCTCATCTGATTTGTCTAATCGAATGCTATGGACGGCATATCCGTCACAATCTTGCGTATCCTTGTATTTCTTTTGAGAGAATATGATAACCATTCGTCATGTTTGAATATGATCCTTGCAATCTGAATTCCGTATGATATGTCAATTCTGGGAACTGAAGTTACTTTTGGATCGGCAATGAAGAGTCATGAGAAACAAGTCTTTTTACATTTCCGTTCGCTGTCCGTTGTGTCTTCTGTTTCGTTTCATCTCCGTTCGCAAAGATTCTTTGGAAGAACCACCCAGAGCGGGAAGCTACCTGGGAAACCGAGGAATTATACGAGCTAGTTATCCGCATTCTGATCTAGTACGTTCTTATTTTGTTTTCGATCCTTTCACTTCTGATTCTTTGCAAATTTCGAGGACGAAATTTTTCTGTTAGAGGGGAAGAGTTGTAAAACCCAAAAATCTAAAACATGCAAAAATTACCAAAATGCCCCTGAAACTTTAAAATTTAATTAAAGCTTAATTAAAGTTCCGAATCGATCCCAAACTTCTGGAAACGAGCAAGATATGGTACAAAATAATTTTGAAGACTTCAATTAATATTTATACAAGTTGTGAAATGACCAAAATACCCTTGTGTGTACAAAAAATTTAAATACACAATTATTATTAATTAAAAAGCATTTAAATTACAATTAAATTAGGAAAATACACAAAATAAAGGGTAAATTAATTTGGGCCTTGTGAAGGCCGGTTATTTGGCCCCATGCCCTCCCCAAGGTCGTCCTATCACTAATATATCAAACCCTAAATTTATTTTCTCCCCTAAACCCTAAAAATACAATGAGCCGCCACTCTTAAAATTCCCACACACTACCTCCGATTTTTAGAAATCAAAAACCTATTTTTTTGGAGTTCTTCATGATTCAAGAAAGGTGAGAAAAATAGCCACAAAGTCCTGGAGTCGATCGTGTGTTCATGGTGAATTAATTGGTTCGAAAAACCCTAGCCGAGCAACAATAATTCGAAGCGTGTGAATCCTTTGATTTATAAATTTTCTGGTATTTTTCTAGCTCTCTCTTAATCATATATAACATGGTAAAAATAATGGATTCGACCCATGCTTTGTATTTTGGCCGAATAGAAAATTATGAGCTTAAAACCCTAATTTTGGAAATCGGATCTTATTAATTCATACGATTTTTCCTGAGCTTGTATATAATTTTCGTGGGTTCTTTATGCTCCTTATAACATGAGAAAAATAGCCATTTGAATTGTTTGAGTCGAAATTGTGGTTTTGGGAATTTATTTGTATATCGGGTTTTTAGAAGAAAAAAAAGGGGAAATTAGGGAAAAATCATAGAACCGATCGATCTAGGGTTTATAATGGATGAAATCTGGAAATAAAAGTGATAAAATGATGATACAATGATTGCTTAATAATTGGGGTTGCTAGGGTTTGATTTTGTTTTGATTTTATGCAAACCGATTGAATAATTAAATGTTAAGGGGTTGTTTTGTAATTATTAAAACTTGTGGGATATTTTTGTAATATTGTATGGACCTGGGAGAATGTGTAAAAATTATAACATGAGGGTCTTATATGTAAATTAGGCAAGAAAAGGATTTAATTTGTAATCTTAATGTCGAATTAAAAATAAATTAAAATGAGGGACTAAATATGTAATTTCTGGAAAGTTGGTGCTGTTTTGAGTAATAAATTATATTCAGGGGGTTATGTGTAATTTTGGTAATTTAATGGCTTAATATGTAATTGTTAATAATTAAAGGTTGAAATTGTAAATTTAAGGACTAAATATGTAACTTTGATAACTAGAGGGACTTGATGTGAAAATTGTGAATGTTTAAGGGTGTGTTCGTATAACATGTTAAAATAAGTGTTCATTGTGTAAAATTGAGAAATTAAGGGTTTAATATGTAATTATAGTAAATTATATAATTCGAATTTGTAATTTAAAAAGTATAAGGACCAAATGTGTAAATTACCGAAACATTGAGGGCTGTTTGTAACATAATTAAATTGAAGGTTAATCTCTGTAATTTGAAGAATAAAAAGGACTTGGTGTGTAATATGAATATTGTAAAGGTTAAATTTGTAAATTTTGTAAGTATAAGATTAATTTGTAAATTAATAAAGTAAAGGGGTGTAATCCATAAATATTGGAAACGTGAAGACTAAATGTGTAATTCTGGAAATGAAAGTATTCGAATGGTAAATTATGAGATTTCTATTTTAAAACCTTGAACCTTGGTAAAGTTACGTTTATAACCCTGAACTATGAAAACTTGTCATATTTAACCCTAAACTTTTGTGACTTGTTTAAATACACCCTAAAGCCATATTATGATTCAATAATAACTTAAACTAAATGAGAATATGGAAGTCTTACTAATTATGGAAATCTTACTAATTATGGAAACTTACTAAACATGGAAACCTGCTAAAAATGGAAAGTTACTTAAAATGGAAAGGTTTGTAATTCTTTTCTACCCCTCTAGGTGTGAAGAAGGAGAGGGCATGATCCTTTGCATCTTATTCTTTTGGGTTGTGCTTTGCTTTGGAATAAGGTACAGATATTCTGCCCTTTTTAATAAGGTGCCTTCAGTCTCTTGAACTCTGATTTGATGTGACCCTGACCTTTGCTATGAACCGTTGACATTTGAACCTTTGGCATATGAACCTTTTGATATGAACCCTGTGATTTGGACCTTGAGATTTGGACTATGATTATGACATATGAACCTTTGCTTTGATATGAACCTTTAACCTTGACCCCAGTTTGATACTACGAGCCAAAATATGTTTCCTAGCCATGAAGGTAACATGGCCGTGTCATTGATGCACCAATGGCATGACTAGTGTGTAGCCCTAGTGATTTGGTTACACCGTCCCCATTATGATATGATATGCGCGCTTTATGATTTGTTATGGCCAATATGATTTGTTTGGGGGGCGAATGGATGCATCCTAGATATGTTATGATATGCTTTGATATGATATGATATGGTGACTGGGGCTGGGTGCAATCCACTCCTTTCACAAAATATGGGAGCTAGCTACTCCACCTGAAGAATGAGGACACCCCTCATATTATCTGATTATCTGAGAGGTCTCCCCTCTATATGATTATGAAGATATGATATGATATGATATGTGATATGTTATGATATGGGCTCGTGGTGGATGACTGTCCTAAACCTTACTCTTTATTTCCTTTTCCTATATCTCATTCATTATGATATGTCTGTTCATTTCCGTTAATTTTGGTTTCCGTTTATTATATATCTGTTCACTGGGCTTTTTAAGCTCAGCCGCATTTCATTTCCTGAGGCAGGTTTTAGTAGGAAGCCAGGAGCTTGGGTTTGCTTTGGGATGAGAGATTAGCTTATGAAGACGATACCTTAGTTAGAATTTACTTATGTATGACTACGTAGATTTGGTGTATTTCCTTTGTAACATTATAAACCATTTGTAATATGTAAGTCGTATGTTATGCTTGCCTTTGATATGTCACCATTTGCGTGACACTTCTACCCTTGTCGGGTTGGGGTGTTACAAGTACAAGTATTGAGAAATAAACCAATTGCAAGAAAGACCCAAACGCTGAAAGTGGGACATATGGAGAAGATGATTTTGTAATCATAACAAGCAACTAGGAAGAAGAATGCAGTAGCAAATAGTATCAAAAGTATTTGGAAGAATTGGTTCTATAGAAAAGATGATATGAAGTCATCAAAGATTGTATTTGAAGACAAAAAACGAGAAGACCTGCTACAACATGTTCAAAGATAGAGATGATCAAGTTGAAGACATGAAGATGTTGAAGACACAGATTAATAAATTAGGGAGGAATATTGGATGATAATTCATTAATCCATGTTTAGGGGTCGTAGTGTAATTAGTTTATGTGTTTAGAGTCGAGTTTGTAAAGTGTATAAGTTTAGGGTCCAAATATGTCAAGATTAAAGTTACTAACCGAATAGCGGTTATAGCGGTTATATAGTTAGTTATTGGTGAAAGGTCGCGATGGTTCAATGGAACCTATAGTATCGTTTCACATAGTATAAATAGAAGTGTCGATGTATTGTAAAAGTAACAGATTTCATTATATACAAAGTGTGAGTTTGTGCGTAGTGTGTTTGTTCATAGACATGTTTGATTCGATACAACTATGATCCGGATGGGACCAAGTTACAAGGATCGAGTGAGGGGATCGAATGTTCACACAAGGGCGATCGACTACCACTCGATCGACCAAGTCGATCGAGAGCTCCTTCTGTGAGCAGCCTAATGTAGATCTCATCAAATATAAAAATGTATCCAACTAAACAATACTTTGCCCTTTTCTCTTAAGAGCAAATTATATTAAGAACGCTTTAACAAAAGCTAGAGAAATGATATCACACAATAATTGTATAAGCTTTCATCAGTTTAACAATCCAATATATCCAAATTGGTTCGAGTATCCTATTCATGTGAAGAAACAACGAGCAATAAAGAATTTTAGTTTTCCCAACAATTATATCTTTTATAGGAGCTAGAAAACCTTGATTGCGGTAACGCCATATATTATAAAACGTGGTCTGGACGACCCCATCAAAATCCGTCTTAGAAGGAATATTGAGGTTTGTCGTCTAAGAGATTAGGTTGGGCAAATCATTTCCACTCGCTTAAACGGCACTAAGTCATCACCTGGGACCAAACATTTGAAGATAAAGAGATGTTGAGTGTCTTCTAGCCATTGCTTACAGATCGACAACACGTTGATCAAAGATCAACGCCATGTGCGTCAAGGTTGCATCTGGCGGCCTAGTATATTTTGTGCTATCTTATTCTTGCATATGTCCATAGAAAAAATTATATCCATCTATTTTCAAAAAAGAGAAATAATCGCTGCTGTTAACAGCAGCCAACTTGCCTGCTGCCTCAAGCCTATTCGTCCTTTTGTTTCCTTCCGTACCCTTTTTCCTTATTCAATCGCATGATGCCAGCCTTATTTTCACATGAATTCGATTGTTTCCCCTTCAATGGGTGATGAAAAGGTGCCAGAACAATAATTTAGATGAGGATAAATGGGCTAAAATAAGATGCAGAAGGCAAGTTGGCTGCTGTTAACAACATTGATCATTTCCCCTTTCAAAAACCTTATAGAATCTCCTCAGAAAAAAATAAAAATAAAAATCTTATACCATGTTTGGTGATTAATTATAATCGTGAACTTCAGTTGGATGAGGTTCACGATATCAGTTTCAGAATAAAGTAATTAGGGGCAATTTCATATCTCCTTTTAAAAGAACATGAAAATTTCATATGTATCCAAATAATGCTTTAAAAGCATTGTACATAATGCATTGAATGATTGTATTATAGGTATATATAAAATTAATGATGAAAGGGGGATATATGAATTTCTCCCAATTAATTAAGTTGTTTCGTGCATATAGCTTATGTGGTTATCGGCTTATGTTTATAAACCCACTTTTTTTTACTTATTTTAAAATTTTCCGGCTTATATAAGCTTATGATGACATGATTAGCTTATATAAGCTGAAAGTTTTAAAGAAAATCCTCAAAAAATGAGCTTATGAAACATAAGCGAAAAATCAAATAAATCACATGCATGCTATATAAGCGGAAACAAACACCAGTTATTTGATTTAAAACTCATTTATGTACTATATTGTTTGTCGAGGACCAAACGATAAAAGAGACCCCGATGGGTGGTGACCCCTCCCAAGAGTTTTTGGTTTTATTCATTTTTAACCCTTTGTATTAAGATATCAGCAATTTTATATAAAAAAATTCAAAAATGTAATTTGGCCTTCTAAAATAGATAATTTATACTCTGACCCCGTTTAAAGCTTCGTCCCTGATATAGCTTTAGAAATGCATGTAGATGACAAGTCAATTTAATTTTTTGGGTAATTATCAAAATGGCTAACATCTCAGGGAACATTTAGAGCTCGAACATTTATAAAGTAATCTCAATTTACAAAATCTGAGTTAGAATTATGTGGCATGATGTATAGTATTTGATAACAGTTAGGGGACACAGAGTGGAGTACGGGTTGAATACGGGTTGCTCCAACCTGCTGGGAAACACCGCCGCCGACCCAGCGGGCTCTCCAACGGGTTCCTTTGTGCTGGCTGATATTAAATACACAAAATTGACCGTTGCAATGTTTAAATGAAAAAGAAAATAAAAAAATTTGGAAGGGTTTAAAAAGTTATGAATGCCTAAGAAATGAGTTAAAAGGGTTAGTTGGGAGGGTTGAAGGAATAAAATGAGTTGGAGGGCTGTGATTGGAGGGATTTGGGAGGGTTAATTGATAAAAGTTATAGAATGATTTATAGTTGGATGCAATTTTTTGGTGGCAGTGCACTCCTTTATGACCCATAAAAATATGAGATGTTGATGCATTTAGTTAGATGTTCATTAAAAGTCGTAACTTTCTTGATATATCAACAATCATAACTCAAAAGCTTTCAGTGATACATTTAAAAAACACAAGAGGTGAGCTGCTGCAATAAAACCCTTTCGTTTTGATCTTATTATTTGGGTAGCGAATGCACCTATTGATTCATTACAGCAAAACAAGAGGGGATTAAGTGGAAACAAAAAGAAAGACAAGTAACTTAAAAACAGAGCATACAGGGCACATTAAAAAAAAAAACCTAGTGCCCTTAAACAAAAACACTCTTCATGAAAACAAGCAAATTTGTACAATTTCTTAAAGCAGGAAAAACATTGCATTTTTCAAGCTCTTGATCTATGCATTGCTCCTGAAAGATCCAAGAGCTTTAACTGCACCAGCTCTCAATACATACTGGTGGTAAAACGCTGCGATGGCTGCTCCAATCATTGGTCCAACCCAGAATAACCACTGCACACATTTCACATATTAGCCTATTTGAACTTGTGAAGAACAAAAAAGGATTAAGATTTAAATATAATCAACTTACTTGATCATCCCATGCTTTTTCTTTACCATACATGACAGCAGCACCAAAACTACGAGCCGGGTTGATTCCAGTTCCAGTAATTGGGATTGTGGCTAAGTGAACCATGAACACCGCAAATCCGATAGGAAGAGGTGCCAACACCTTCAATTATTAATTCAAACAATTGTCATACTTTGTCAAAAATAAATAACACAATAAAACAATTGACTTGTAGTATTCTAGTAATCTAGTAACATAAATAATTACTACTTACAGGGACATGGGAGTCGCGTGCATTTCTCTTAGGGTCAGTGGCCGAGAAGACGGTGTAAACAAGAACAAAGGTTCCGATGATTTCAGCACCCAAACCGGTTCCTTTGCTGTAGCCATCAGCAAGCTCATTAGCACCACCACCATAATTATGATAGTAAGTCTTTTGGAAAGCCTTAACAAGACCACAACCACAGATAGCGCCCAAGCATTGAGCCACAATGTACATAAATGCCCTTGGTAGTGTTACTTTCCTAGCCAAAAACAATCCAAATGTAACCGCAGGGTTTATGTGTCCTCCTGAGATACCAGCAGTGCAATAAACAAGGACAAAAATCATGCCACCAAAAGCCCATGCGATACCAAGGATTCCAACACCACCACATTGGTCAGTGCTGTGGGCGGGGTCGACTTGGGACTTGTAACCGATGACAGTCAAGACAGTGATGTAAAGGAACAACATTGTGGCAATGAACTCGGCTATAATGGCTCGGTAAAAGGACCATTTGGTGAATTCTTCGGGGTCGAAAAGGGGAGAAGGTGGAGGGTCTTGGTAGTCTTTAGCACCGTAGTGATCATGTCCACCAACCTCTACGTCTTTGCTCATTTTCTAGCTCTTTGATTGTTGTTATTTGAGTGTAGAAGAATGTGTTATAAGAGTGAGAGATTTTGTTGATGAGAAAAATGGATAACAAGTGGTGCTATTTATATGGGTTGTAAGAAGAACTATCTGGAACCTTACTATAAAAAGTAGCATTATTTTTCTCTCTTATTTATTGCCTCAATTATTATCAAGTCACTAACAACTTTGTAAATTGATTAAAAACTCGGTTACATTTATTGCCTCAATTATTATCAATTTTATAATTCGGTAAAACCGGTTGAATCAAGTACCGGTTTACTTAGCGAAAAACTGGTTTTTAGCAAAAAGTCGGTTTAGATTGACGGTCTTAATAATTTCAAAGGCCAGGTCAATTTAAAATGCATTCTATTCATGCATGGGAGCATTCCTCCAATAGTATCACTCTCTTATAGCAAATGTTCAATCGGCGTTTGAGTTGATCAATTTTTAGAAAAATAGTTATTGGGTTCAATCCCTACTCATGGCTTAAAATCATTGTAACGTGTGCTCATTGTATCTGACTAGTTTTTTTGGATAAGAGTTGGTCAACACTTAAGAGACGCATATAAGTTAGGATTTCTCCGTCATACACATTTTCTATTATAATGTTGTTACATGCAACATTATTGCTACTCCGTAATAAACTACACCAAGTTAGGCACTAATCTGTTGAGATCAAGAATATTACTCCCTTAGTATGTGTAGCCGTCCCAAAATTATTGTCACCCGACAAAAAACACATTCTTTTAGAAAAATGTCACTATCACTACTTTCTCTCTCTTACTTTTTTACCAAATGACAAGTTTACCCTTAACCAATTAATTAACACTTCTTTAAAGTTTGCAATATTAATTTCAACCAAGGGTAATATAGTAAACTTTACCAAACTCCACTATCTATTCACTTTCTATTTTGGGTATGTGACAATAATTTTGGGACGTCCGAAAAAGGAATAAGTGATAATAAAATTGGGACGGAGGGAGTATTAGGGGGTGTTTACTAAATTCCCTTAGCTAAGGCCATGTGGGTCCCACGTTTCATATGAGGCTCTTATTGGGGAGGGCTTCATAATTTTTGCCTTGTGGATTAAGACCAAACAAGGGAATTAGTGGGTCTCATTTAAAAAAAAATACTATTAAATTGCTTGGTCCCACTATCTTTCCCCATTAAGCAAATTACTGTATTAGTATGTGTAGCCGACCATGATGCATAATGAAGTGGGCTTGTCACTCTCACCCACCACCGTCCATTTTCAACATCGCCCACATTTTTTCATCGTCCAAACACTAATATTGTGCCATCTGGATTCCACTTTCAGAGCTGTAGTGGAGTGTTTATTTTTTGTGTTTTTGCTAACCCAGCCAATCAGCGAACACTCTCTCCAAGATAAATAATACGTGGCTGTGGTACTGCCACGTAACTAGCTAAATTTTCTTTCTATTTCAAGAAACCAAAATGAATTTGTTGACGTAGAAACATTTTAAGTAGAAATTTAAGAACTTTCATGTTTTTTTTAACATGTTTTTTCGACTCGATATTGCGAGCCAACTAATCTCACGGCGATTACCTTTTCGAATAGTCCGGAGTCATCACAGGTGAACCTCCATGGCCACAAGGGGCTTAATTTTCTCCCTATTTGATTTGAACTATTAACCTACTATTTGAAAGACTGTTATTCTTATCGTTAATTCACCCCTTATGGTTCAAGAACTTTCAAGTTTACAACGCTATGGTTGTTAAGATCCAGATCCTAATCGTAAAATCTTACGATTTTATGATATTATAAAACAAAAATGATCTCGTTTTTACGTAGGATCTTTGCTAGATAGGATATTAATACGACCCTGACCTTGACCATAGGATCTTAAGATTTAGTTCGATCCGAAGTTACGTTTCACGAACCACAAATTATAAAAATAAAAATTTATGTATTAAGTTTTGTAAAATACGAAAAACAAAATGCTAATTGTATTAAACATTTCATAATCATAATTTTGACCAAAATTTTTATAGTATATGATATATAATAATATGTGAATTTGCATAATTTTACAATGCTTATTAATAAAATTACACTATACTAGGATCTTAGGGTCACAATCTTGCAAAGACGAAAACAATCCTAGATAAAATCTCGATCTTAAAAACCTCGGCTACTTTAGGTGTTCCATGTTAATAATAGTTTCTATGTGGAACCAATAAATTAAACAGTTTTCATATATATCTCGGATGTTTAATGATAGCTATGTCATCAACACAAAAGTTGTGGGTTTTTGTCTTTTAAATGACGAAAGTGAGACTGTTATTATTGTGTGAGTAATGTATATTGTGGTTGTTTGTGTATGAGTTTGCCTTTAAAATGAATGAGAACAAGGTTTTAAATGCTCGCGCTTTGCATCGGGGTAAAATCCCCATCTACATTGTGTAGAAATTTTATATTTTATCTTTTACGTAGAAAAATTTGTGTCTATTTCTTTTATTTACAACAAGCAATTATAAATAAGGGATATCTTGGTTACAATTAAAATAAGCAATTGGCTACAATTATCCCTAAAATTACACAAGAAATGATTCAATGACCCACAAAAATAACTCAGAGACTCACAAAAAAACTCAGAGACCCACAAATTGTAGCACAAAATTATAAGGAGTTGGCTACATAAAATTGTAGCTAATCAATTTATATGTTAAACTTACCTTTACTATGCTAACCGAGCTAACTTCACTACAGTAATCGAGCTACAAAACAATTTTTGACTACCTTATTATTATTTTTTTATCATTTTATTTTTTATTTTTTTAACCTGTCAGGGGCGTCTCTGAGGATTTACGGGCCCTGTCCGGGCCGTTGAAAAATGTGCCCCTTAGACCCCTTATTGGGCTTATAAATTTATTATGGGTTATAGGTTTAGTTATAAGATTGGAATTTAATTGGGGCCAAGTTTAAATGTTTAATACCTATTTAAAAAAATACATATAATATATATATATATATATATATATATATATATATATATATATATATATAGGATTTTTTTTTTTTTAAAATGGGCCCTCGCATAAAACGGGCCCTGGCCGGTTGGCCTCCCTGGCCCACCCAAGAGCCGCCTATGCTTGTATTTATTATTTTTTTAACCTGTCACCTAACTTATTTCCGATTACTAATTTGATTGAATTCATGCTTTGTTCCTCATAAAAAATAATCATTTAGTTTTTGTAAGGAGACTGCAATAATAATCGTGCTACACCCGATATAAATTTCGGGATCCGCCACTCAGCATGTACTACTTATCATACATATGGGTCTCAAAACACTTTGTGCTGGTGGTATCATTTGTAGCGTGGTGGTTGTAGCTTTGAATCTACTGTGGCGAGGGTTTGAATTTTCGACTATAAGGAATTTTTATTGCTTTGGTCTTAATAAAGCCTTATGGTAGTGTTTGTGATTTGGTGGTGAGTAGATGTCCGTCAAGTCTCAAGTATCCCCTTATATACAGGTTCACTATGCATTTACAAGTAAACAAATGTAATTTTTTTTTTTTTTTTTTTTTTGCTATCTATGTTCTTTGCATTTACATGCATGTAAAAGCAATTTATACTTGCTAAAAAGATTAGGTAGCACATGCATAAAAGACAGTATTGGGCCTAATAACTAAGCCTTTGGGCTCCGCTCTGAGTAACTAAGGACTCATAATTCATTCCATGATGAGCCCATACTACAAAAATGTATAAAAATTAAAAAGCCAACATCGTCAGAAAGTATTAACCGGATCAATCTCAATATTATTATAACTTAATAACTAACTAACATATCATCCTCAGATTTGATCACCTCTCATTTCTAAGCATCTAGTTCTCTTGATCTCATCATAAAGGTATGCTTTTCATTCCTACATTTCCACTATTTGTTTTTATGTTGTATTAACAATGCCCATATGATAATTTGACTCGTTTGTCACGATGTTGGTTATAAGGATTATTTGAGATGCATTCTTTTACAACCTACGGTTAGAGATATATAAATCATATGATTTCAAAATTTGATTGAGGTATAATATGTTAGTGAGCCAAAGAAATGACTGATAAACGAAGTTTCGGCTATATTTATCACTAATTTACATGTTATAAAGGTTATGGAGGGTGTTATGAAAGAGTATCTGATTATTGTGTTTGCAAAATGCAAATAATCAGAAAATAGTGCTTCGCTAATCATTTGAAAAGAAGTAATTATCTGTGCAAAATGTGTTTAGCAAACACACCCGAATACCCCACGTAAGTATTTATTGCAGAATTTCAAAGACTAATGTACTTAGGATCCGTTGGTGTTATTGCAATCCTTAACCGGCCATCTTCCGCAAGTTGCATTATTGTACTATTCACATGTAGCCTTGATCTTCTTAATATGAATTACAATTCTCTTGAGGTTTGTTCAAAATCTTTGCAGGCATGGAGGATTACAGGCGACAAGGTGGAATTCAGCAATTGCTAGTTGCTGAACAAGAAGCACGACAAATAGTCAATGCTGCAAAAACCGGTAAACTTTTTGTATTTCCATAACTGGCTTTATGTGTAATTTCTTAAAATTTATGGTGTTTGTGAGAATCCTACGTAATTGTTTTTCTTCTGTAGCTAAAATGAATAGACTTAAACAAGCTAAAGATGAAGCTGAAGAAGAAGTAGCTAAGTATCGAGAGCAAATGGAGAAAGAATACCAGAAAACAATTTCAGAGGTACTGTAACATTTATTAGCCTATAACACATTTTCTTTCTTCTGATTGATCCATGATGAGATGCTTATCATTTTATTTGCTACATTGATCACATATCAGTCAACTGGTTTTTCTGGAACGAATGTAAAGCGGCTTGATGACGAGACAGCTACAAAGATTGATAAGCTGAAAAAACAAGCTTCAAAAGTTTCACCAGAAGTCATTAAGATGCTCATGACCCAAATCACAGTTGTTAAGGTTTGAACATTTCGCAACCATATCATATTTTTTATAACGCAGCTGCCAATAAAATCTCTTAAAGGGATCATATCCTCGTATCTCATATAGTATCTGCAAACTGTTTTGGGGTTAAATAAATTTGTGCAGCATTTTCTGTTATGCAAAGCAGTTGATGTCCTCTATTTTGGTTACGAACATATGGTTATTATCAAATTAATTTATTTGTTTCTTATCATATGTATTCCAGTGTTAACACACTGTTGTCTTATAATTTTTGGAAATGCATCTTATAAGCCACAAAAGAACTTTTTTATTTGGAAGGCAAGTAAGCCACAAATGAACTAACATATAATTTAAGAACTAACCCGGGCTTCGAGGTCCTCACTCCTTCCACACTATTTATTCAGTCAACATCTTGATGACTTCAGACATTGTGGGACGATGCATAAAATTTTCTTGAATACATAGTAATCCAATCTTCAAGAACCGTATTCCTTCCGCTCTTAGCCTTTTATTATTCTCCACTTCTAACAACATAGGGTCTACCAACTTCACTAGACGCTTCGAATATACATATTCCAAGCCTGAAAAAATGCATCTATGTAAGTACATTAAGTTAAAATCGAACTTATTATAAGTAGGTCTATGATTCAGTTTTCATTTACCTTCACAAGCAAGAAATATTCTCCTAAAATTAGTTAGAAAATACATAACTGGCTGCCACTGATGATTTCAAGAAGTAGTACACCAAATCTAAAAACATCGGATTTCGGAATTGAATGTCCAGTAGCCATATACTCCGGAGTCATATACTCTCTAGAAATGAAATTAAGATAATATGGATCACACTAGAAGCGAACAAACAGACAGACCAAGAACATATTTATCTCGATCTTAACGTGTCCAAACATGGCGCATTGGCGCATCGTACTGAAATATTCTATAAAGCCCGAAACCAGCAAGCTTGGGATTAAAATTGTGATCTAGAAGTACATTGCTTGCTTAACTCCTGTATGAACTATATGAGGTTCTATCTCTTCATGAAGATATGCCAAAGCTTTTGCAACTCCTAACAAAACATATTTCCTTTGTGTCCAGCTAAAACTTTTCTTGTTTTGCTCATGACCTATAAATAGACAAAAAGAGGCCAATAAAACAGACTGTAACACCCCGACCCGACAAGGGTAAAGATGTCACAAGTACATGGTTTCATATCAGAATAAACATAGCATCCTCGAATAAAACAGCGGAAATCAATACATAATCAAAGAGAATAAGTCATCAAGACTTAATTACAAAGATAAGACAGAAATAAAGAAGTACATAACAAAATCCAAATGGTGAAATAATCCAACTAAAACAAGGCTTCACTCGTGAACACTCTTCCCAAAATCCATAACCCAGCTCCTAGCTAAAAACCTGCCGCGGGAAAAGAAACGCGGCTGAGCTACACGAGCTCAGTGAACAGATATAACGGTAACAAATAATAATCATGAAATAGGGAAATACGAAAGAAACCATACGTGATATAATGATGAGATAAATAAAGGCAGACAGTTCATGATATAAAGATGAAGTAAAATAAATGAAAGAAACAAAACGTGACATAGTAGCAGATAAGAAAAGATAGGAAGGTCATGCAGAGATATTAGAAGGTATAGAAAAGTACATGAATAATAAGGAGAGAGCATGCAGAGATATCAGGAGTATAGAGTTGTACCATGAATACGGATGAGTAGAATAAAAATCCCAACTAGCCCAAACATAACCAACCCAGTACAGAAATAAGTCTAAGGTTCCATAAAGCCCAACTTGCCCAAGCCCAGCCCAGAATCCCATGAGGCCTTACATACCATGCCCATACAGAAATAAGTCCAGAAACATATCATGGTGTCATGAGGGTAAGGGTCAGAAGTCCCTGAGGTCTAGTGATACAGAAATCCTCTACGAGCCCAGAAACATGAACATGAAATCATAATCATACCGCCATGCAGAGAGATGTTCCTCTCACTAATCCCAGAAATCAGAAATATGGAGTGATCAGCTCCCAGAGTTGTGAAAGACGTGTATCGCACACACCATCAGTCACCATGCATATCATAACATATCATAACATGTACATAATACAGAAACAAATCTAGGATGCATCCATACGCCCCTGGTGGCCATAACTCCCAACACACCAAATAAAATACAGAAAAGGGACGGGACAGGTCATCACTCTCCTGCCCTAGAGTCATGCCATCGGTGCATCGACTGACATGGACATGAAACCCTCATGCCTAGTGAGTGGCTCGTAGTATCAAACTGTGGGTCAAGGTCAAGTATCATGTATCCAATATTTAATTTAGTTTCATAAGTCAATTTCCATTTCAAAATATCAGAGTTCATAATCAGAGGTTCATATCAGAGGTTCATATCATAACGGTTCCATGTCAGAAAGATCATATATCAGAATGTTTAATATCATAAGGTTCATAACAGAAAGGTCATGTATCAGAAGGTTTAATATCAGAAAGGTTCATAACAGAAAAAGGTCATGCCAAAGGTTCATAATATCATGAAAGAAACCAGAAAGGTTCACAGAATCAAAGAACATGGCAGTGAATCAGAAATCAGAAATGAGACGAAGGCACCTTACTAAAGAAGGGCAGAATATCTGTACCTTATCGCTTGACAAGGAAAATCACAAAATGAGATGATAATGAGCACAGGTCACTCCCTCTTCACACCTAGAGGAGTAAAGACATGATTACTAAAGATCCCACTTTCCATATTAAGTAACTTTCTATTTTTAGCAGGTTTCCATTTTTAGAAAGTTTCCATATTTAGAAGTTTCTATATTTAGTAATATTTCCATAATTATAAATTAGGTTAAGTTAATATTAGTTTTATTCAAAATTACACTTTACACCCTTGGGGTTTCATGATTTTACATATTTAATCCCTTAATTCAATAAAGTTACATGTTAAATCCTTAATTATCCATATTAACATATTAAGCCCTTGGTTTTATTTATTTACATATTGTACCCTTAAAATAGGTGATGCACGACTTATAACCCTTGGAAAATATCTTTTACAACTTTAGTCCCTCATGTTATAACAATTTCATAATTAGTCCTTATTTATATAAATCATCCTTTAATTTATAAGAATTACATATAAACCCCTTAATTTATCAAAATGACACATGGCCCTTTTAAATATGTTTATTTATATGACAAAACCATAAGTTTCCCAAAATGACATTTTTAGTCCTTCTAGTTAAATAATTAAAATCGATTACATGTAAATATATATATATTCAAAATAAATCCTTAAGTAATTATCTTAGCATACAAGGTCCTTCTCAAATACTTTCATTCGACTTCCACAGGTTTTAGAAGTTCCAAAAGTGCCCCCTTAAGTTTTACAATGACAAAACCACCCTTAAACTTTAAAATTTAAAATCGGTAACACTTTTATAATTTCGAATGGAGCCCTAAATCAAATCCAATAATTATGACATAATTTTACAGTAATCATTACTTCATCATAAGCCCAAATAAATTACAAAAACCCTAGTTCATGCGTTTTAACCATTTTTCCACAATTTATTTCTAAATGCCGATTTGATGATTAATTCCAAAATAAATTATAGAGACCTTGTAAATTCGAAGTTATATTTTTCTTAGATCAATATCATCCTAAAGGACCCATGAAAATTAACATTGGTATTTATTTTGGTCGCTTACATGTATTTTAACATAATGGGTCGTTTTTGAGTTTTAATTTCCAAACGCCTAGAATTTCATGCATGGCTCAACATATTCATTTTATTTAGAGTTCATATAAACCAAGGAGTGTGGGAAAAATACCAGATCGTGGTTTGAACGTGGGATTAGAGAGATACGAATTATGGAGCTTCGATTGATCACAAAATCAAAACGGATCCAAGCGACCTCCACAAACCTTGCAAACAATTTTTACAGATCATGTACGACATGAGGACCTTGTGAAAATTATATGACGAATTTACATGAGGTTTAGGTATTTAATTCGAAGGTACCTTGATTTTATGAGTCGAGCGATAGGAAGATTTACCCCGATCGATCAAGGCCTCCACGATGGTTCTAGCTATTTTTCGTGAGTGAGGAGGAGTATGAAGATCATAGGAAAAATGTTAGATCGTGTGTACAACACATGGTTCGATCAAAAGAAAATAAAAATCCTTACCGAGACTAGCGATGGGAATGAATTTGTTTGAGTTCGATCCGAGCCTTCCAGGTCCAAGAGTTATTTTTCGTGGCCTCTATACTGATCTAGGAACGTGTGCAAATTATATGAGAGCTTGAAAAATTTTCGGGTGAGGTCGTGTGGAATTAAATCCGATCGGCTAAGGTTCTTGTGGTTTGTTTTTGGTTTGGTTAATATGGAGAAGAAGGAGTGGGATTGATATAACCGACTAAGGGCTGAAGAGGGGGGATATGATTGCCCACAATTTCGGGATTTCCCCTATTGAACCGATCACACATTGATTTGATTGAAACTTGCCATATATTAGTCCCATTTTGAATTTTAAATCTTGTAATCTTGTACATGTAATTACATGGATCGGCTAAGGGACTTTAAAGGGTCAAGAGGACTTATTTAATGTGTTATATGATGTTCAAAATCCTTTTGTATCATAACTTATGCTTATATGAAAGTTCGGGTTTGGTTTGTTAAGTTTTGGACCTGTTTTGTAACGCTTTTAGATCATGAGGGTATTTTTGTCTTTTTACATGCTTTTAGATTTCCAGGTATTACAACTTCTTCCCCACTAAAAGAAAAATTTCGTCCTCGAAATTTGCAAGGACATAGAAGAGAAAAATAGGACAGAAACGAAACAGAACATGCCAGATCAGATAAGCCTTACTTGTGGATGACTTGGAATAAATTTAGCAGAACGGATCTTATCATAAGATAGTAAAAACAAACGGACGGAGTAAAACCTATTAAGGTAGAGCAGAAATGAAGTACACAATCGGTTTCTTCCATCGTATCATGATCATAAAATTTTTCAAGACGAACAAACCAAATCAAAATCTCAAATTTCAACATGGAATAAAATTATTCATTCAGAATCCAAAATATCCGTACGAGAAATCAACAAAGTAGCCAATGTATCACAATCGCAAACGAGAAAATGCATATCAAAATATCCAAACAAACGGAATGAAGGAAATAACAAATCATGAAAACGATCTCCTCAGTGAGCTGGCTTGTTGTCCTTGGCTTTCTTATTGTTGTCGTTGTAACCTCCGAACTTGGGACAATCCCTCACTTGATGCTCAGCAGATCCACATCTGAAACAAGTCCCATAAGCCCGACGACACTCTCCAGGGTGGCGTTTCCCACAAGTCGTACAGATAGTGTAAGAAAATGAACCCTCGGATGAACCTCCCTGAGTACCAGATCCAGAAGCCCTGCTCTGCTGATGTCCCCACTGTTTCTGACTGTTGTTACGTCCCGAGCGATCATCTCCCTGCCTAGTAGTGAACCTGTCCTGGCCCCTCGTATCCGACCTCCTCTGATCATAGTTTCTGCCAGCCTGACCCTGGCGGTCGTATAGTCGATCTCCCTGTCCACGCGAATCATAACTCCTGTCATTCCGACCCCTGTCCTGACCCTGCGTCTGAATCCTATCCCCATCTCGGTTTCTCTTATTCCCAGTACTCTGATGAAAAATCTCGATATTGCGAGCTGCGTCGCAACACTCTGCCGGGTCTCGAAACTCATCATTATTAAGTATGCGGTCTAGTACCCACCTCTTGAGTCCCCATTTGTATTGTCTAGCCTGCTGCTTAGCATCCCCAGCAAGCGGACCCACAAAACTCACTAATCTCTGAAACCGCTCCAGATACTGCCCAGCATTCTCAGAATCAAGCTGAGAGATAGTGTTGTACTCCCTAATGAATCTCTGCTGTTCGGAAACAGGGAAGTACCGATTATAGAACGTGGTACGGAAATCAGCCCATGAACAACCAAGAACATATGCATCACCACCCTTAGCCTCTTTATGTGCTTTCCACCAGTTGAGCGCGTCACCCTCCAGCTTGAACACAGCCAGACGAGTCTTGAACCCGTCCTCACAACCTAACACTTCGAACAGTTTCTCCATGTGGGTGATCCAATCTTCTGCTGCCTGAGGAGTAGCAGCAGAAGAGAAGGACAACGGCTTGAGCTTATTAAAACTCTCCAGCCACCCATTAATAGTAGTGGGTCGGCCCCCACCACCAGAAGAACTGCCAGCACCCCCAGATGGACCAGCTCCACCACTGATAAGCCGGTTGACCACCGCCTCAGTGTTAAGGCCCGGTAGCAGACGGGCTACAGCATTAGCTATCATTTCCTCCAGATTGGGGGTTTCAGCATCTCCTCCACTGTTATACTCCTGATGACGAGTGTTAACCATCTATAGAATTACGAAGACGATTAGTAAGGTAAAACAAAATATGACAGAGTAGAATACGGAAAAGAGTACGCGAAAGGAAAACCTAATGTCTACCCAGATCCTCACAGGTCAAATGGCCTAAGCCGAAGGTTTTCGGGTGCCTGTAGCTCTGATACCATAAATTGTAACACCCCGACCCGACAAGGGTAAAGATGTCACAAGTACATGGTTTCATATCAGAATAAACATAGCATCCTCGAATAAAACAGCGGAAATCATAACATAATCAAAGAGAATAAGTCAACATGACTTAATTACAAAGATAAGACAGAAATAAAGAAGTACATAACAAAATCCAAATGGTGAAATAATCCAACTAAAACAAGGCTTCACTCGTGAACACTCTTCCCAAAATCCATAACCCAGCTCCTAGCTTAAAACCTGCCGCGGGAAAAGAAACGCGGCTGAGCTACACGAGCTCAGTGAACAGATATAACGGTAACAAATAATAATCATGAAATAGGGAAATACGAAAGAAACCATACGTGATATAATGATGAGATAAATAAAGGCAGAACAGTTCATGATATAAAGATGAAGTAAAATAAAAGAAAGAAACAAAACGTGACATAGTAGCAGATAAGAAAAGATAGGAAGGTCATGCAGAGATATTAGAAGGTATAGAAAAGTACATGAATAATAATGAAGTAGGAAAGAGCATGCAGAGATATCAGGAGTATAGAGTTGTACCATGAATACTGATGAGTAGAATAAAAATCCCAACTAGCCCAAACATAACCAACCCAGTACAGAAATAAGTCTAAGGTTCCATAAAGCCCAACTTGCCCAAGCCCAGCCCAGAATCCCATGAGGCCTTACATACCATGCCCATACAGAAATAAGTCCAGAAACATATCATGGTGTCATGAGGGTAAGGGTCAGAAGTCCCTGAGATCTAGTGATACAGAAATCCTCTACGAGCCCAGAAACATGAACATGAAATCATAATCATACCGCCATGCAGAGAGATGTTCCTCTCACTAATCCCAGAAATCAGAAATATGGAGTGATCAGCTCCCAGAGTTATGAAAGACGTGTATCGCACACACCATCAGTCACCATGCATATCATAACATATCATAACATGTACATAATACAGAAACAAATCTAGGATGCATCCATACGCCCCTGGTGGCCATAACTCCCAACACACCAAATAAAATACAGAAAAGGGACGGGACAGGTCATCACTCTCCTGCCCTAGAGTCATGCCATCGGTGCATCGACTGACATGGACATGAAACCCTCATGCCTAGTGAGTGGCTCGTAGTATCAAACTGTGGGTCAAGGTCAAGTATCATGTATCCAATATTTAATTTAGTTTCATAAGTCAATTTCCATTTCAAAATATCAGAGTTCATAATCAGAGGTTCATATCAGAGGTTCATATCATAACGGTTCCATGTCAGAAAGATCATATATCAGAATGTTTAATATCATAAGGTTCATAACAGAAAGGTCATGTATCAGAAGGTTTAATATCAGAAAGGTTCATAACAGAAAAAGGTCATGCCAAAGGTTCATAATATCATGAAAGAAACCAGAAAGGTTCACAGAATCAAAGAACATGGCAGTGAATCAGAAATCAGAAATGAGACGAAGGCACCTTACTAAAGAAGGGCAGAATATCTGTACCTTATCGCTTGACAAGGAAAATCACAAAATGAGATGATAATGAGCACAGGTCACTCCCTCTTCACACCTAGAGGAGTAAAGACATGATTACTAAAGATCCCACTTTCCATATTAAGTAACTTTCTATTTTTAGCAGGTTTCCATTTTTAGAAAGTTTCCATATTTAGAAGTTTCTATATTTAGTAATATTTCCATAATTATAAATTAGGTTAAGTTAATATTAGTTTTATTCAAAATTACACTTTACACCCTTGGGGTTTCATGATTTTACATATTTAATCCCTTAATTCAATAAAGTTACATGTTAAATCCTTAATTATCCATATTAACATATTAAGCCCTTGGTTTTATTTATTTACATATTGTACCCTTAAAATAGGTGATGCACGACTTATAACCCTTGGAAAATATCTTTTACAACTTTAGTCCCTCATGTTATAACAATTTCATAATTAGTCCTTATTTATATAAATCATCCTTTAATTTATAAGAATTACATATAAACCCCTTAATTTATCAAAATGACACATGGCCCTTTTAAATATGTTTATTTATATGACAAAACCATAAGTTTCCCAAAATGACATTTTTAGTCCTTCTAGTTAAATAATTAAAATCGATTACATGTAAATATATATATATTCAAAATAAATCCTTAAGTAATTATCTTAGCATACAAGGTCCTTCTCAAATACTTTCATTCGACTTCCACAGGTTTTAGAAGTTCCAAAAGTGCCCCCTTAAGTTTTACAATGACAAAACCACCCTTAAACTTTAAAATTTAAAATCGGTAACACTTTTATAATTTCGAATGGAGCCCTAAATCAAATCCAATAATTATGACATAATTTTACAGTAATCATTACTTCATCATAAGCCCAAATAAATTACAAAAACCCTAGTTCATGCGTTTTAACCATTTTTCCACAATTTATTTCTAAATGCCGATTTGATGATTAATTCCAAAATAAATTATAGAGACCTTGTAAATTCGAAGTTATATTTTTCTTAGATCAATATCATCCTAAAGGACCCATGAAAATTAACATTGGTATTTATTTTGGTCGCTTACATGTATTTTAACATAATGGGTCGTTTTTGAGTTTTAATTTCCAAACGCCTAGAATTTCATGCATGGCTCAACATATTCATTTTATTTAGAGTTCATATAAACCAAGGAGTGTGGGAAAAATACCAGATCGTGGTTTGAACGTGGGATTAGAGAGATACGAATTATGGAGCTTCGATTGATCACAAAATCAAAACGGATCCAAGCGACCTCCACAAACCTTGCAAACAATTTTTACAGATCATGTACGACATGAGGACCTTGTGAAAATTATATGACGAATTTACATGAGGTTTAGGTATTTAATTCGAAGGTACCTTGATTTTATGAGTCGAGCGATAGGAAGATTTACCCCGATCGATCAAGGCCTCCACGATGGTTCTAGCTATTTTTCGTGAGTGAGGAGGAGTATGAAGATCATAGGAAAAATGTTAGATCGTGTGTACAACACATGGTTCGATCAAAAGAAAATAAAAATCCTTACCGAGACTAGCGATGGGAATGAATTTGTTTGAGTTCGATCCGAGCCTTCCAGGTCCAAGAGTTATTTTTCGTGGCCTCTATACTGATCTAGGAACGTGTGCAAATTATATGAGAGCTTGAAAAATTTTCGGGTGAGGTCGTGTGGAATTAAATCCGATCGGCTAAGGTTCTTGTGGTTTGTTTTTGGTTTGGTTAATATGGAGAAGAAGGAGTGGGATTGATATAACCGACTAAGGGCTGAAGAGGGGGGATATGATTGCCCACAATTTCGGGATTTCCCCTATTGAACCGATCACACATTGATTTGATTGAAACTTGCCATATATTAGTCCCATTTTGAATTTTAAATCTTGTAATCTTGTACATGTAATTACATGGATCGGCTAAGGGACTTTAAAGGGTCAAGAGGACTTATTTAATGTGTTATATGATGTTCAAAATCCTTTTGTATCATAACTTATGCTTATATGAAAGTTCGGGTTTGGTTTGTTAAGTTTTGGACCTGTTTTGTAACGCTTTTAGATCATGAGGGTATTTTTGTCTTTTTACATGCTTTTAGATTTCCAGGTATTACACAAAAAGAGGCCAATAAAACAGACCTTAAATTATCAAAAGTCACTACGACAAGTTTTGAAGAAAGTGAGGGCGATTCCCTGAAACAACAATGAATTACCTAGAAATCGCTGTGCAAGATTACTGTTTTCCATGTAATCGTATATACCAAACATCATTTTACTCCATCTACACAACACACGTGAAGATTGACAAGATTTCATGTCGCGCTTCAGATAATGCAGCAATTTCAGATATGAAGTCACGCTCGCCTATCATTGATTCAGTTTCGATGAAGAGAACTTTTATCACCACAATAATTTGCCCGTCAGTGATAATATACGAAACTATAGTAAAAGGATTATTACTAGTTGCCGCAAAAACCATACTTTGTTACAACTAATTCAGTATCACATAATCGCATTCAGTATGACAATATCAATAATGAAACAAAACAAAACTATCAATATTGTATTAGCATATATATATATATATATACACATCTTGAAAGACATTCAGACTTTCTCATTTACAACAAAAGTAGCTTAAACATAAATTCTGACAATGCGTAGGTTAAATATGCAAGATACCTGTTCATCATATGAGGTTTGCAGCCTTTCCTTTTTTGTATTAGCAGATATACTCCTATTATTGCTACCTGTGATTGTTAGATTTAAGATTGTTATAAACCAATTTATTAAGACTCACTTATATACCACCAAACAAATTGTTATAAAAAGAATACTATTCGGTCACATAAGTATGCAGTGGCAAAAAACATAGTAAAACCTACCATTCACATAAGTATGCAGGAATGCCCGGGTCAAGCCAGGTCTTGGCCGGAATAACCGGGTCTTGGCCGGGTCTAACCGGATATAGCCGGGTCTTGGCCGGGTCTAATCCGGGTCTTAGCCGGAATAGCCGGATTTTGACCGGAATAACCGGGTCTTGGCCGGAATATCCGGGTTTTGGCCGGAATAGCCGGGTCTTATTATTTTACAAAATGGGAAACGAAATTTCAAGATACCAGTGAGCAGTGAGTAGCTAGTGTATAATCCAAAATTCCAAAGGACATTTGCATTACTGGGTAGCATTACTGGGTTGATGAATTATCATGTTTTACTGTACAACCCTTGGATGCATCTCAGGTTAGTTTTCTCATTTAATCACCAATGCGACATAAAAAATGTAATCAATGAATAACTTCATATCCAGAAGAAGCCATCACAAGTTTAACCAGTGCAAGGCTATTATGCATTATAAGCATGTAAGTACATGTAGCACAAGTTTCAAACCATGCAACTGAGGAACAGGCTAGACCTTACGAAAACTAAATCAAGTATTTGCTAGGAAAATCACCTTATAAACATAGCCGTAACTTCCTTCGCCAACTTTTTTCTTAGAACTGAAACCACGAGTAGCAACTTTAAGCTCATGGTAAGAAAACAACCTAAATTTCTTAGCACCTTCTCCACCTGTTATACACAATTCTCATTAACTTGTTCAATCTCACATAATAGTTGATAGCCATAAACATCCTCGTATCAAAATCTTTAAAGGCACCCTTTTTTATTCAGATTTAAACGTACATAGCCATAACATTATTTATATCAAAATCTTACTAAGACCCATTTTTAGTCACTTGCTAAGAAACAAGATTCAACAGAATAATAGGCTAAAATGGTCAAAAAGAACTTATGCTGACCTTTATCATCCTTGTGGACCAACTTTTCATTTGAAGTTGAGCTGAAACATTGTAAGCAGGGGAAAAGAGGCCTCATTTTTATTTTTGTTTCTTTATAAATTCCTATACTTGTAATTTTAATGGTGTTCTAGCCTTCAAATGAATACCAAATGTATGGTTATTGGTTATGAAAGAGTAATTTATGGGGATTGTGTATGATATATATTACTATACTAGTCGAAAGAATGATGTTCAGCCTCATTAAAGGAATCAAGGACCATTTCTTGTTTGATTAACAACATTATAATAGATTCTGTTATAGATAATATGACGAAGCATGGATTAATATTAAATGCAAGTTGGTTAAGTTTATTCTTAATTGGAAAACTCCGGCGAAACAAATTCTGACCTTTTTGTTTGTGTGACTGATTGTCTCAGTGTTTACTTGAAGAAAATAACCATAATTTTTACAATTAGCTTTTGAAAATAGGAAACAAGAAAAGGTGTTTAGAAAAGTTTTTTTTTTTCGAATACTTTCACGATGTTCTGATCTTAAACATTTGTCGAATTTATGTTTAATCCTGAACTTTTGTTGACCAAATGATTTGAGGGACCCTTGAGTTTACCTTTCAAACCGTTTCTTTCTTCTAATTGATCCATGTTGAGATGCTTAGAATATAAATTACGACATGAATCACATATCATTCAACTGGTTTTTCTGGAGTGAATGAAAACAGCTTGATGATGTGAGACAGCTTCAAATATCGATCACTTGAAAAGACAAGCTGCAAAACTTTCAGCAGAAGTAATCAGGATCCACATGACTGAAGTCACCGCTGTCAAGGTTTGAATATTTCTTACGCCATATTGTAATCTATGTTATGCAGGTACCAGTAAAATCCTTGAAAAGATCATTATTATTCATATCTCTATCAGTAACTGTGATCTGTTTATGGGGTAAATTTATGTATGCAGCATTTTACAGTCATGCAAAGCAGTTGATTTTATCTTTTTAGGATATGAACATATGGTTTCATCAACTTATTCTAATCATTTCCCTGTTGAATCTTTACGTCTAGTGTTGACACAATTTTGTCATACAACTGTTGGAAATGCATACTTGTAAGCCACCAAAGAATCAACACAAATCTTAGGGATCATTCTGATAGAAAGTTAACTCAAAACTATCTGTAAACAAAATACATGAGCAAAAACCCCTTTATCATAGGGTGCATAATCATAAACACGCTTGAAGTATTCCAACATTTACATATGTTAGTCTCAAAACTAGACATGGAACTTTTTTTGCAAACTTTACTAAACTCTGTCCGAACCTAATGTACAAACTTGTAGGATTCACAACCAATCTTTACATATGTTAGTCTCAAATTAGACATCACCTAACCATCAGAAAGTCTGGGTCGACTTTTTTTTATTAATCTTAACATCCATGAGATCAGCCACAAACCCCGGCTGTGAAATCTTCACTCCTTCCACACTAGTTTCATCAGTTAGCATCTTGATGACTCCAGACATTCGGGGACGAAGCTTGGTGTTTTCTTGAACACACAGTAATCCAACTTTCAAGAACCACACTGCTTCTGCCATTAACCTCTCATCATACCCTTTTAACAACAGATGGTCCACCAGTTCCACCAGACACTCGCGATTATACATATCCCAAGCCTGTAAAAACACATTTGCTGTAAGTACAAACAACATAAAAGCAAACCCATTATAAGCAAAGTCTATGGTTCTGTTTTCGTGTACCTTATCGACCAGGAAATGCTCTCCGTGTTCCATATCAAAATCAACGGCTGACCTTCCACTGATGATTTCAAGAAGTAGTACACCAAAGCTATAAACATCGGATTTCCGTGTTAAACGTCCACTAATAGCATACTCCGGAGAAAGATACCCTCTAGAAATAAGATCCAAAACAATATGAAAATGTCAATGACATCATACTAGAAAAGAAGGACAAGGACAATTGTATAAAAGACTTACAATGTCCCAGCAACACGAGTACTAATATGAGATGTGTCATCTTGAAATAATCTTGAAAGCCCAAAATCAGCAACTTTTGGATTATAATTCTGATCTAGAAGTACATTGCTTGCTTTGATATCTCTGTGAACTATACGAGGCTTCTTCTCTTCATGAAGATATGCTAACGCTTTAGCAACTCCTAATGAAACTTTCTTCCTCTGTGTCCAACTAAAACCTTTCCTGTTTTGCTCACAACCTATACATCAACAAAAAAAATAAACCGATAAGAAAGACCGTACAAATATCAACTGCGATTTTTCTTATTGTAAATTCATCGAGAAAGAGTTACCTAGAAATCGATGTGCAAGACTATTGTTTTCCATGTAATCATATACCAAACACCGTTTAGCTCCTTCTACACAACAACCATGAAGATTGACAAGATTTTCATGTTGTACATCAGTTAAGGCAGCAATTTCAGATATGAATTCACGTTCGCCTCTCATTGATTCTATCTCGATTGAGAGAACTTTTATTGCCACGGTAGTCCCATCATTGAGTTGACCCTGTAAGTAATAAAACAAATTTATAGTTATAAAGTAACTCAACTGATAATCCACCAAAAAAAGTCAAACATGCCATTAAAAGGTCAGTGTAAGTTAATAATGCATCAGCAAGTAGCGTTTTAATACAATGAATTTTGTGTCTGCCGGCATAGTTGAATGGAATTTGAACTTGGGTATGCATTACTGAGCCACAAGATGTCACATCGATGCATTATCAGATTTTATCGTTCGACTCCTGAATGCATATCAAGCCCGTTTTCTCGCTTAATCACTAAAGCAACATCATAAGTTTGATATTCATAACTTCATATTCACAAGACAGTAAAACACTAATGTGTTATTGGGAGGACTTGTTGCTATAACTTCATGTTGCCCACATCTTCAACCATCCAACATTTTTAAATATGATCTTTAGATTTAATTAACTATTTTAAGGAAAAAAAAAAGGCAGCTATAAAAAATCCTGCAACTAACTTCTTTTGTATGTTCATACAAAGACAGTATGAAACAGCCCATTCACATACAACTCAACCTACCCACGACTCCGATTATAATCAACCGAGCAAAGTCTAAACCTCGAAACAGATAGCATCATCATCAAAATTATTTCAAAGAGTTGTTAGGATAATCACCTTGTATACAGAGCCAAATCCTCCTTCACCAACTTTGTTTTTTGAGCTGAAACCATTACTAGCAACTTTCAGCTCATGGTATGAAAACAACTTAAATTTCTTAGCTTCTCCTTCACCTGTTTTACACAATTTTCATTTCTTGATTCAATCTTACATACCCATAAACATCTCCATATTTAATTCTTAATGCCAAAAAAATAAATAAAAAAACACAAATTTTCCTAATGGAACAGAAAGTGATAAAAACAGGAAAGGTTTTAGTTGTACGGTTTGACCAAGATTTACATCAACAGCTTAAAAAGACCAAGATTTTATCCCTCATGATCAAGAAACAAGAATCTCTAAAAATAGAAAGGTAAAAAGGTGACAGAAACTTAAGCTGACCTTTATCATCCTTATGGACCACCTTTTCATCTGAAGTTGAGCAGAAACATTGTAAAAAAGGGAGAGACATCTTCATTTTTGTACCAAACATATAATTTCAATATTAAAAAGATTGGAACCCTCAAATTTTCCTCAGGTTAGTGATTACTTTTGTAAGAATATTTATGGGATGAAAGATAAAAATGTGGGGATTTGCAAGAAGAAAGATTAATGTGATGATAAATATAGGAGTCCAAAAAATTGAAGTTTGACCTCCTGAAAGGACCTTGAACCATTTTTGTTTGAATAGAAACAGTATAATAGATTTGATGACACATAGTACGACCAAGTAATGGGTTAGGATTTAATATACGTAATAGGTGATGTTGACCGGACCTCTCGTAAGGAGGGTGTGTTGATTTTGACCAGCTGTCGTCGCTTGTACTGTCTGCTTTAAAACTTATATATTTTGACTAAAGTAGGTGGATCCCACATGGTAAGAATGGTCCGGTCAGTAGTACCCGTACGTAATTATTACGAGTAATTATTAGTATTGAGAAAAGGTAAACATTCTTACAAAAACCTCCTACAAATGTGTCTACTCACAAGATGCTAACATTTGTCAAAATTGACAGTTTTGATGTAAATGATTGGAAAATATATATATAATATTATTGTGTGTGTAAAAGGATTTGTAGGATGAAATGTTAGGAGGATGTAGCAAAGCTTTAAAGTATTAAGCTATGTTTTTGGTTTTGCAATTGGTAACCCCAACTATATATGTTTTAATATAGATACCTTTTTGGAAGATTTTGATTTTTATAAGTCGTAGACTCGTAAGGAAAAGGGTAATGAAACATTCAAAGCCAAGGTTTTTTTCCTCGTGCAAGGAGTATACGTATTCAAATATGATTGATGTATTCCATTAAGGAGTACCACGTTAGACCTTTGTTAGCAAAGTGATGATTTTTAAAAAGCTAATTAGGGATGAGCATGGGTCCGAAACTAAAACTGATGGATCTGAGAACCGAATTTTGTGAAAAGTAGGAACCGAAAACCAACTCCAATATAGTTTTTTGTTCCAGTTCTGGTTCTAGTTCTTTGGGTCTACCGAGATAGGAACCAATATTTTGAAAAAAAAAATAAATATAAATAAATAAATTAAGTATTTGCAACCATTTATGTTTAAACAAATAACATTTAACAACTAAAGCATAAGCTCAAATAAACCTCATTTTATAGTTTCACATGTTCATATTTTTAACAAAACAATAAAATATTTTCCCTTACTTTACCAGGGTAAAATACCCTTCACCAAAAAAATAAATTATAAATAAAGGTTTTCCCTCTCATTTTTTTTCAAACCAAATCATCCCTTTAGTGGCTTGCATTGCAAGTAACGACATTTCTCATTAATCGTCGGTTCGTTAAACGTGTTGTAGAACCGTAGAGGGGGGGGTGAATACGGTCTCTTCGGCTTTTTGAGTGTTTAAAAACTTTTAGCCTCAAAGAGCACCAAGTGGTTTATACAATAACAACCACAAACACAATCACAATCCAAAGTATATAAAGCGAGTAAATGACACCACGATATATACTGGTTCGGGATGGCGGGGTTTATGCCATCCGTACGTCCAGTTGCGAATCCACGACACTATACTATTCAATAAGTATAATCCTTTCGGTGGACTACAAACCGTTACAACTTCGCTCCACCGATATGCACTAAGACCGGCGCTCACTAAGAAGAGCTACTCCCCAACGGTATTCCGCCCTCGGAAACCACCCTCAAGGACTCGTGATTCGACTTAACCACAAAGACTACTAAGACTTCCCACCGGAAGTATCAAACCCCAACTAGATCCCTAATGATCTAGGCTTGGTCACCTCGATACAAGGCTTCCCTTACAACCAAATCGAATTAATAAATGTTTGATTGTTTAATCAAGCCCTAACATAACCTAGAGACTCGATTATAATAGAAATGGTATAGAGAAGAAGACCCTCGACACAATCACAAGAGTGGATTAGGTTCTTGTGATTCTTCCCTTGCAAAGAGATGTGTTCTTTCAAATGATGTTTATTTGAAAGATTAAGAACACAAGATAGAATTAGAGGATTGAGAGAAGAGAAACTAAGAGAGAAAGAATAATGGCAAGGGGTGAGGAATACAAGAGGCAAGGGTGGGTATTTATAGGCCAAGATCCCAAGTTGGGAAAAATTTTACCGAGGCTGACGCGTCGGAGCGCCAGCAGCGCGCCAGGATAACTGGTAAATTTTTCCTTATGGGATCTTGGTCTTTTAAATACCCAACCTTGCTAAACCCCCAATTGTACTTCACACATTTAGACATTTACATTATTTATTCTCAAGGTCTACCAACTCAAATAGTCATTTTGTAAAAATGTTTTATGAAGTGTTTAAGTGAAACCAATTATCAAAGAGAGAAGGGTAGAAGGGATAATTGGATAGGGGTAGTTTGGGTATTCCTCACATGGCACAGAAAAGAGAGAAATAATATGTCATGGTATATTCCTTTGCTTGGAAAGGAAGTGTAGATGTTAGAGAGAGAAGATTTGAATTTGAAATTCAAATGTGTGAGAGGGAAGTGAGAGAGTGAGGTTGGGTTAAGGTGAACCATGGTTGAGTAAGATGAGAAGACATGGTTAGGTTAAGAGGATATCCAAGAGAATATTCCAAACTTGGAGAGGAGAGAGAGATGGAGGGTTGAGATGAGTTTGAGTGAGTTGGAAATGATGTGATAGGGAGCCTATGTTTGGATTCAAAATTTGAATTCTAGTTGTTGGAGTGTGAGAGAGAGTGAGATAGAGAATTTCCCATTCGATGAAATAAGAGTGTGAGAGAGTGAGGAGATAAGGTTGAGTTGGCATGTGTAAGAAAGATGTGATGGGGAGCCTAAGAGAGAATTCAAGTTTGAATTGAGAGAGTGAGAGAGGTTGTATGTGAGGGGGTGAGTTGTATGTGTGTAAGAGTGAGTTGGATTAGGATGGGATGTTTAAGTGATGGGGAGCATTTGGCTTGGATTCAAAATTTAAAATTTGAATGTTAGAAGAAAAGAATTGACAAAGATGATTATGGGTTGAGAAAATCAAAGGTTACTTATAATATCAAGTAACTCAACGTCAAGTATTCATAATCTCATAATACGTGAATTTCCATGACTCGACGTAATCAATAATCATCTTGATGCAAACAAGCTAAGTGCTTTGCATCCTTGTAAAGCATATCCCATAACGGGAAAGGATGCATTTACGCAAAGAGACCTTTGACTTAGTTTGACCAATAAGGGAGTAAACCCGTTACGTGATTAGAGAAGACGTAAACACGGATTATGGCCATATGAATACTTTCACTTGATGTCACGTGAAATATATAATCTCCCTAGGTTTAGAAAAGCCTTGGCTATAGGCATTTATTAAAATACTTGAGTTGGTGTTTTGCCAAAAAATGGGAGGTTGTAAATTTAGATCCCTCTAATTCTAAAACTTGTTTCCAGTATTCCCAATGAAGCATATAACATATTCACACATGTATTGAAAGATCCACATTTGTCGGGTAAGGGGAAAGCCGACTTTAAAATTTCGTCCCGACCTTAGCAGAAGGCTGGCGCGCTGCTGGCGCGTCAAAGCACTGGCAGCGCGCCAGGCCCAGTTATGGGTCGAGAGAATTTGACTAACATTTTGTGATTTTATGTGTTTCGAAAGTTTATTTGTCATCATTAAAACATAAGGAGATCTAACTAATGTTGTCCCAACAATCTCCCCCTTTTTGATGATGACAAATAAATTCCGAAAGCAAATAAAATTACAAATCGTAGCGAAGATTTAAAAACGCCTTTGGTGTAGCTTGCGTCTTTACCTTGCCTTGTAATTTGGTGAAGCCTTGATCTTTATCTTTGAATTGGTCTTCACGCTTTGCTTTCTTTATCCCCCTTTTGTCGAATCAAAAAGGCGGGATATCACATGGACTATAAACTTGAAATATAACTTGAGCTTTATTTCTCCGATAGCATGCTCCCTCTTGAACCTAGCTCCCTCTAGATCGTTGCTCCCCCTAGTTCCAAGGCGGGGATCCATGGGTCAAGAGCCACACCTTTGCGGTGACCTAGCTACACAAGAAACAGCCAACAACCAACAAACAAACAATCCTCACATGTGGAAGTCCAAAATGGGTTAGGTGACCATTTGGATACTTACAACATAGGTTAGTCCATACATTATATATATATTGTTATTAGACCCTTATGACTCTAATTATCCATAAGTTGAGCATGGTGAAACATGTTTTGCATATACACACATAGAAACATAAGATACTTTATTCCAAGACATTTTATTTCATTAAAGCCATAGAGCATACAAGCATAGATTGTAAACAACTTAAACTAGGGCCACATAGGGACTAATACAACACATTTCTAGGTTTCAAAGCCAAGAGAGTCCATTGTGAAAGGTTCATCCATTGGGACACATAGTGTTGTCATGATCCTAGCATATGGAATTGCCTCATTGTTGTAGTCCAATCCATCCATTCGTTTAGCTATGAAGTACGCAAAGTTGAATGGGGTATTGGTCTTAATGCAATAAAGCATGTACCCAACAATGATAGGCAATTTCTCTAGTGCCCCAATCTCTACAAACACATTGCTCAACAAAACTTCCGCCCATGCCATCAAGTTGTGATGAAGTTGAGATTTGTTCCATGACCCAAATGGCACCCCCTCACAATGAAACTTGGGACGCAAAATGGTGTTTTGAATTAGTGCACCACTAATAGGAGGCTCACATGCATAGGAACTTGGATGATAATGATTAATTTGCATGAATGCTTTAGTTTCGGTTGATCTAGTGTAAAATAGAGAGCCCTTGGAAGATACATTTAACACTCTTCCAAACTTCCTCAGATTCCAAGCATAACCATGGCCATACATGCGAAAATTGAGAGTTATGGAAGTTTTTTAAAAGTAGTATCTAACATGGAATTCTTGAATGTGCCTTGGGTAGATGGTAAGTGAAAGGTTATGGATGAAGGAAAAACATTTTGATTGTATGAAAGGTTGTTTTATGCTAGTAGCACACATGAAATTTTTGTCACAATGGCAACCTTCAAGATATTCACAATTTTCAAAAGGTTCATAAGCATTGGTGTTAGAAGATTCATTCACCTACTTCATGAAGTATTTGGTTGCCATTTTTCTTTAAAATTGAAAGAGGTTTCAAGGGTGAGGGAGGTGATGACAACACTATACACTAACAATCCTTTTATAGAGGATTGGGTATGGATAAAAATCTAGTGACCAATGAATAATACTAATTAGTACTTAGATTCCTCCTAGGTAGTAGTAGATGAGATGAAAAGAAAGAAAGTGATGCATAGGAAAAGTAATTATGCCTTATGGATAGGAGTGATTTAGATTGGATTAGATTTGGGTTTGGTTGGATTTGGATGATCAAGTTACTCATATTAGTTCCTATGATTGTTGCATGCATGCATCATGAAAGCCATACATGGATTCATCATAGTTGATGAGTAAAGGCCCTTGATCATCAATTTTTGGAGATAAAGTGAATCCATCAAACACAATTTAGAACCTACATCTCATCATACATGAACCAAGTGCAAGTATTTCATGTAAGTCATCTCAAGAATGTAGTTGGTTGTGTGTTGAGATCAAGTGTATTTTAATTGAGTACACAAACTATATCCTATAAACCATCACACATTGTATAGAAAGTCAATATACAATGCAAGATATCTCCGGTCTATAGTTTGTTGTGTAGTGTGTCAACATTGATAATCCTAGATTGTCACTTGCATTGACAAAATGAGTTTCTAAGTTTTTGGATGAAACATTAGTTTATCAAGTCTATTAATTGGGTATTTTAGTTTTTTATGCAATACCATACTGAATTTAGGAAAATTCTCATAAACTAGGTGACTAGTTTGTATGCTTGCATAGAGTCTTTTCTTTTCTTTTCTACCCTAAACACATAGCATGCAATTTTCACATAAATTGAACAAGTAGAGATAGATATAAAATCTTCAACACAAGTGTAAGTTGTGATCCGAAATTTTATCTAGTATTGGAAATTTGACACAAATGACTTTAATTCTAGCAAATGTAGTAGAATATTTTGTGTCAAATTTTCTTGTTCATCACACATAGTATAGACATGTAGGATCTAGGATATTATCAATCATCGTTTGAATAAGGCATTGATAGACATCTTTCCTCTTGGAAAACATTTATTTGAATTTCCTTCCATGCATTCACATAAATCCTAGTCACATAAGTACATAAGCTCTAAGAGCACCTAAAGAACTTTGCAAACGACTATCTAGACATCTTAACTTATCTTATAAGATTGTTCTCCTAAGATGCATGTCAACCATAAACACCTAAACTTATCCAAAAAATAATTTGGATTTTTGAAAAATGTCATGCCAAAACCTAGTCTTGTTTAGTTTGTGACCTAAGTGTTCCTTTATTCAAGTTACCAATGACTTGTTCTATAGGATGACCCCTTGCTTCTATCACTTTCTTAGGATTGCCTTCATCCAAAGCATTAACTTGTAATGACGGCGACCTTTCTTGATCTTGAACTATTTGTTCATTGATCACATCATCTTCTACCGAAGGAGATGATTTGGGATCGAGCATACTCTTATCAAAGGTCACATTGAGAGATTCTTCAATCCTCATTGTTTCCTTATTAAGCACTATGCATGCTTTACTAGTTTGAGAGTATCCTAAGAACACACTTTCATACGACTTTTGTTCGAATTTGGTGAGATATTCTTTGGTGTTAAGTGTAAACACTTTACAACCAAATACCCTAAAGTATTATAAGGAATGCTTCATATTTCTAAATATCTCATAGGGTGTTTTATTAATGACCTTTCTAATGTATACTCTATTAAAGATGTAACACGTGGTATCTAGGGCATGACACCAAAACTTTTGCGGAATGGATTACTCATCAAGCATTACACAACTCATCTTTCGTAACTTACAATGTGTTCTTTCAACAATCTTAAGCGATTGAGAAGTGAACGGGCCCGATAAGTTATAAGATATTCCATGTTGTTCACAAAAGCTACCAAATTGTAATTTATCATATTCACTACTATTATTTGTTTTTATTGGAACAATAGAACAATCAAGTAGGTTTTCAAGATTCTTCCTTAATATATCAAATTTTCCTAAGACTCCACCATTAGATGCTAAAAATAATATCCAAGTGTAATTTGAATAGTCGTCGATAATCATCAATGTGTAGAAGTTTCCTCCATAGCTTTGGATTGGAGATGGACTATACAAATCCAAGTGTAGCAATTCTAAAACCCTATTAGTTGACACTTCATTCCTATTCCTATTGTTTGCATGTCGTTGACTCCCTAGACTACAAGTATCACAATAATGTCTTTCAAAACTCAACTTTGGTAAATTCCTTACTAGCTCGTTGGAAGCTAGACTTTGGACTAACCTCATATTGGCGTGACCTAACCTCCTATGCCAAAGTGTTGAGTAATTCACCATGGATGTAAGACATATGTGTTGTTTGGAGTTATCTCCAGCTAACAAGTATACAAGTTGTTTCTCCTATGACCTTTAGCTAATACGTTACCATTTCTACTAACAGTACAATCCACATTGGTAAAAACAATACTAACACGCTCAACATTGGTAATTTCTATAGAGTCATGAAGGGTATTGTTTTGAGTACTTGCAAAAGGAGCTTGAGGGAAAAATGGTTTTGCAAAAGCATTTAATGATGAACCAATTTTACTCAGACTCCTGGCGCGCTGGTGGCGCGTCGACACGTCAGCCAGCGCGCCAGGCTCGGTAAAATTCGATTCTTCACTTTGACCTTCTTTTATAAACACTATGGGTTTGTTTAGACTTGTGGTTGTGATTTTATTATTTTTAGAAAAACCAAGACCTTCTTTGTCATGGAAGGGCTTTTGTTGACTTAACATTATGTCTAAATCATTACTACTTTTCTTAAATTTAATTAGTTTAATTTTTTGTTCAAGTTCATGAGTCTCTTTCTCAAGTTGATGTTTTTCCTTTGCAAGTTTTTCAATATTTCTCAAAATATTTTCATTAAGTTCTCTTAATTTCTCATTCTCCTTTTGCAATTTATAAATATCTAAATTATTATTAGTAGCCTTTTTATCCGGTTGATCTCCATCTTCACTATCGCTCCAAGCGCCTCCGATGAATGCCTTGTCTTGACCATCGTTACTACCTTGTCCATAGCTTCTTCTAAATTTCTTTGCTATAACCATGACTTCTTCTTCATCTCCTTCGTCTTTATCAACACTTTCTCCTTGATCACTACTTTCATCACTAGTTTGGTTTCTAGTGATCTGGATTTCTCCTTCATCTCCTTAGTAGTGACCTTGTTATCTTCTAAGATTGTCTCATATACTTTGAGATTAACCAATGAGCTCATCAAGAGAAAGTTCTTCTAAAATTTTGGCTTTTTCAATTGTCGTCTCCTTCGATCGCCACTTCATCGGGAGTGCATGAAGGAATTTTCTAACAAGATTCTTACTATTATAGCTTGGGTCTAAGGATGTCAAGCTTGTAGTAATTGCATTGAATCTTGTGTAACCACTATCAATGGTTTCTTCATTAGATATCGAAACTCCTCATATTGTTGAGTGAGTAGTTCGATATTGTACTCCTTTACTTGTGAAATACCATGATGAGTATTTACAAGATTATCACAAATCTCCTTTGCGGCTTCATATGTAACAACCTTATCGAACTCCTTTCGAGGTAAGGAGTTGTATATCATCATATTGGCTTCATGATTCTTGCCAACCATCTTCTTTTCATTATCATCTAGATCCAAAAATGGCTTCTCCACAATTAAATTTGTTTCGGGGTCTTGAACCATGAAAACAAAGTTGCCATTTTGGATGACTTGCCACAAGTCAATATCCTTAGACCTAACATAGGTCTCAAATAGGGTTTTCCAAAAATAAAACCCTTCGGATTCAAACAAAGGTGGTCTATGCATAGAGTACCCCTCAACATAGTTCTCTTGAGCCATGGATCTATACTCAACTTTTCCAAAAATTTCGTTAGGTATTTTAAATTTTTGAAAAAGAAGTTTTTAACATAAAACGGCTTCTTGGGAAGGTTTTAACGCTCAAAAACTTGAGTATACCGCTATGATACCAATTGTAGAATCGTAGAGGGGGTGAATACGGTCTCTTCGGCTTTTTGAGTGTTTAAAAACTTTTAGCCTCAAAGAGCACCAAGTGGTTTATACAATAACAACCACAAACACAATCACAATCCAAAGTATATAAAGCGAGTAAATGACACCACGATATATACTGGTTCGGGATGGGGGGTTTATACCATCCGTACATCCAGTTGCGAATCCACGACACTATACTATTCAATAAGTATAATCCTTTCGGTGGACTACAAACCGTTACAACTTCGCTCCACCGATATGCACTAACACCGGCGCTCACTAAGAAGAGCTACTCCCCAACGGTATTCCGCCCTCGGAAACCACCCTCAAGGACTCGTGATTCGATTCAACCACAAAGACCACTAAGACTTCTCACCGGAAGTATCAAACCCCAACTAGATCCCCAATGATCTCGGCTTGGTCACCTCGATACAAGACTTCCCTTACAACCAAATCGAATTAATAAATGTTTGATTGTTTAATCAAGCCCTAACCTAACCTAGATACTCGATTGTAATAGAAAGGGTATAGAGAAGAAGACCCTCGACACAATCACAAGAGTGGATTAGGTCCTTGTGATTCTTCCCTTGCAAAGAGATGTGTTCTTTCAAATGATGTTTATGTGAAAGATCAAGAACACAAGATAGAATTAGAGGATTGAGAGAAGAGAAACTAAGAGAGAAAGAATAATGGCAAGGGGTAAGGAATACAAGAAGCAAATGTGGGTATTTATAGGCCAAGATCCCAAGTTGGGAAAAATTTACCGAGGCTGGCGCGTCGGAGCGCCAACAGCGCGCCAGGATAACTGGTAAATTTTTCCTTATGGGATCTTGGTCTTTTAAATACCCAACCTTGCTAAACCCCCAATTGTACTTCACATATTTAGAACTTTACATTATTTATTCTCAAGGTCTACCAACTCAAATAGCCATTTTGTAAAATTGTTTTGTGAAGTGTTTAAGTGAAACCAATTATCAAAGAGAGAATGGTAGAAGGGATAATTGGATAGGGGTAATTTGGATATTCCTCACATGACATAGAAAAGAGAGAAAGAATATGTCATGGTATATTTCTTTGCTTGAAAAAGAAGTGTGGATGTTAGAGAAGGAAGATTTGAATTTGAAATTCAAATGTGTGAGAGGGAAGTGAGAGAGTGAGGTTGGGTTAAGGTGAACCATGGTTGAGTAAGATGAGAAGACATGGTTAGGTTAAGAGGATATCCAAGAGAATATTCCAAACTTGGAGAGAAGGGTGAGATGGAGGGTTGAGATGAGTTTAAGTGAGTTGGAAGTGATGTGATGGGGAGCCTATGTTTGGATTCAAAATTTGAATTCTAGTTGTTGGAGTGTGAGAGAGAGTGAGATAAAGAATTCCCTATGTGATAAAATAAGAGCGTGAGAGAGTGAGGAGATAAGGTTGAGTTGGCATATGTAAGAAGGATGTGATGGGGAGCCTAAGGGAGAATTCAAATTTGGATTGAGAGAGTGAGGAAGGTTGTATGTGAGGGGGTGAGTTGTATGTGTGTAAGAGTGAGTTGGATAAAGATGAGATGTTGAAGTGATGGGGAGCCTTTGGCTTGGATTCAAAATTTAAATTTTGAATGTTGGAGATGGGAAAGAAGGTGGTTTGTGGTGAAGGTTTATTTGTGTTTTGAAATGAATAGTTGGATGAAGAAGATGATGAGGTGTTAAAATCTAAGTGGTTAGATTGGAATGTATAGAAGGGAATGTTTGGAAGATTTGGTGTGGGAATGTAGCGGACAAGAAGTACATGCAAGTACAAGGAATATTAAGAGAATGTTGGGGATAAGATTTGGGAGGAATGTGAAATGGTAGGAGGATTAGTTTGGTGAGGAGATTAATCAAAGAAGTGATTAAGGTTTAATCATTTTGTCATTAAGGAAGAAAAGAATTGACAAAGATGATTATGGGTTGAGAAAATCAAATGTTACTTATAATCTCAAGTAACTCAACGTCGAGTATTCATAATCTCATAATACATGAATTTCCACGACTCGACGTAATCAATAATCATCTTGATGCAAATAAGCTAAGTGTTTTGCATCATTGTAAAGCATATCCCATAACGGGAAAGGATGCATTTACGCAAAGGAACATTTGATTTATTTTGACAAATAAGGGAGTAAATCCGTTACGTGATTAGAGAAGACGTAAACACGGATTATGGCCATATGAATACTTTCACTTGATGTCACGTGAAATATATAAGCTCCCTAGGTTTAGAAAATCCTTGGCTAGAGGCGTTTATCAAAATACTTGAGTTGGCGTTTTGCCAAAAACGGGAGGTTGTAATTTAGATCCCTCTAATTCTAAAACTCTTTTCGAGTGTTCCCAATGAAACACATAACATATTCATATTTGTATTGAAAGATCCACATTTGTCGGGTAAGGGGAAAGCCGACTTTCAAATTTCGTCCCGACCTTAACAGAAGGCTGGCGTGTCGGAGCGCTGGCAGCGCGCCAGGCCCAGTTATGGGTTGGGAGAATTTGGCTAACGTTTTGTGATTTTATGTGTTTCGAAGGTTTATTTGTCATCATTAAAACATAAGGAGATATAACTAATGTTGTCCCAACACGTGTTAAACTAATTTCCCGAAATCGTAACTTCCTAAACGTTATTGTAATACTATATGTACAAAATACAGTATATATATAGAGTTTTTATTCGTGCTAGCATGTGATCTCATAGGTCAATGACATTAACCAACCGTCTTAGTTATTTGTTGTACTGCACACAAAAATCCATGAGTGTCTAAATACTCATCATTTCTGTCACATTTAGACTACAAAAACAGTCAAAAACACTTTAAAATGCTTCAAAATACAGAAAATATCATTAGATTGTGTTTTTATATGTTTCAGATGCAAAATGATTAAAAACAGATAAAAAATGAATAAAGTTTGCAAAAATGACAAGTCTAGTCCCTCGAGTTCAAAAAATGGCAAAAATAGTCCTTGGAAGTTTTAAATGGAAAATAATCAATTTTGGTCCTTGTACTATTGAAACTTGGCAAGTCTTATCTTTGGGATGATTTTCAAAAGTTTGCATAAAAGGTCCCTCAACTTTCAGGGAATTACACAAATGGTCCCTTAACTACTTAAACCTTTTACCTTTTATTAACCTAAAACCAAAAAAAAAAATAAAAAAATAAACAAACATTACCTTATTACCCACGATCCAAAACAAAGCCCAACTTAAACACTAAACCCAACCCGTCAACCCACTACTTATAACCCGACCCGCACCCTAGGTTAAATAACCCAACCCTAAGCAAAATCCCCCAATTGAATAAAATCCCCAAACCCTAATTCTTCTCAGCGCCGCTCGTTCCTTTTCCCCAATTCACTTCCCGCCAACACCAAAACCTAGGTACCTTCTCCCATCACCATCATCTCCCTCAGTCCGTACCAATCCTCACGGGTATCCCCTAGACCAATCCAATCAACGGTTCAAGATAAAAGGTGCAAAGATCTAGGTGATCCAACGGTGAAGAAATAAAAAGAAAGAAGATTAGGATTTATTTTTATTTATTTTATTTTTCTTCTTTTTTGTTTTATAAATAGTCGCTGTTTTAGTTTAAAAAAGGGAGGTTTTAATTAGCTTTTAACCTCGGTATGTTTTTTTTAGTGTAATTTATTTTTAATTTTAGTGTAATTTTAGTTGTAATCGTAGGTGTAATCGTAGGTTTAATTTTACTCAGTTTATTTTTATTTTATTTTTAATCTTGTAAGTTAACGAGATTTATGAAAAGTTGAGAATTCATTTTTTTTGTAAACGTTTTTCCTGTTTGTGATTGTTTCAATTTGTTGCTTCAGTTGGGATGTTGTTTTAGGTTTATTGTTTGTGTTTGTGTCGTATGTTTGTGGTTGTTGATCCGTATGTTTGTGGTTATTGATCTAGGTAGTGATAGTTTCAAGCAGTTATTAGTTTAAAGTTTAAGATCATTGTAATGTTTAACTTAAGTTGTAATTCTACTTTCAGTTTGATGTTTAATGAAATTTTGTAGTTTACTTGTTTGGTCAACTTTGGTCAATTGCTTATATTACTGCTTATGGAACTGCTTATTTCTGCTTAGTCTTTGCTTGTTACTGCCTTTTTATTGCTTCTTGTTAGTTTAGAAGTTAGTTAAGTGCTTATGGTTATTTGTTGCTTTACAGTCCCCTTAGCAGCTTGCATTTTTTATTAGTGTTGCCTCACTAGCCTTTTTTGCTCTTAATTTTAGTATAGTTAAAGTAGGATTTAGATGTTGAATTTTGTTTTGCTAGTAGTTTGTAGTATGAACTCAATCTGTTTCAATTTACTTTGTACTTAGGAGCTTAATCCCTAGCTTACTAGTAGCCTAGATCAGCAGCCTTGTAAGCCCTTTGTCCTGTGCATGTTGGATCAGTAGACCCTTTATGGGGTTGTAGCTTATTTGTCCTTAAACATTTTAGGTATTGTTAATCATTTATTTTTTTAAAATTAGTTTTTAATTCGTATTTAATTATTTAAATTTCAGAAAAATGTAATTCTTTTTTTTTCAAAATTATCTTTTGTCATTTAGCACGTAGGAAAATTAATTTGGAATCCGTAGGTTTAATATTTCATCGTTTTGTCATTTATCGTTTAGTTATGTTTTTAGCTTTTGTTTACGTTTTTAATTTGGTGCACTTTAGATTATAGTTTTTCTTAGATATTTAATCGTTTTTAATTTATGTTCACGTATTTTAGCGTAAAAACCCAAACTCTCATCTTTGTTTAACCATTCAAAACACGTATTCACAAACCGAGATCACAAAATTCCATTCAGCCTTCGTTGGGGATAACGACCCGGGAATACAACTTCCGCTGTATTCTTTGGAAATAAATAACGACTTGATTTTAACCGATCAAATTTTGGCGCCGCTGCCGGGGAAGGCTGACGCGAATTTTTAAATCTCGTTTGTCGTTGCGTGTTTCGTAAATATTTTCTTATTAAAAAATCCAAAAAGATTTTCATTTCAAAATTTATTTTCCTTTTTTGTTTTCAAAATGTTGTTAAAAATCCAAAAAGATTCTTCTTTGCCCTCTTATCCGTTTAATTCCTTTTCTCACCCTCTAAACGTTTTATTCTATCTTCTCAACCCTCTACACGTTTGATTCTCTTTATGTCTACATCTTACAACTATGGTTGTGAATGGTGTGGGGGACCTCCAAATGGTGGAAATTGCCAAGGTTGTAGCATTGTGAATACGGGAAACGGGTTTGTCTATGACCAAAATTCCTACAATGAAACAACCAATTTCCTTAACCAACCCCCGCACCATGAGATGGAAACATATTCTTGTGAATTTTGTGGAGGTTGTCCTCATCCGGAATTTGATTGTCGAACGGGAGACTTGCTTGTCTATGAGCAGAACCCTTATAACAACCAGACATCATCCGGATTTGACACATCTTCATATTATTCACCACCACAACAGTATTACTGTTGTGAGTACTGTGGAGGTTCGCATTGTAGCTCTGATTGCCAAACAAGGTACCCGCTTGTCTATGAGCATGACCCTTGTAACAATTATGATTATTCTTATCCTCCACAGTATCAAACCACTCAAAGCCAGCCTCAGCTATCTCTTGAAGATATATTCCAAGAACTTCAAGAGATACGAATTGAACTTACAAATCTGGCTATTAAACAAAACCCAAATGATCGTCATGGTGAGTCTATGGAAGATTTACTCGCCATAGAACGAGCAGCACGCAACCGTTTCTTGTTTGATCAGGCGTGCATGCTCGATGACGAAGATGAGGAAGGGGAGAATATTATTCTTGTGAATAATTCCATTATTCAACCCCCTCAGTCCACTGCATCCACACCCATATCACATACTTCGGATTCCTGGGACTCACTCATTATGGGGGATGAGCATCTTGACACTATTCCTGAAAAGGAATCAGACGAATTCATAAAGTCTAGTGTTGAGAACTCTATCCCAATCCCAAGTGAGTCTGAGGATATATCCTATAATGAGTGTGATTGGTCTTATTGTGATCCTCATGACATTTCTGAGGATACTTCCGGGATCTTCTCTAACTCGCTCTTCAATGCAAATGATGATTTTTCCTCCAGTGATGACGAATCACTTTCTGATGAGGACGCTTCAAATGAAAGTCTCAAAGTCTATTCGAATTCTCTTTTTGAATTTGATGATGAGTACTTTTCTAGCAAAATCAATCCTCTCTTTGATCGAGTGTTAGAGAACGATGAGGTCGAGGACTCTACTAGTCCTAAACTTGATGATATGACCTCACTTGATCCCGAGATTCGTACGGATGCTCTTTCTCCGACATATGTGACGTTGCCCTTTGAGGATCGCCACTATATTGATTTCACATATGTCGTTCGAGTTTTTCTACCTTTTTCTTCTTATAAGGTAGATTGTCCTTTTATTCACTCGTTTGGGAGTGAAGACAAAGTTTTTGACCCCGGCATCTTCATTCATCATTCTTTAGAGCCGGATATATCTCATCGGAGTGGAACTTTCATGTACTTCAATGTTTATCCAAACATTTTGAATGAAAGCCCGATGGAGATTTTCTTTTTCACATGCTTCCCCAAGAACAAATGAATTCGGGGTCGAGTCAAGCTAGCGACTCGGTTAACAAAAACAGTAGTACCATATGGGTTTTCACCCATATATCTGACTTCTTTCTATTTTCTTCTGACTTCTTTCTATTTTCTACCACCCTAGTGTGGGGGAAATGCCCCCCGCTGTTGTATATAAATTTTATAAAAAAAAAAAAAAAAAAAAAAAAAAAATTTGCAAACACAAAAATAAAATAAATGGCCCGTAATATTTCCCTTTTACGTTCTCAGTTTCGGCATAACAGCCGGTACTTTGAATATTGAGGGCAATATTCATTTCTAGTGTGGGGGGAATTCTCACGAATTTAATCACGTATATATACCATCTAATTCCCCCGTTTTTGGCCAAAATTTTTTTTTTTGGTGTAAGTGTTTTGCACTTACACAACAAATGGTTATCAGTCCACCATGTCTAACACACAAAAGGATTGGCTAATCCAAGAGCAAACGGCTCTTGGTAAAGATAACTCAAATCCGTTTATGGCTTGCAATTTGCCCAAAATTGTATGGTAATCGACTCACCATATCTTTATAAGTGAAGAGTTGGCTAGCCCGCAAGATTATGGCTTGTGGTAAAGGCAGTTGGAAAACCATAATTGGTCATCAGCTCACCAAAGATAATAAGTTGTTTTATCTAAGAGTTGGCTAGTCCAGAAGCAAACGGCTTCTGGTAAAGACAAATCAAACCCGTTGACAGCTGATGATTTGCTCAAAATCATATGGTTATCAGTGTACCATAGTTCTTACTTGAACTGAAACATTTGGCTACTCCAGAAGTAATGGCTTTTGGTAAAGAGACATAAAATCCATTAAATTTTCATAAAAGATTGCTAGGGACTAGCAATAGTTTAGTGTGGGGGATTGATGAGTGTCTAAATACTCATCATTTCTGTCACATTTAGACTACAAAAACAGTCAAAAACACTTTAAAATGCTTCAAAATACAGAAAATATCATTAGATTGTGTTTTTATATGTTTCAGATGCAAAATGATTAAAAACAGATAAAAAATGAATAAAGTTTGCAAAAATGGCAAGTCTAGTCCCTCGAGTTCAAAAAAATGGCAAAAATAGTCCTTGGAAGTTTAAAATGGAAAATAATCAATTTTGGTCCTTGTACTATTGAAACTTGGCAAGTCTTATCTTTGGGATGATTTTCAAAAGTTTGCATAAAAGGTCCCTCAACTTTCAGGGAATTACACAAATGGTCCCTTAACTACTTAAACCTTTTACCTTTTATTAACCTAAAACCAAAAAAAAAAAAAAATAAACAAACATTACCTTATTACCCACGATCCAAAACAAAGCCCAACTTAAACACTAAACCCAACCCGTCAACCCACTACTTATAACCCGACCCGCACCCTAGGTTAAATAACCCAACCCTAAGCAAAATCCCCCAATTGAATAAAATCCCCAAACCCTAATTCTTCTCAGCGCCGCTCGTTCCTTTTCCCCAATTCACTTCCCGCCAACACCAAAACCTAGGTACCTTCTCCCATCACCATCATCTCCGTCAGTCCGTACCAATCCTCACGGGTATCCCCTAGACCAATCCAATCAACGGTTCAAGATAAAAGGTGCAAAGATCTAGGTGATCCAACGGTGAAGAAATAAAAAGAAAGAAGATTAGGATTTATTTTTATTTATTTTATTTTTCTTCTTTTTTGTTTATAAAATAGTCGCTGTTTTAGTTTAAAAAAGGGAGGTTTTAATTAGCTTTTAACCTCGGTATGTTTTTTTTAGTGTAATTTATTTTTAATTTTAGTGTAATTTTAGTTGTAATCGTAGGTGTAATCGTAGGTTTAATTTTACTCAGTTTATTTTTATTTTATTTTTAATCTTGTAAGTTAACGAGATTTATGAAAAGTTGAGAATTCATTTTTTTTGTAAACGTTTTTCCTGTTTGTGATTGTTTCAATTTGTTGCTTCAGTTGGGATGTTGTTTTAGGTTTATTGTTTGTGTTTGTGTCGTATGTTTGTGGTTGTTGATCCGTATGTTTGTGGTTATTGATCTAGGTAGTGATAGTTTCAAGCAGTTATTAGTTTAAAGTTTAAGATCATTGTAATGTTTAACTTAAGTTGTAATTCTACTTTCAGTTTGATGTTTAATGAAATTTTGTAGTTTACTTGTTTGGTCAACTTTGGTCAATTGCTTATATTACTGCTTATGGAACTGCTTATTTCTGCTTAGTCTTTGCTTGTTACTGCCTTTTTATTGCTTCTTGTTAGTTTAGAAGTTAGTTAAGTGCTTATGGTTATTTGTTGCTTTACAGTCCCCTTAGCAGCTTGCATTTTTTATTAGTGTTGCCTCACTAGCCTTTTTTGCTCTTAATTTTAGTATAGTTAAAGTAGGATTTAGATGTTGAATTTTGTTTTGCTAGTAGTTTGTAGTATGAACTCAATCTGTTTCAATTTACTTTGTACTTAGGAGCTTAATCCCTAGCTTACTAGTAGCCTAGATCAGCAGCCTTGTAAGCCCTTTGTCCTGTGCATGTTGGATCAGTAGACCCTTTATGGGGTTGTAGCTTATTTGTCCTTAAACATTTTAGGTATTGTTAATCATTTATTTTCTTAAAATTAGTTTTTAATTCGTATTTAATTATTTAAATTTCAGAAAAATGTAATTCTTTTTTTTTCAAAATTATCTTTTGTCATTTAGCACGTAGGAAAATTAATTTGGAATCCGTAGGTTTAATATTTCATCGTTTTGTCATTTATCGTTTAGTTATGTTTTTAGCTTTTGTTTACGTTTCTAATTTGGTGCACTTTAGATTATAGTTTTTCTTAGATATTTAATCGTTTTTAATTTATGTTCACGTATTTTAGCGTAAAAACCCAAACTCTCATCTTTGTTTAACCATTCAAAACACGTATTCACAAACCGAGATCACAAAATTCCATTCAGCCTTCGTTGGGGATAACGACCCGGGAATACAACTTCCGCTGTATTCTTTGGAAATAAATAACGACTTGATTTTAACCGACTTAGTTATTTCATGTACATTGCACACAAAAATCCATCAATTTAAGTATAAGAAGTAATGAATATTACATGCTTTTAGAATTATTGGGTATTTGGTTCCGGAACCGAGAACCGGTGGGACCGAATCGAACCGACCCAAGAACCGAAAAATCTCAAACTCAAGAACTGGAACCGGAACCTTCGGTTTTGGATCCAGTTCGGTTCTTCTTGGTTCCGGTCTGATTCTCAATTCTGGTTCGGTTCTTTGGTTCTTTTGCTCATCCCTAAAGCTAATTACTTCGTTTGTCTCACATTATTTGTTCATCTTTTTTATTTTAAGTTGTGGTAGATTAGTTGTCTATTGCTAAATATGAAAGAAGTTGATATAGTAATTTTGCTAAAATGCATTCACCAAACTGAAAATTACAAAATTTGAACAAAGTCTTTTATAATTGGTTAATAGTAAAAATTGCCATACTATAAAAGATAAGTTGTAGTAATTAAATATTTCTCTTAAACTATTAGTTATATTATGTTGACAATTATTTAAGAAGGGAAAAGTAAATGAAGTAGAATATCTAGTAGGACGCATGTAAACCGTTTCCCTACTCTCAAATTTACCATCGAGTAAAGGTATGACCGTGTACACCCTATCTTTCTTGTACCTCGACTAAATAAAAACATCATAAACCACAACAATAACTATAAATGTTGTTTTTTGAAGACAACTATATTTGTTATATAAAATTCAAGATTAGATATATTTTTTTAAAGTTTTTGGTGTAAATATAAGTTTATTAACCAATCAGAATATAATATTATTTTAAATATAACCCTATAAGTTTAATTAATTACTCCTTATATTTTTATAAGTTTCTTTATTATCAATTTACACACATTTTTTATAGTTTTTTTTCTACATCCAATTATATAATTGAAATATATCTTAAACCGTTAATCGTTAAGCGAAAAAAGTACACTATCGTGACGAGCATTTGATTATCATTCGATAGACGGGTACTTTGATATACTTTCGACAAACTTTTTTTTGTCATTGTTGAAACTTGCATAAGAAATCACATGTGATTAAACGCTAATTTGAATATTCGAATATCTAAACATGTAATAAAATGAACATAACCTTTTCTATAATGTTTTAAAACTTTTGCCCTTTTTTTCTTGGAAACTAGACATTTATAGCTTCCCAACCATATATAACACATTATATTTCGAATTGTATATTAGTGCAGTTAATTTGTCAAAGTTTGATAAAACATATAAAATCATATATGATTTTTACCACATCACATGTGATTATAGAAGTTTCATAAATGAACTGTTATAATCTATAATTCAAATAAGGATTCCAACCCGCGCGTTGCTGTGAAGTGCTTGTATACATTTGTCCTGTAGTTACTGAAACACTATATTTTTCTAAATCAAACTCGTTATTTATGTATTAACCATCTGTGTAACGGTACTCGTGATACAACATCTCTCAAATATAAAATACTAAACATTAACGAAGTATACTATTACCGTTACTGCAGGCAAAATATATATAAATTTACACAAAATCGTTTTCATTTCTTCCTCGCTTCAACTCTTGCGAGCTTGCTATTGATATTACCCTTTCGTAGAGACGACCTTTTTGTGTTAAAAGTCGCCTTTATCAGAATGCCAGAGCCAACAGAAGCACCATCACTATCAGGGTATAGAAATTGGAAACACTCAATAAAAATATTTTCTGGTAAACAGGAAGCATGATTTTTGACACAAAGAAGATTGGATAACATCTTAGACCTCGACTTCTAACATCGAACAACGTTTTTCATCCTTTTCGCTCTTCTTTTCCAGTTCAAGCACTTCCAATTCTTCTTGCACCTAAATAATAAAATGGAAAAAACATTAGTAACCGGACACAAAATATGCAGAATTTGGCTCAAATATGGTGGTGCTTATAAAACACAGTTCCAATAGGGTGACACAAGCATCATAGCTAGAGCTGGCAATTTCTGACACGGACATGTTAACATGACACGACACGACCTAGTCTTAACAGGTTTCATGTTTGGCCTTAACAGGTTTCGTGTCTTAACAGTTCCGGATCTGTTAAGAGGTCCGGACCTGTTAAGACACGAATATATATATGTACTAAATAAAACCTGCTAAGAAACCTGTTAAGGAACCTGTTAAGACACGATAAGACCTGTTAACAGGTCTCTAACTAGGTTTCTTATCGTGTCTTAACAGGTTTCGTGTCTTTAACATGTTCCTTGGCAGGTTTCTTAGTAAGTTCCTTAACAGGTTCGCTGGTTTAAATTTATGATTTTTGTTAACAGGTCTCTTACTAGGTTTCTTATCGTGTAACCTGTTAAATTTCGTGTCGTGTTCGTGTTTGGAAAAATTGACACGATTAGTTATCGTGTCATGTTCGTGTTTGGCCTTATCAGGTTCGTGTCTTATCTTGTTCGTGTCGTGTCGGACCTGTTATGCCAGTTCTAATCATAGCCAAGCAAATATTATCCAAATTAGACAACATACGTAGTAACTTTAAAACTATATTGCCATAACCTTGATAAATTCATTGGTTATGATCGTTATGACTTAATCTGACAAATCCGATCAACAAACCTACAAATGTATTTGTTTTTTTTGGCCATAGTACCATCACTTTCACTCGAAAGTATACTCAAGTAGTATCGATCTTAAAGTAAGACCCTACAAATGTATTAATGATTGGATCAAACCCCTTCACTTCAAGGAAATGTATATTCTTCCCTCGTTCGTCTAAGTATTCGTTATGGGAAATATTTTTTAGAGTAAATATCAAAAATCGTCCCTGTGGTTTACCGGGTTATTTGGAAATGGTCCCTTTGGTTTAAAAAACCCGGATTTGGTCCCTGTGGTTTACGACCCATACGGATCTGGTCCCTTGACCGGGTCAACCATCAGTTTACCGTTAACTTAAAGGGTATATTGGTCTTTTCATGTATATTGGCATCTTTGGGAGAAGAAGCCAATCTTTGCGGATACACATGATCTCAGAATGGTTCCTGGTTGACCATTTCACTCTCATATAACACACACACCCCTAATCTCTCACTCCAAAAGTTCCAGCCACACCACCACTGTTAGCCGGTCACAACAATCGCTGACATCTCCGTCATCAACCTAACCACCAAAATCACAATAAAACAAACACACTCATTTCTAGTCAAACACAACACATATTACATAATTTTTCAGATCTAAAAATTAAAATAATTTTTTTGAAGAGGAAGACTGTGGTGGTGGTTAGGCTGTGGGTGGAGATGATGATGGGTATGGTGGTTAGCCCATCAACGGTGGTCAAACAAGCCCTCAAAACGATGGTCAAACAAGCCTCTTCTCCTCCCTCCTCCTCGTTTCCTACATCTGCTTCCTTCACCGTTACAACAACGGTGGTCAAACAAGCCCTCAAAACGATGGAGGTGTGATATTGCCTAGTATTATATTCGTTGACGAGACTAATGAAAACGATGTTGTGCAATTTGTTGGTGTGAATATAAAGAAGGTGAAATGATGAGGATGTTGCCTGATTGTAAACATTCGTTTCATATGATGTGTGTTCTGTTGTTGCTAAAAGTGGATCTATGTAGTGGTTTAGGTTTTTGATTAGTGGATTATAAGGAGTGTTTTAGGTTTTCGGATTTGTGGTGGTGAGAAGTGGTGGTGGAGTTTGTTGTTAAAGGTGATGTTAAAGGTGGTGAGAGGTGGCCGGTCATATGGTTTGTCAGGTCATGTGTGGGTCTCGATCCAGTGTGTTTGGGATCTAGCTTGTTCCTTGTATTCATGGGCAACCTTTTATTGCACAATCAACTGAAACCCGGCTGATTTTACGGCTAACCAATGGGATAACGGTTCTGCGATGGTGCTTGGAAAGTTATATCAGATGCATTAGAGGGTTGCGTTATACAACAGGTATCCTGACAGGCATTACTCACTGATTGAAGTATGGTGATGAAGATAAAAAATATCCCTATTGAAAAGGGTGCTTTTGATATGGGTCAATATGTTATCTCACATAGTCAAAGTCAGAGCCTTTATGGGTGGTTGACCCATTATGTTGGGTAGTGCTGCTATTCTTTGTTCACCAAGAAAGCAAACATCAAAATTTGTCAATTAATGAGAATACTCAAAGCATCAGTGAGTGTTTATGATGCTCGTTAGAAGTTATTGTTTAAAAAAAAAAAAAAAAGAGATGATTTGTTTTTAAAGACGAGTAAAGTTATAACCAATCACTATTTGCTCGTAAGCATCAGTGAGTGTTAATGAACTAAAGAGGCAAAAAAAGGTCTTAAAGCCTGCATCTTGAATCTGTATTGAAGATGTTTTTGATAATCTTGAAGATGGTTTTGATAATCTTGAATCTGTGTTGAAGATGAGGGTATATTCTTCATTTAAGTCCTCCAATAATGGTCAACTGACGGTTGACCCGGTCAAGGGCCAAATCCGTATGGGTTGTAAACCACAGGGACCAAATCCGGGTTTTTTAAACCATAGGGACCATTTTCAAATAGCCCGATAAACCACAGGGACGATTTTTGATATTTACTCTATTTTTTATTGACACACATCAATCAATATTACTTTTTCTATTGACCCACTATAATTTTTTTTCTTTTCTTTTTTTTTCCTTTTTTTTCTTGTCTTTTTGTTGTCCTATACAAATGGGTTTGGATTTCAGTGTTTGAGGTTCTTGGCAGATTTCTGCTGCTAGACGGTTTCTGATGGGTTGTATGGTTCATGGTGGTATTATGTTCTTAGTGGGATTCGGTTTAGAGACGGTTATTTGTTTGTTTAAATTCACATACATGTGGATCTTTGTTTCGATACCATAACTGGAAAAAAAAGTACAGGAACATATAATGATAAAGAATGTGTTGTCTTCTCAATAAAGGAGGTAAAAGAATCATAAAGGGGTAGCAATAACAACACCCGTAACAGAGGAGGTTTGGTACGGTTTGATATTATGGTTTAGGAATAATGGATTACGTATAAGGATCAGAAGCATTAGGCAGAAGTAGCAGCCCCAATTTCTTTATAACTTTTAGATTGATAAAAATTTAGAAAGTCAACTATAGCTTGAATTTTGTAGTTCGACAATAATTGACGAAATATGATTATGTAAACAACTTGTGACAGGTGGACCAATATACATTGTCATAGACTTATCTTGTTAATGAACTATTATATTCGTGAATGGTTTTGACGGCAAATACATCGATCTAACTTGTTGATACAAAAGTTGGGCGTTCCTTGATAGGACTTCTATTCTCGTACCAATTCGAATCTTAATGCTTGATGAGACCTGCGCACTAAGAAAAAGAACAAACACCGTTAGGCTTATCGAGGGATTGTCTCCCCCGATTATCCTCCGGCGTGAGAGTAAGTAATCGAATGTAGGGTTTAGTTTATGGTTAGGGTTTATTGAAGATCGTACCTTTTACCGAGGGCTTAGGTGCCCTTTATATATGCATGAAACCCTAGTGGGTTTCGTGTTCCCTACTCTTCGGCGTGTTAGCCGACATCGGGTATATAGTATATATCTTCTTTATTTAGAAGATATTCTATATATTATCCGGAAATAACTTTGGGCTTGGGCCTTGTCGACCCAAGCCGCATAACTGGTAGTCCAGTTGCGGCCCATTCGTGGTGGGCTTAATTGTTAGTGTTGTTCACTAACCGGGTTCGTGACCCGGGTATAGACTATACGTCATCATGTCCCCCCAGTCTAGTGTGCGCAGGGTAAGACCTGCGGATGCTAGACTAAGGTCTTGTCGAAATATTTCCTCACGCGTACGCGGGAAGCTTTCAAAAATATACCGCCTAAAATCCACGTGGAATGTATCTAGTCCAAAAAAGTGCAATTGGGGTACCTTGGGAAGTGGAGAGGTTGCCCACTTGCCTTGTCCCGTCATTTATCCTAGCCACAAGATTTGAGCTAGTGGGGTACACGTGGCGATCATCTGTGGTGGATAGGAAAAGTATATAAACTACCGCCGCTTATTCACTGTGACATCCACAGTTAAAAATCACACTTCCACCATTTTCACATCTTCAAATCTTCTTCCAAAAAAAAGATAATTCAAAGGTAATTGCGCGTGCGCACATAATCTGAGTCACAATATGGTAGCGCAACTTCATGATTTTCATTCTAACATAACCGAGGATGAACTGATTCAGTTCACCTCGGATTACTTTATCCCTATGGGCCTGCGCCCAGAGGTACCCGGTCCGAATGACACCATCGCGGATTTCCCTGCTGGGAAGGTGGGGTTATATACGCGTTTTTTCGAGTGGGCGAATCAGCGCGTCCCCATCTCCGTGTTACTGAGTGACATACTCAATTATTACAATCTCCACATCTCCCAGTTGCATTGTATTGGTGCTGGGAAGATTGCTAACTTTGAGGTGAACTGTCGCTTGTTGGCGATTCACCCAACCCTCCACTTATTTCGCGCGTTTTATCACGCAACGTGGTCAAATGGGTGGGTTACCTTCTCGAAGCGCGTTGGAAAGTTACAGTGTTACGTGCAGAAGGTAGATAAGCTCAAGGATTGGAGGGAAAACTTCTTTTGGGTTGATGAAGCCGTCTTCCCTGACCATTTTCCATTTTACACCCGTGCCGATCTGCCCAAGGATGAGCGCCCCCCTGAGACGTGGTATAACGCGGATCATGCGGCGATCATTGATGAGAACCGTATTCCCATCAAGCCATATCCGGAGGCGTTCCTGGTGCATATGGGCATCAGTCGCAACTACTTCGAGCATGAGACGGAGGTCCCCACATTCTTGAATGCGGATGGCACGGGTGGGTGCTCCTTCTGTCGCCTTACTGTCGTTATTAGTGTAAGCGCTTCTTCTTTTTCCATACTTTATGTAACTTGCTTTCCTTTGTTTACTTGATGCGCAGAGATGGATCTGTTCGCTGTTGTGAGGCTGGAGAATCCGCGTGCTGTGGCGGTGGGAGTGCGTCCTCTGGGGGACGGTGAGCAGACTATTCTGCAGGCGACGGCAGGGCGCGTCGTGGATTTGGTTATCCCAGATCCCGAAGGCTCCCCTCATGTGGTGGTAGCTGAGCCAGTTCAGTCTGTGGCTCCTCCTGTGCAGCAGGGTCCTGAGACTGCGCAGCCTCCTCCCCCCTTGATCCATTTAGAGGATTCTGATAGTGATATGGAGGAGGGCTCCCCACTGACGCGGAAGAGAGCGTCTGGTGGTTATGGTGAAGGGCCTTCCAAGAGGCCGCGGACTGAGGCTGGGGAAGGCCCATCTTTTACTGAGGTGCAGATGGAGTAAGTATCTGAATTGTTAGTTATAAACTTTTGTCAAGTTGTATTTTATTCTAACCGTGTTGCTCCGTGTCTTCAGTGTGGAAGCTGAGAAGTCTGGTGGAGGTGCGTCCACAACTGAAACTGAGAAGGAGAAGGACGTGTCCTCAACTGAGGCTGAGAAGGAGAAAAACGTGTCCTCGACTCCTCCCCCCACGTAAGTAGTTTTTAGTAATCCCTTAGGATTTTGTATATGCTTGACTGTTTTCCGTACGCTGATCTTGCTTCTTGATTTTTCGTACAGTGAACAGCCTGCTGGTGTTGTTGATGAGAGTGCGCCACCCAAGGAGAGTCCCCTTGAGGCGTTTGCATCGAAGGACATTGCAGTGGAGTTAAGTCCCTTTGACTCCGCGATGGAGGAGTTGGCCTCCATAGCTGTGCGCCAGTCTGAGCTGGTTTCGCAAGCCAGGGTGTACCAGTCTGATGAAGTTTCCAGACTGCGGGCGCAATTAGCGTCTGTGCAGGCTGAGTTAGCAAGCTCTAAAGCTGAGCAGCTGAGCTCCAAGGCTAAACTGGAGTGCGCGGAGGCGTCTGCGCGAAAAGTGGGTGAGGAGAAGGTCATGGTGCTGGCTGAGTTGGAGCGGGAGCGCGCTTTTGCAGACCGTCAGAGGCGTAACTCGTTGTGGGCGCTGAAGTACTTGGAACAGAATAGGAGCAAGCACTTTGCCAATATTGAAGAGTTCCGCAGCCGCATTGAGCTTGCCCTGAAGACGCAAGAGGAGAAGCTCCGCCAGCTCAGCATTGAGTACGATGAGGAGCTGTACCCCCATCTTGTTCAGTCTGTGGCTGAGCGCAGGTATATGCTAATTTACTTCGTTATAACCTGTATATATGTTGGACCTTCTTTCTTTAACACTTGTGTTATTTTGTAGGTGGTTGGTCAGCCATGGTCTTCGCTTGGCTGCCATGTGCACGCTGGAGCATCCTGAGGTCACCGCATCCTTTGGGAAGGTTGTGAATTGCGCTATTGCGCACGGTGAGACCTCGGCCGCAGACAAGCTTGCGGAGGCCAAGTTGCTGACCGTGCCGCTTGCTGAGGTGCCTGGGTATAAGGCGGATGCCCATGCTGAGCTTGTTGCTGCCATGGAGGAGCTGAAGAAGCTTGAGCTTCCGCACATCGCTCTCTTGGAGCGTGATCAGGACCAGCCGATCAGCGTGATCATGGCGGGGCTCACTCTTCCTAGGCATCTGCAGGATAATGCAGATCAGCAGGTGGACTTCTACTTGAAGCCTGATGTGGCGCAGTTGAAGGTACCCATTTTTGCTCAGCCTCGTGACATTCTGAATCCTTTCCGTCTTGAGAAAGAGATTTCTTTGCAAAGGTCGCTAAATGCGCATGTTTCCAGGGTCGCACGGAAGAAAGGCGAGAAAGGAAAGGCCATTCTGTGCGGCATAGGCGCTGCGCATCAGCCTAGGTCCGATGGTGTGCCAGTCTGTGTGGCCGCTGTTTCCCTTGATGATGCAGAGTTATTGAAGAGACTCGAGGATGCAAAGGAAGCGGCTTTTGGTGGGGGCTCTAGCCAGCTAAGGCGTGCCTATAGCATTTAGCCTTTTTGTATAAGCCTTTTTGTAGAAACTTATTCTATAAATAAAAAGTTGCTTTTGTACTTGGTGTTTTTATAATTTCTAAGTACTTATGCTTTTTTGAACTCGTAGTTCTTTGTGACTCATGTATCCTTTCGTGAAGGTATCTTTAAGTGTTTAAGCGTACTTAGAAAATGAGGATCATAATCGTGTATGAATTTCCTTAAGGACCGTAGTCGTGTGTTGAATTTTTCCAACTTAATCATAGTCGTCTATGTATTTTTGTAAGTTTACTTGTCGTATTTTACTTTAAAGGAATCAAGAGTCTTGATTTCCTGAGTTGTTAAACGCGCACAGTGTGCTCTATCGCGCATCCCGTCGTGGGTGCGTGAGGAACTTGCGCCAACGTCTTGAGCGCAAGGTGTTTAACAAGGATTCGTGATCCGGTGTTGATGGGTTTGCAACCCTCTTACTCAACGAGTAGTTTGTTAGGTTTACTCATCCTTTCTGCCATCGTGGGTCTTAGTGTGTGCATGCACGCCATGTAGGCAAGATTATAACAATATTGAAATACAATGATAAAGATGCAAACAATAAAGTTAAATGTGTTATGGAGTTAGCTAGAAACCATAACGTTTTATTAATACTTGCAAGTTTTGAAAAAGAATGTTTTATCTAGATAATACATAAAAAATAAAATTACATGGATCTTTATTGAGGGCACTTTCTAAAGTGCATGAGTGTCCATGTTAGGCCGTAGCCTTCTTCAAAGATAGCACCGTTTAAGGTTGCGGACGTTCCATGTTCGCTGTAGCTCATTTCCGTCCTTGTCGCGTAGCTTGTACGCTCCATTGCCAAGTGCCTCGATGACCTCGTAAGGTCCTTCCCACTTTGGTCCTAGCTTCCCAGTGTCTTCTGCGCGGCTTGAGTCGTTTTCGCGGTATACGAAGTCGCCTGGTCTGAATGAAGTGCTGCGTACTTTGGTATCATAGTATTTTTTCATTCTCGACTTGGCTTTCTCTTCGCGTATTGCTGCGCGTTCACGTCGCTCTTCCAATAGATCTAAGTCTATGCGCCGCTCATCATCATTGGTTGCCATGTTAACTTCCGCAGTACGGATGGTTGGCATTCCAATTTCAGCCGGTATTACAGCTTCTGTCCCATAGACCAAAGAGAAGGGGGTGTCCCCGTTGCTAACCTTAATGGTTGTTCGGTGCGCCCAAAGAACATGTGATAGTTCTTCTACCCATCTACCTTTGTGTCTGTCCAGGCGCGCTTTGATTCCTTCGCCAAGGCTTCTGTTTGCGCGCTCGACCAGACCATTGGTTTGTGGATGAGTTACTGATGCAAAGTGTTGCGTGATGTTCAATTGTTCGCACCAATCTTTGAACGGATTATCACGGAATTGTTTTCCGTTATCCGAGATAATTTCTCCAGGCAATCCAAAACGACATACTATGTTGTCCCACACGAATCGTTTCACCTGGTTACCTGTTATAGTCGCTACTGCCTTTGCTTCGATCCACTTGGTAAAGTAATCTATTGCCACAATGAGGAATTTCAATCCTCCTGCGGCAATGGGGAAAGGTCCAGCGATGTCGATACCCCATTTGTAGAATGGCCATGGCGATGTAATAGGTGTTAGCTCATGCTGTGGTCGGCGCGGAATGGGTCTGTGAACTTGGCAATCATTGCACTTTCGTACCAGGTCGCGTGCGTCGCGGTGCATAGTTGGCCAATAGTATCCAGACCTAAGGGCGCGCGCTACTATGGATCGTGGTCCTGAGTGCATGCTGCATGAGCCTGCGTGGATCTCTCGAAGTACATAGTCTGCCTGGAGAGGTCCAACACACCTAAGCCATGGTTGTAGGAATGAGCGTCTATATAAGACGTCATCTCGGAGCTCGAATCGCTGCGCTGTGCGCCGGATTCTTCGAGCTTCCTTCTGTTCTTGGGGGAGTATGCCCTTGCTGATGAAGTCAATGATTGGCGTCATCCACGTAGGATGTTCCTCTTCTATCACCGTGGATATTTCCATCTCTGTGATTGACTTGTTTTTCAAGGTTTCCACCAAAACTTGTTTTGATAGATGCGCAAAACTGGTGGATGCAATTTTGCTCAGCGCATCTGCTTTTCTATTTTCACTCCTTGGAACCTGCTTGATGACAAATCTGTCGAAGTTCTGGATCAGAGATTTGGTCTTTTCGAGGTATTGGATCATGTGTTCCTCCTTTGCTACATATTCGCCTGACACGTGGTTAGCCACTAGTCGTGAATCGACGTTTACTTCTAGATTACGTACACCCATTTGAGTTGCGATACGTAACCCCGCTAGGAGTGCTTCGTATTCTGCCTCGTTGTTCGTGGCTGTGAATTCAAAACGCAGTGCGTAGGTGAATTCAACTCCTTCTGGGTTGGTGAGAATAAGGCCACCTCCTGATCCATCTACGCATGAGGATCCATCAGTAAATAGAGTCCATGGTTCTTGAAGTTCCTCCTTGCTTGTCGCAAGTGGAGTGTCTGTGTCCGGCTTCTCGATGATAAAGTCGGCCAATATCTGCCCTTTAATTGCAGTGCGCGGTCTGTATGATATGTTGTGCTCTCCCAGTAACACACTCCATTTTTGTAAGCGTCCCGATGCGTCGGGTTTCGAGATAACTTGTTTGATGGGTTGGTCTGTGATGACAGCGATTGGGTGCGCCTGGAAGTACCTGCGCAGTCTCTTCGCTGCGAACACTAAAGCTAGGACCAACTTTTCCATTGCCGTGTAGTTGATCTCTGTCTTTTTGAGCGCCTTACTAACAAAATAAATGGGTGTTTGGACGGAGTTCCTGTCTGTCAATAGCACTGCGCTGACTGCTCCTTGGGTCGCAGATAGGTACATGATCAGCTCTTCCCCTGGTCGGGGTGCAACAAGCTTTGGGAGCGCTGCTATGTGTTGCTTGAGCTGTTGGAAAGCTTCTTCTGCTTCCGCAGTCCACCTGAAGTCTCCCTTTTTGGTGCACTTCTTGAGTGTCTTGAATAGGGGAAGTGACTTGTCTGCTGATTTGGATAAGAATCGGTTCAGTCCGGCTAGCTTGCCGTTTAGTGACTGAACTTCTTTCAGTGTGCGCGGTGAGGGGAGGTCAATGACTGCTTGAGTCTTCTCTGGGCAAGGCTTGATCCCATCGGGTTCTATCAAATACCCGAGAAACATGCCTTCCGTCGCGCCAAACGTACACTTCTTGGGGTTCAATTTCATGTTGATTCTCCTAAGTGTTTTGAACGTTTCCTCCATGTCGCGCACCAGTTCTTCCTCTGTATGGCTTTTGATGACGAGATCATCGACGTATACTTCCAAGTTGCGTCCCACTTGCTTTTCGAACGCAGTGTCTACCAATCTTTGGTATGTTGCTCCTGCGTTCTTTAGGCCGAAAGGCATTTTTGTGTAGCAGTAGACCCCTTGACTTGTGTGGAAGGCCGTTTTTTCTTCGTCTTCTTCCGCCATTTGAATTTGGTGGTATCCCTTGTATGCGTCCAGGAAGCATTTGAAGGGATATCCGCATAGAGACTCAATTTTCCAGTCTATTTCCGGGAGCGGGTAGCAGTCCTGTGGGCATGCTTTATTGAGATCTGTAAAGTCTACGCACATCCTCCAACTGCCATCGCTCTTCTTTACCATCACTGGGTTAGAGAGCCAGTCATGGTAGTAGACTTCACGCATGATGCCTGCGTCTACTAGTTTATGTACTTCTTCCAGGATGGCTTTTGCGCGGTCTGGAGCTTGTCCACGCTTTTTCTGTCGTATTGGAGGATATCCTTGTCGGATTTGCAGCTTATGTTCTGTGATGGAGCGTGGCACTCCTGTCATATGCTTAGGTTCCCATGCAAAAATATCCAAATTATTTTGCAAGAGTGCGCATATAGCTGACCTGCCTTTGTCAGACAGAGACCCACCAATAGATACCTGTTGATCCGGGTATTCAGGGTGAATGGCGACCGTTAGGTTTGGGACTTTGATTGCGCGCTGTTCTGGAACAATACTTACGTCACTTGTCACCGCGTTACATTCCTTGGGTGGTGTGGTGGTATTGTAAAGGGTGACAATACCTCCTTCCACTGGGAACTTTAGCATCCCGTGCGCTGTGGATGGCACGGCGCGGATAGATGATATTCCAGGTCTCCCGATGATACCATTGTACGGAGAGGGGGATCTGATTATCATGAAATCCATCCAGGTAACTGTAGAGTGTGGTTTGTCACCAACTTCTACAAATAGACGCAATTGCCCCGTGGGCCATATCTTCTCTCCTGTGAAGCCAGTGAGCGGTGCTGTGGCTGGGATCAACTGACTCTGTATCTCAGGTCGCAGTTTCTTGAAGCAGTGTTCATATATAATATTAGCGGATGCACCTCCATCTATATACATGCGACGGATGTCGTGACCCCCCGTATGTATTTCAATGGTAAGTGGATCCACCACTGCGTTGTTCGCAGTCAGGGAGGGGAAAGAGATTTCGTTTCCCTTAGAGAAACGCTGACTAACTTTTTGTCTTGTCGCGCGCAGCCATGGCTGTATCATGTAGATGATATCTGCCTTTTCTCTTGGCGTCTCTTTCTTGGCCACTGGTTTTTGTTTATCTTTCCCTTCTCTGATGTTTTTTACGAGGTGGTCCATCTTTCCTTCCTTTACCAATTTTTCAATCAATTGGCGCAGTTGGACGCAATCGTTAGTTGTGTGGCCCTTCTGTCCATGGTATTCGCAATAACCATTCCCTATACGCTTATCCTCTGGGGTGCGGATTGGTGGTGGTTTCGGGAAGTTCGCTCCTTCTGTTGCGAATATCTCCTTTGGAGTTTTTGTTAATGGGGTATACTTGTCGTTTCCCCTTCCGCCGCCTTGATTACGGTAACTCCTATTACGATTGCCGCTCTGGTCATTGGATTGTCTCCTTGACTCTTCTTGCGACCTATGGTTCGAATAGCTTTTCCTGCTATCCGCGGCGGCTTCTTCTCCTTGGACGAAAGACCTCGTGCGCTTCATGAGCTCATCGAAGGTTAGGGGAACCTTATCATTTAGCTTTTTTATCAGATCTGGGTTATTGATTGCATTCATAAAACCCGATATTTTGAGTATCTCTGGACACGCCTTGACTTTCATGCACTCGTCCTTGAAGCGTTCCATGAAAGCGCTTGTGGATTCCCCTTGTCGCTGTTTAACCCTAGCGAGTTCGACAGGGTTTTTTTGCGCACTTCTTTCTTTGGGTGAAGTTTAAGCGAAACGCTCTGCGCAACTCTTCAAACCCACCAATGCTTCTGCGTGGAAGCTTACTAAACCAGTTGCGCGCATTTCCTACTAATGTGGAGTTGAACATATGGCACCACACAGGCTGTGGCCAATTTTCGATAGTGGCTGCTGATTCGAAAATTTTTAGGTGATCATCAGGATCACCTGTCCCATCATATGTTTTGACATTAGCAGGCATGCGCCTTTTCTTATTTTCAGAAAAGTCACTGATGCGCCTAGTAAACGCATCAACCTTTTGGCGACGCCAGGGGAGAGACATGTCTTCATTATCCTGGTCGCGGTATTTCCCTCTTGATTTCCAGTGTCCAGTCTCGCTGTCCGAGGAATCTCTTGAGGATGAGCGGACTCTTTTGTGACGCTTGAGTCGACTATCATCAGAGTCTGAGCTTGCTCCTCTGCGGCGCTTGCGCCGACTATCCTCAGAGTCAGAGCTTGAGGGGCTTTCACTTGGGGAACATCGTCGCCCAAGCCTATCTTGGATTCTGCGTCTGCCAAGCCTAGCGTGGACATTGGCGCGCCGCTCCCCCTCTTCAGGCTCTTCCAGATGTTGAAGGTCGGCTGCTTCATCGTCCACAACCTTCCTTCCAATCCTGGCGAACACTGGCTGTTTACGGCTATCCCTCTCGCGTCTTTCCTTTCGGTAGCGCGGTGGGGATGCGTCAGGATTAGGGTCAAAGTTGAGTCTGGCGTGCAGACTTTGGTTTGACCTCTTCTTTGCCTCCTCTCGCATGAGCGCAGTCAAGGCTTCGTAGTTTTGAGATACGAAGTCACTTGGGGCTAATTTGGAGACAACTCCTTCTAGCGCGATAGAATCGGTTTCCAAAGCTGGATCCTTGTTTCGTATAGGCGCGTTGGGAGGCTCAGTGAAGTTTACTTCTGGCATGGCAAGAGGTGTGCGCTCCAGTTCTATCTCACTAGTACTTGTCGTAATAGCGGGGGTAAACCTGGTAAGCGATTCCACTGCAGGAAAGACCAGATTTGGGTGCGCTCCTAAGTTTGGAGGCGTACTGGTTGTCCCAGAGGCCTGTTTAGAAGCCGTATCAATTTGATGCTTCTTTCCTAGTGGATCGTCCTGCGTTTTCTTCCCATGCGGACTCTTATGACTTCCGTGTTTCGTCATTCTAGTTTTTTGGTAAAATCCTTAGTGTAGGGTCCCACGGATGGCGCCACTTGTTGATACAAAAGTTGGGCGTTCCTTGATAGGACTTCTATTCTCGTACCAATTCGAATCTTAATGCTTGATGAGACCTGCGCACTAAGAAAAAGAACAAACACCGTTAGGCTTATCGAGGGATTGTCTCCCCCGATTATCCTCCGGCGTGAGAGTAAGTAATCGAATGTAGGGTTTAGTTTATGGTTAGGGTTTATTGAAGATCGTACCTTTTACCGAGGGCTTAGGTGCCCTTTATATATGCATGAAACCCTAGTGGGTTTCGTGTTCTCCCTACTCTTCGGCGTGTTAGCCGACATCGGGTATAAGTATATATCTTCTTATTTAGAAGATATTCTATATATTATCCGGAAATAACTTGGGCTTGGGCCTTGTCGACCCAAGCCGCATAACTGGTAGTCCAGTTGCGGCCCATTCGTGGTGGGCTTAATTGTTAGTGTTGTTCACTAACCGGGTTCGTGACCCGGTATAGACTATACGTCATCAACGGCAAATACATCGATCTAACTTGATTTGATACGCTAACTAGAGTTTTTCTTTTGTTATAAATTATAAACTTATCTATTATATTCATAGATGATTTTGACCAAAAAGATCTACTATAACTTGATTTGATACGAACAGTAAAATGTTGAATATCTATCAATGGACTGGAGTGTAACAAATCTCTACCATATATGAAGAGGAAATATTTTGTTTAAAAAACTGTGAAAAACAAGAAATGTTGAATTGAGTTAGGATTAAATAGAAAAATTAAAATGACAATCACATATTTTAAATGTATCTAAAAAAAAGATGCACATTCTTTTAAAATTTCCCTCTTACTTGAAGTGTGTGGCTGAAATTCTTTTAAAATTTCCCTCTTACTTGAAGTGTGTGGCTGAAATTCTTTTTATACTTCTCATCTTAGTTTTTTTTTCCTCATCGGATCCATTCCCATGTTGATTTTTTTTTTTTTTTTTTTTTTTTTTTTATTATTATTATTTTTTTAACGGCTGAATTTATTAGAAAAACTAGCAAGGAGCTAGAAAGACAAAGATTACATGATTACAAGAGAATGGTTTTTAAGCCAATCGGTCAAAGAAAATTTAAATCTACCCCTATGTTTACACCATTGGAAGGAACGAGCCACAATATCATAAAAAATAACCGATTTGGAAGGAATGGTAGAACCAAACACCAATTTATTCCGAAGATTGCAAATAGACCACCAAGCAATATAGAAGAAATTTGAGGAGAACTACTTCCCACCAAGAGGCAATTTTGCGATAAATATCACATGCCATAGAGCAGTCATAGAAAATGTGATTAGTAGATTCGGCATACTTCTCACAAGTCGGACAAAAAATAGTATGACTTACTATTATGCCTTTATATATTGCTTAAAATATCATCTCATAAAGTTGTTTCTAATATTGTTGTTGTTTCTAAAATTATTCAATTTTTACGATTTTTTTTTTTTCTTTTTTACATATTCATCCCAATCCCGCTTTTAATCCCGATCTATATTTGTCACAAATCACAATTTCAGGTCATTTTTCAAACCTCGACCATTTACTATTCACGGATTACTATTCATTATTTACTATTCATCATTTCACTATTCTTCGTTTTCAGAGTCAGTTTGAGACTTTGAGAAGTTTTCAAAAAATGTACTATTCATGTGACACTATTCATTCCCGGAGGGAAATTTCTGTTCATGGTCATCATTCATCATTTCGTAAACCTAGTTTACGGGTATTCTAATGCGCGTAACCAGTATGGTTTAGCTGCGTATTCATGCATCATCAGTTAGGACACATCACACAGACTAGAGTAGTCTACATATCATCAGCAACATCATTAACATGTTAGGTCATGCACGAGTTTGTGTGATTTTCATTTACGTATGTTCATTAATTATTAAACGTTACCACTCAGTAATTACCACTAACATTATATCCGATACTCCCGTCAGTGATCATAACGTGTTTTCATACTTATTATAATGATATAAAGATTATATTATTACTTTACCCGGTGTTTTTAAATCAATTGCTATATTTTCCGTTAGGAGCTTATAACTCCGTCGGTTTGCGAATTTTCAACCCGATAATTATTCTAACACCCGATTCTTGCAAGGAATATGATTATACCATTCTTACAACTTCGTCGTATTTTATTTTACCTCGTTAAGATTTATTTCAAGATAACTCGGTACCCAATAACACCTAATGTATACACAAACTAAACTAATTCTTCCAACACTAGACAAGATCCTTAATTAAGCCATCCTATATCTTTTTTTTCTCCATGTTTGCCCCCCCCCCCCCCCCCCCACCATCCCTAATCCATCATTTTTCTTGCTTGGACTTGACTACAATTAATGCTTATGTTTTTATGTTTCTTGAATTAATTTCTATAACACTTCATTCTTATAAATCAACTAGCAAAAATAACACACATATCCTCTCTTTTTCTCTCTTCATTGCTCGGCCAAAGGAAGAACACCAAGAACATCCATCAAATTTTTGAAGATCAAGTTACAATCAAGCTCCATTTACATTTCTTGTTAGGGCTTTGTGATAAAATCCCAAGGTTTCTTACATATTTCTCTCCAAATCACCTCAAACCATCAAGTAAGCTTCAAGTATATTTTTATATCTTTTCATACCTTCATTTGATTCATATTATGATGTATTTTCAAGTATTAGTAGTTAAACATGCAACTTACTTATGTTATATATACCACATTACACATAAACAAACTTTAACACTAGATCTATAAGCTTTACTAGCAATCTCATGAAACCTAACATGGTTGGTGATGTTTAGGACCCCCATGACACCCTAAGAAGGTGTATGGTAGGATTTGAGTACTTGTGGAGTTGATTGGAAGTGGTTTGATTAAGTTTTGAACTAGAAAAATTAGTTTTCATAAACCCTAGAAAAGGTTCTGTCCAAAAACGTGTGATCTGGAAAACTCAGTAACTCAGGGGATATTTTGGCTTCAAGATTTAGAAAATACTTTCAAAAACAAAACCGTGGCCGCTTGAATCACTAAAAACCGACTTACGACGAGAAAGTTATGATTTTTCAAAGTTTAACGACGAAAAACTAAATTCTGAAAATTTAGCGTGCTGTTCGCCGAGATTCAAAGGACAAAACAAGGCGTTAGACATGATCTAGACGACCCGACCTACTGAAATTATGTTAGTTCATGTTAATACGAATCCGTGGATATAAAGAACGTAGAAAACGAGCTTATAACGACCGAGATATACACGTTTAAAGCCCGACGATTCACAAACTATTTTGGCAGCCCACTAATAGAAAATGTTCTAAGTATAAAAACTAGTGTTTTTGCGAGACATAACATTGATAGCCGATTTTCTAATTGATCGAGGCGCGTATGATCAAAAGTTAAATGAAACAACATTAAGATATTGTTACAAGGTTTTCAAAACGTCGAGTTTAATCACTAACACTTAACGGACGATATTTCACGACTAGTTTTGCGAGGCCATTTGGGCATATTTTCACAAGTAAAGGAAAATATTAATTTGCGACGAAAACATTATATTTGCCGATAGAACACCAAACGAGGATCATGGAGTATCATTCCAACATAATTACACGAAAAATAGTTTATAACATAACGAGACGTCAAAAATGTATTTTTTCGACGGTAAACGTTATTTTCAAAATTAACGAGTGGTATCGTTAACATACGTATTTGCATGTGTTGCATTGTATCATTGCTTACATGGGATCATATCATTCAAATAGGTCACGGTTAGAGACCGAGTCTCATTTCATCACATCCACTATTATCATTGTTGCTATCATATCAGGTGAGTTTTCATAGCCCCGTTTTCAATTGATTACTTGATTTCTAAATTCTCGGGGGAGAATACATTGCACCATTTTTATGCGGACCAAAGTATCAAATCATTTACATTGCTTAAGTTACATCATTGCCCAGATTAAAGTCCCCTTTATTATCATGAACCGTTAATTGTGAGCAAGCGAGAGTGAGTGAATAGATCTATTGAGGGTGACTCCTCCGTTCGGGTTGGTAGCGCCAACTTGTCAAACGAACGCATTTCATTTCTGTCATATTAGAGTGAATGGCAAACACTCAGTTGGGGCATTTCATTCAGTCTAGCTTCGGGGTCATGAGCTTAAGAGCTAATGTATTATTTTTATGTGGCATTGTTTTGTCATACACTTTATACTTGTGGTTACCGTAGAAACATTTCATTTACATAAACCTATGAACTCACCAACATTTTTGTTGACCATTTTTAGCAATGTATTTTCAGGTAATTAAGGTATCGCATGTTGGCTTGCATAAGGACATACCATGGATTCGCGGAGTCGACGCGTCTCACCTTATTTTATGCACTTAAATAATCGTTTGATTTGTATAAATTTGATTTTCCGCAAACTTGTTTCAACTTTTGGGACCTTGCTTTGTAACTCTGAATGTTTTTAATTAATCAAACGATGTATTTTCAAAACGACACTTTAGGTCGTTCAATATAACTGTAATTGTGGTGCTATGGTCAGTCACGCCTTCGAATGTTCCATTCTGCTGCAAGACATGAATTTGGGGGTGCGACAGATTGATACCAGAGCAAAGATTATAGCGAACTAGGTTATCCTTAATACCCCAGACTATAACTACACCATCATAGCATCTCATCTTTGTAGCATAAGTGCATATTCATTATACATGTGATTTCATACATATGTCATTTCATCATAACTTGCATTATGTAAATGCTTATTTACTTTTATTTCGCATCGATTGTCACAGAGATGTCTTCAGACTCGTACCCTATTGTTATTTCCTCGGACTCTGAGTCAGATGAGATTTCCTCAGTACCCTCCATTATACTAGAGTCGGTTACATCATCCTCACTACCCACTATCATTCTGTCATCTGTGGAGCCTACTCCACAGTCATCACCTGTGATGTCAGAGGCTGAGACCGAACCCTTTGAGGAGGGGGAAGTCGCACTTACCCTACCATTGTCACCTGTGATCCGCTGTGGTCCCAGAGTTGTCCCAGTGATCCAGCCAGGGGAGTTTATACCTATTGGTCGAGTTTACCGTACATATCCAGGTGGGCCGCGCATGAAGCGCACTGCTGCTAAGCGGGTTCATCGTCTCACTGTCAGGTCACCAGCTGCTTTTGTACCCTTACCACCACCATCATCACTTACTTCATCTCATCCACTCCATCGACGCTTGACAGCGAGGAGGAGTGTGGCATTCCGTACTCCATCACCATCATCACCATTACCATCCTTATCATCATTATCACCACCTTTACCACCTCTACCAGATTGTGCTCCAGGTGATGCACCATCAGCACCAGTTCATCCCAGGGATTCTACTCCTATGTCTGATTTACCGCTCAAGAAGTGGGCACGGCTTGATATCCCATCACCAGATACTTCAGAGACATCAGAGGATGCACCACCCAACAGGTTCAAGGTTGGTGAGAGCTCGAGGGCTGCTTCTGCCAGACTACTTACTGCTGCTACACTTGACTCGCGACTAGATTATCTACAGGGACAGATTGACAGGGCAGTAGGTTATGTGGAGGAGATACCAGTGAGCCGGATTGAGGCTATAGAGGAGGAGGTCGAGGGACTAGTCTTAGGCAGAGCTTCTATAGATGTTTCATATCAGGGATTGGAGGCCCGTCAGCTAGAGAGTTCTGAGCGTATTACCCAGCTGAGGCAGGAGTGATGTTTTTCAACCAATTAATATATTTATTATTCCAAAGATAATATAACAAATGTATTTCCCCGGGTCGTAGTCCCAACGAAGGTTGAAGTCGAGTTGTCGGTTACGGTGTCGAAATGTGAAGTGAATGGTGATATAAGAGTGATATTTTGGTGTTTACACTAAGGATAATGAAATAACAAACAAAAACAAGTACTCAAGCTAAGAGTACAAGCAATCAAAGCACACGATATCTAAAACGCAATTTAAACTTAAAAACGTACATTACGAATTCTAAAAACGCACCTAAATAGTGGAATCCTAAATTATAAGCCCTAAAAATATAAAAATAATTTTCCTAAGTTCTAAATACTAAAAGAAAATTTTAGAAAAAAGAATTATATTTTTTTGATTTTTATTTATTTTTTTATGAATTAAAAACTAAAAGAAAGAAATTAAATGATTAAAAATAGTAAACGATTTTGAAAAATTATGAAATTTCTTTGGAAATTACTTTAAACTAATAGGAAGCTAGGAAAAATAAAAGTTTTGAAAGAGCTTAAACAGATAAATTGCAATAAGCTGAAACAGATTATAAGCTATAAAAAGAAAAGGAAAGTATAAAAGAAAAAAGGTAAGAAGAGTATACGAATAAAGTCCCTAGGGCAGTTGGTGTTGGGTGTGTGTGGTGTGCTGGGTGGCCAGGGTTCGAATCCCAGCAATGGCTTTTTGTAGAACTTATTATTATTATTATTATTATTATTATTATTATTATTATTATTAATATATATATATATATATATATATATATATATATATATATATATATATATATATATATATATATATATATATATATATATATATATATATATATATATATTTTTTTTCTTGTTAAAAACTAATTAAGGACTTAATAATAAGCAAATTTTGAAACTGAAGCTTTTTCTGAAAACTTCAAATAAGTTGAGACTTAAACTAATAATTTAACAGTTATACTAATAAGCTTCAAAAGGGACAAATGCAAACTAAAACTATCTAAAAAGCTAATAAGCTACCACTAAAGTGCAATAAAGATCAAACTAACTAAAAAGCAGACCTAACAATCTAATTCCACCAAATCAACAAGCTTAAACAAGCTCAGAAGCTAGATTCACCTTGAATCAAAACTGCTACAAGCTTATGACAAAACAGCCTAAATGATCAATTTGCAGACTAATTTTAAGCTGATGAATAAGCTTTAAATGGAAACAAAGCTCATATATGAAAAGCTAGCACTAAAAGCTATTCAGAAACCAAAATTCAACCAAAAAGAACAAGTAGATAAGCAGATATTGATCAAGCTAAAACTGAGATGAGCAATGGTGGTGGTGCAGGGCTGCAATAAGTCTGATGCAGCAGTTGGTGTTTTATGGCCTTAATTCCTTCCAAACTCAATGAAACAGTACCAAAGCTTGGAATCTCACTTAAACTATTGAAATACACCTAATAGTTGCCAAAAAATGGATCATATAAGCCTCAGCTTATACAGAGCTTATAAGTGCAGTTTGGGTTCTATAAATTGCACTTATCAACTCATAACCTCAAAAGCATTCAACACAACTTAAATTCTACTGAAAACTGCTTATCCAGCCTCAAATAAACTTAATCAATTCTTATCAAGTGGTAAATGAACAGTGGCTAAGCTATTTTAACTCAGAAATGCAATTTGCCAAACACCCCTTATGAACTTGATTTAGAAATTTTAACTATAAATTGCCAAATTAAACTATAAAACTGATTCCCTATTGATTTACTAACTTAATTATCCACTAATGAGCAATTTTCAAAACCTAAATAAGCACTAAATAAGCAAATTCCTATATTACTATTTTTTAACTTTTTATGATTTTAAAGATCAAAATGAGATCAAAACTAAAAACTACTAATTAATAAGCATAATTAAGATCAATTAACTACAACAACTCAAAATAAGCACTGAATAACTAGAAATAAGTAGTAGAACAGTTATAAGCTATGAGTGAGAATGAAGTGATGCTTACAAATAGAGCTTATGTGTGAAACAAATCTGTACCAACCAAACTATATAACCAGGCTTATCACATAAGCCAATAAAGCACCCAATAAGCTCTTCCAGAACAGCTTATTCTTCTACAGCTTATTTGAACAGTAACTTTGACTTTGGTTGACTTTTTGAGTGTTTGAGACAAAAACAGTTTTAAACCTTATCTAATACTCACAATAAGCTAGAGAGCTTATATGAGCTTAATCTAATGAAGAAATAGCTTATTGAAGCTGAGTTTCACTATTTTTGAATTATTTTTCTTTTCTTTTTTTTTTTTCTTTTTTTTTTTTTTTTTTTTTTTTTTTTTTTTTTTTTTTTTTTTTTTGTGTTTTTGAAATAATTTGAACAATAATAAAATGAAAAAGTTTAGATAAGCTGAAAAGGTTTAATATAAGCTAATTGAAACAGTAAATAAGCTAAGATGAGATTTGTAGTAAACTAAAGAGATACGAATTTAAAGAAGAATTAAGCTAAATTTCATTAACCAAACTTAAAAGTTACAAAAGGAAACTTGAGATTACAATTCAGAAGAAAAATTAACAGCATAACACTACTTTTAAAAACTACTTGAAAATGAAGAAGAAGAAGCCTCTATTTATAGTCGAATTGGGAAGCCTCTAGGGTGTCCATGTCATCAATCCACACCACTTAGAAGTGCATGTGAAGTACCAATTTTCCCTTAATTGCGGTTAATTTAAGAACGGGGTAATTAGGGTTCATGCCTGGGTAAATTTGGGGAAAAAGGTAAAGGGCGGGGGTTTTTTTTTTTTTTTTTTTTTTTTTTTGACTGAAAGTTATTGTGGTTGACCGGGTGGGTTTATTTGTGGATTCGGGTCATGGGTTTATGTAAGGTGGGCTTGAGGGTTATTGTTGGGTTGGGTTTTGAATTGGATTTAAAATCCGGATTGTTGTTTTTGTGTTGTATAGGTTTTAAGATTATAGGTTTAGGTAAAATTCAAGGACTAAATGTGCTAATTATGAAACTTCAAGGACTAATTCTGCCATTCTTTAATAATGTGATCCAAGGGCTTGTCTTGTAATTCTTTTAATTCTTTGATGATTTCTTCCCCGGTTGCGGCTTTTGACACTTTTCCAAATCTCGTGCTCGTTTTCTCGGTTTTGACTTGATTTTGTCCATATTTCTTAAATATTCCTGCATATAAACAAACACAAAAACACAAATATCTTTGGCATTTTGGTTAGTTTTTGGTCATTTTGGTCTTAATTTGGTAAATAAAAGGTATGTGTTTAAGCACAAACCAAGGAGATGCCGGAGTTGTTTGATAGGGCACAGATGTCTCAGGAGGAGCATCACCGTCAGGCCAGTGAGTTAGCTTCAGTTCAGGCTAGGATGTCTGTATCAGAGAGCAGGGAGGCTGATCTTCAGCTTCGAGTTGAGCACTGTGAAAACTTATTTTAGAGGTTACTAACAATAAGTTTTGTGATCGTTTATGGACTCTAGGTTGTTACACCTTTGATCTAGGATTTTGTCTACGACTAGCATGATGATAATATTGGCGGAATATTCAAATGAAAGAAACAATATTATCACAACAAGGTTTTGCCAAACTTTCTCTTTTGCTATAAAATCAGCCCCAATACTACTTGATCAATAGCAGTACGATTACACTCTAATCAGGGATCGAAGATCCTTGAGGCTAAACAAACATAACAACATCAGACCCCATGTCTGATGTTCCCACACACACTCACTATTTGATGTTTTACATTTTAACACATTTCTGTGTTTAAATTCTAAGCATACTAAACACTTGAAAAACATATTTTTATCTAAGGGGTAAGATCTCCTTTTATAATCCAAGGAGACCTTTTACAATATGATAAGACTTTGTCTACTACTTGCTTGTTATGTGTCAGTCATTAAGATTCTTGTTTTACAACTTTGTTGACTGAACAAATATCTAGATATTATCTAAGGATAATATCTTCTTCATCCTTATCCATCCAGCAGCAGTATGACTCACTGATCAGCAGCAGCTTCATTTGTACTAGCAGCAGTATCAGATACACTACCAGCAGGAACAGATACACTACCAGCAGAAACAGATACACTACCAGCAGGAACAGATACACTACCAGCAGAAACAGATACACTACCAGCAGTATCATTTTATGCCTAGCAGCAGAATCTACTTAGCGTATTTTGCTTATCATTTCAGTATTTCTTCATGTTTTATTCTTCTTGTTCTGTGATCATCAAATCTATAAAATATAATTCCCAACAATCTTCCCCTATTTGATGATTACAAAACAAACACGTTCTTGTACGAATTTCCCTAGACGAAGTAGAGAAATTGAGATAATTAAATCTCACCATGAATGAAACCATATTGTCTTCCGCTTAATCTATGCTATCTACCACATCTCTTCCCCTTTTTGTTATCAACAAATAGAAAAAGTATACAAATATGATCTTTACAACTACAAACTAATACTACACATCCCATCTATCCTTCTAATATCTCAAATTACCCTCCATTAAGCTTTCCGCACTAAAAATGAATTTGAGACACTAAAATTTTAAACCATCAGTAGCAATACTAATCAACAATAATAAGAATCAATAACTTTCCCTTGTGGTGATGCATAAGTATAATAAATGGTTAAACACTTGAACATTTAAGCTTCCCCTGAAACCCATATGTTAACCATTCGAATCTCCAATTCTGTAGGCTTTAATGACTGATGAAGAAAAACCAACCATTACTAACTTGATGATGAAACAGAATAAACCAACCTTGTGTCTTATGTCTTGTACTAAAAATTGACTTTGAACTTATACTAACACAATATAAGTAGACCGAAATCTCTTGATAAAATCCTCATCTTCAATGAGACACTGAGCACTACAAAGTAACTCCTTTAAGTGATAGTTAACTAGGTCTTCGTCCATCCACCCCTTGACCTATGAAAACTCAACTGTTTCTGCATCAGTTTTCAACGATGCATATCTTGCAACCTAAGGCTCAGATTGAAGATCCCTCCGGTGAGAATCTACCTTGATATACCAAGAACCTCCAGTAAAAATTTCAGCCCGATCCAACGGTTAACGAAGGAGTTATCGCCTTTTGAAAACAGCTCTGCAGTGAGTTACGAAAATACGAACCAGATCCGAATTTTTCTTCTTTCTTTAGCTAAAACCTTTTCTTTTCCTAGATCCAGAGCCCCCCGCTCTGATACCAACTGTGGAAACTTATTTTAGACCGACTTACATCTACTAAAATAAGTTACGTGATCGTTTATGGGCTCAAGGCTGTTAGACCTTGATCTAGGATTTTAACTATGAAAAGCATGATGATAATATTGACGGAATATTCTATGAAAGAAACAATACTATCACAACAAGGTTTTGCCAAACTTTCTCTTTTGTTATAAAATCAGCCCCAATACTACTTGATCAATAGCAGTACGATTATACTCTAATCAGGGATCGAAGATCCTTGAGGCTAAACAAACATAACAACATCAGACCCCATGTCTGATGTTCCCACACACACTCACTATTTGATGTTTTACATTTTAACACATTTCTGTGTTTAAATTCTAAGCATACTAAACACTTGTAAAACATATTTTTATCTAAGGGGTAAGATCTCCTTTTATAATCCAAGGAGACCTTTTACAATATGATAAGACTTTGTCTACTACTTGCTTGTTATGTGTCAGTCATTAAGATACAACATGTATCGTGTTTTACAACTTTGTTGACGGAACAAATATCTAGATATTATCTAAGGATAATATCTTCTTCATTCTTATCCATCCAGCAGCAGTATGACTCACTGATCAGCAGCAACTTCATTTGTACTAGCAGCAGTATCAGATACACTACCAGCAGGAACAGATACACTACCAGCAGAAACAGATACACTACCAGCAGGAACAGATACACTACCAGCAGAAACAGATACACTACCAGCAGTATCATTTTATGCCTAGCAGCAGAATCTACTTAGCGTATTTTGCTTATCATTTCAGTATTTCTTCATGTTTTATTCTTCTTGTTCTGTGATCATCAAATCTATAAAATATAATTCCCAACAATCTTCCCCTATTTGATGATTACAAAACAAACACGTTCTTGTACGAATTTCCCTAGACGAAGTAGAGAAATTGAGATAATTAAATCTCACCATGAATGAAACCATATTGTCTTCCGCTTAATTTATGCTATCTACCACATCTCTTCCTGTAGGGTATTCACTATGCAAGAAACACTAGTTTGAGGCTTGTTTATGGATCGAATGGACAAGAACTTAGAGAGAGAAAGTGAGAGGTTGGGAGCCTTTGTAGAGAGAGAAACAAGATGATATTAGATTAGTATGAAAGGTCCAACCCTTCCCATGGGTGGGAAGGGAGTATATATAGTCTTACATAATATGTCCCTAGTGGACTGTGGAGCGAGCTGACAGAGGGTAAAGACCCGACCCACTCCACAATACTAATTAATAACTAAACTACTAATAATATTACTGATAATCCTACGAGCTATGATGATCTAATAAGTACTTGGGGTGACCGAGTCTTCAACTGAATATTCATATTCCTAACAATCTCCCCTAAGGGAGGTCACACCAGAAGTAATGCTCTGAAATTCAGTACTTTTTCCTTGGATCTTGACATCATAGCTCATAACCCTTGATTCTTCAATATCATAGATTCTTGTGCAAACATCTGTGATCTTCAGATGACTTCTCTTTTGTTTTGGATGAACTTTGAGTAATCCTTGAAAGTGTCATCCCACTTGATTCTTCAAGTCATCCTTCAGTAGTAAAACTCCATGTGATGAACTATACTTAGAGCCGACATGCTCACACTTTATGGTGTCATGATCTTCAGCATCAGAGTTAGCAGAAGCTGTGTTGAAGGTCTTTTATGTTGATCATGACTTCTTTGATGATGATGTGGTGTGAGCATGTGGTGATGGATTGGCATCTTTTCTGCAACCAGCTACAACAGCAACCAGCTACAGCATTCCACAGCTACAATCGCCAGAGGTTCCTGCATACGACAGTTAGCAATAATTTGACCGGTACTTACAAGTTTGGACTTCGAGATAGTCAACAGCATATTGTGAAAACTCTCTCTAATCCTTACCAAGACCGTTCCTAATCGAAAACCCACAGAGGGCCTTTTAAGATTTTACCGTAGTAAATCAACGATTAGGTGAGTCGCTGGAGATCACTCCACGACTGTAGACCGGTTGAAACCGTCGCGACCACTAAGCGTAATCCACAAGGAATTACCGAAGTGACCTGCTTTCAGGGCTGCTTGATGTTGACCCTGGCAGGACTTTCCATTCAATCATTGAGAATTACATTTGTAAATTCTCTCATAAATGTTCTGGCAGATTGCTAAGATCTGCGTAGGACTCTTAAGTTTACAACTGGTGTCCTTAATGATGAACAACCAGAGTAGAAATTATCCGTGTTCCTATGAGATCTTATTGTGAATCTCTTGGCTCTAGACTCAATTGTGCGTTTTGATTTAGTGAGCGGAGGCTGGAGAGAACTGCCACCTATTCAATATCATCTAACTCGGAGTGAGAGAGACGATAGGAATGTATTGAACTCCGTGACAATTGAAACAAGAATCCTTTGAGGGACCTTGAGTGGCTAGGGAGGGTTGTGCAGCGTATCACTGGGTCCATGATACTTTGTCTTCAATGCCAGCAATCAACTAAGTGATTCTGACAGCATATGTATTGACCCGGTTTCTGCCTAAGTTGTAAGGAGGGCTTCTTTCTTTTCACCCTTTATCTTTACAATTCTTTTTCATTCTTCAACCCCTTCAGTGCTTACCGAGACTTCATAACTAACACCTTGTTGGGTTTATTCCAGTGTTAGCTCCATCTCAGTCGGCACTCTTCCCTTATACACATTTCTCCTTTTTAATCATACCTAAGGACTTCTACACTAACTAGTGGATTGTCCCTGGGTAGATCCCTCCGGCTCTGGCGGGATCGTGGGAACTTGAGCCTAACCTAACCATCCTTATAACTCCATACATTAATTAAAATGGTCGGTCTTTGGTATTCATCCACGATTGCCAAACCAAATCTTTGAAAAAATCTCTCAAAGTGATCATGATTCGGAAACACATTTTTGCAAACACTTGAGAGTTTTTATATTTTTCAAATGCTCCCCCTCAACATGTGCTCGAGTGATAGTTTTATAAATTTGCACATGTTAGGTAGAGCTCGCACTTTTTGAATTGATCCACTTTCAGTGAACATGACCGATTCGAGACACGCTTACATCACTGGTTAGACCAGCTTGAAATTATTACCCGTCCTGGTCAAGTCCACAGAAAGTTTCTCGAAATGGTACACTCTACTCAGATACGTCTTTTTCGAGACACGCTTACATCACTGGTTAGACCAGCTTGAAATTATTACCCGGCCAAGACATATCCTTTCAATTGATGACAATTCAAGTTTCGTCAATTCATTGGTTAATTCTGAGTCACGGTCACATGAGATGCCAAATCCTTTGTTTTGTTAAAACCATTTGCTCCCCCTCCATATGTGCATTGATATATGAAAGATTTTCGCACGTATGGAAGAGCTTGCGTTTATGACCAAAACATTTTGCTCCCCCTCAATATGTGCCTTGATATACAAAATGGTTAAGCACATACAGGAGAGCATACATTTACTTCCAAATCATCACATTATATCAGAATTTCCTATTTAAATCACATTCTCTCCCCCGATCAAAAATTTCAAACCCTTTGAGATTTGTGATCTCAATTGATTTAAATACATTTAGAAAAATTTGGGAGAAAATGTGGTCAGGTTTAAATGTATTCTGATTTTGGAGCATACTATGCTCCCCTTGAAACAGCGAGAGAGTGTCACTGTTGATGTTTGCACAAATTTGGCAAGGTGTCGGAAATTTGAACAAATATGCTCCCCCTCAATTAATGACCCGTTTTCCATTAAAAGAGCTGTAGTCATTCAATTGAGCGACGGACATTTGTGAAAATTTTAGATCAATTTACCACCTTGTGTAACATCAAGACTCTCTTGAAGGATCAAACAAGATAGAGAATCTTGATGAAAAGAAGACTTCTCTTCTTATATACGAAGTAATGCACTGAAACGTACATCACGTCGGGGAAACATGGATATAAAGTAATCCATGCCCAGGTGAACATCACCCGGTTGGAGGAACAGCTGTCTTTTCGGCGACATGCTTTCCCCATTGTACAGCGCGGGTTGCAGTATGAAGTAACTGCAAGCCATTAAGACATGTTTTAACTGATTAGTATAACTTCTGCTCGAGCTTCATTTAAAAATCCGTGCCATTGTTGAATGACATTTCTAGATCCGTAAATGTTATCGATAAACAGAAGACATGCCTAGGTAGGACTATTTTTGGTATTTTCTGATTTTTCGATTTTTATGGTTTTTATAGATTTTATATTTTTGTATTTTTCTTTTTGATTTAAGATGCATACAACTATGTACAAGGATATACGAAGACAATCCTTTACTCCTCCTTTTCTTCCTGAAGACACTTGAGGGTTTCAGAAGTCATGCTTTTCATGCCAAGGTGTGGGAGAATGAACTGAAACCTTTCTCTTGGGAGGGCCTTGGTGAAGATGTCAGCTAACTGAAACTCTGTCCTCACGAAGTATAGTTCCACAATTCCTTTTTCCACCTGTTCCCTGATGAAGTGATGCCTGATGTCGATGTGTTTAGACCTGGAGTGCTGAACATTGTTACAACAAAGAGCAATGGCGCTTTTGTTGTCACAATATAGGGGAATTTTGTTGTATGAGAATCCATAGTCCGAAAGCTGTGATCGCATCCAAAGGATTTGTGCACAGCAAGCAGACATAGCAATGTACTCAGCTTCAGTAGATGATATGGACGTACTCATCTGTTTCTTAGAAGACCAACTAACCAACTTTTCCCCTAAAAACTGAGCTCCTCCTGAAGTACTTCGACGAGTGTCTTGACATCCCGCATGATCAGCATCCGCGTAAGCCGTTAACTCCATTGCAGTGTCCTTAGAATACCAGAGACCCATATGAACCGTGCCTTGAAGATATCGGAAGATCCTTTTCACTGCTTCAACATGCTTCTTGGTTGGTCTGGATTGATACCGAGCACACATACACACAGCAAACAGAAGATCTGGTCTGCTAGCCGTGATGTACATCAAAGATCCAATCATGCTTCGATACTTTGTTATATCTACTGGAATCCCTGAAGGATCTTCATCCAGCTTTGTTCTATCAACCATGGGAGTGTCAACAGGTTCACTTGAATAGAATCCAAACTTTTTCAAGATCTCGTTGGCGTATTTGGATTGATTAATGAATATGCCTCCGGGACTTTGAGAAACTTGTAATCCTAAGAAGAATGACATTTGTCCCATCATGGACATTTGGAACTTGGAATTCATCTCTTTTGAAAAGCTATCACATTCACTAGGATCTGTTGAAGCAAAGATGATATCATCTACATAGATCTGAACTAGTAGTAGATGGTTTCTTGACTTCCTGGTGAATAGTGTAGGATCAACAACACCCTTGGAGAATCCGTTTACTAGGAGGAACTTGGACAATGTATCGTACCATGCCCTTGGCGCCTGTTTTAACCCATAAAGAGCCTTCTTCAAGCGGTAAACATGAGTAGGATGTTCAGTGTCCTCGAATCCTTCAGGTTGACTCACATAAACTTCTTCCTTCAAGTCGCCATTCAAGAATGCCGTTTTGACATCCATTTGATAGACTATCATATTTCGACTAGCAGCATTTGCCAGGAAGATTCTTATAGCTTCAATTCTAGCAACCGGAGCAAACAATTCTTCAAAATCAATGCCCTCTTCTTTTCTGAACCCTTTAGCAACTAGCCGTGCCTTGTTCTTTAACACATCACCATACTCATCAAGCTTCACTTTGAAGATCCACTTTAAGGCAATGATCATTGCACGCTCAGGAGGAGGCACTAATTCCCATACTTCAAGTCGATCAAATTCATGGATTTCATCCTGCATAGCCTGGAACCAGCAATCTTTTGTCATTGCTTCTTTGGCATCTTTTGGTTCGACTTTGGACAGTACGGAATTGAAGAAGCACCACATTGCATCAGTGGCTAGTTGATTACGTGTGGATACTGGACGTGAGGGATTGCCTATGATGTTGTCGATTGGATGATCACTGGTCCATTTTCTGAGGTGGTCGTGAGGTTGAAGGTTATGAACAGATGTAGCAGTGTTGTGTTCTTCAAGTAAGGATGTGTCTGATGAATGTTCAGGAGCAAATATGTTTTCAAAAGGAACCTCTTCAACAGGAGCAAAAGGATTAACTTCCAAAGAATTATTATCTGAAGATTCTTGCATTACTGGAGAAGTTTGAGTGTTTGATGACGAAGGCGATTGACTGGCAGCAGGAGCATTGTGACTGACTGATACTGAAGCTGCAGGGCCTTCTGAACCTTGTGGGGCTTGAACCTCATCCATAGGAATTATAGCTGGTTCACTCGGGATGGTTCCATTCGTTGGCTCAAAGTATTCATCAAACATAGGATCGAATAACTTCTTCAACTCTGTTGGGAATTATGATGCATATCAAGAACAGACTACTTAGGTCTGGTAGTTTACTACTTAGGTCTGGTCGTTTACTGAGTTAGGTCTGTTTGTGTTTTAGGTCTGGTTATGTAATGATTAAGTCTGGTAGTTATATGTTAAGTCTGGTTGACTTATTAAGTCTGGTCTGGTCGTGAAGATAGGAAAGTTTGTTAGAGATATATTAGGAAAAGATACATTGCGTGTATGTATCTTTATAGAAGATTTGTGTATATCTTCTGTGTCATCTAGGGTTTCCTTGTGTTATAAAAGGATCCCTAAAGGTTGTTAGCAAGTGTGTGAGTTGTACGAATTGATAATAGTGAATATCAATATACGAAGTTAGTGATATCCCTGCTTGTGTTCTAAATTGTTTTTGTTAAGATTCCGCATTAACATTAACAATCACTTAGGGTTTCTCACTTAGATTGGTTCGGATTTATCCTAACCATCTGCTAGGTATTCAAAACTACTTAGTGATCCATATACAATTTGTGGACCAACAAGTGGTATCAGAGCGAGGTTGAGACTCTGAATTCGTAGAACACTAAAACCTAATTCTCACTCAAATCACCCTTCACAATGTCTGAACTCGATAAGCCTGAAACTTTCTCAATCCATAACAGTGAGGATGAGCAATCAAACCATGAAGATGAAGGAAAAACCGAAACCAGTAACTCTCAAACACAACAACAACCCATCCCTTCCACAACCACAATCTCAAACATAAAACTTCCACTACTGAAGAGAGAAGAATATGATATATGGGCCATGGAGATGGAACATTATCTGGAATACATTGATAGTGATGTATGGAAAGTGATCCAGAAGGGAAATTCTAAGAAGAGAATTTCACAAGGGAATGATGGGCAACTCAGAATAATGCCACCAGTATCTGCTGAGGAGATTAGGGCTGTGGAGAAGGAAAAGAAGGCCAGAACCTTGCTTCTTATGGCTATTCCTAAGGAGCATCTACAAAGGTTTCATGGCATTCTTGATGCTAAGGAGATGTGGGAAGCTATCAAGAAACGATTTGGAGGTAATGCTAACTCCAAGAAGATGCAAAAGGCTGTTTTTAAACAGCAATTTGAAACATTTAGTGTTTCAAAGACTGAAGGTTTGGAGAAGGGCTATGACAGATTTCAACATCTGTTAACACAATTGGAAGTTCATGGTGCAGCAGTCTCGAATGAGGATGCAAATCACAAATTCCTTAGATCTTTACCATCAGAATGGGGCAATGTATCTGTGGCAATGAGGATTAAGGAGGAAGTAGACTCTATGACACCTGATGACCTTTACAATAATCTCAGGATGTTTGAAAGGGACATCAGTAACAACACTCAGGGTTCAACCAGTTCCTCAAATGTTGCTTTTGTATCTCAAAACAAAAGCAGTACTTACAAGGTTAGATCTGGTGTTAGGTCTGGTAACTATGAAACTCCTTCAAGTGAAAGGTCTGCTTCAAGTTTCACTGATGAGGTCATACATTCTTTCTTTGCCAATCAAACGGAAGATGAAAGCTTTATTAGTGAAGACCTTGAACAAATTAATGATGCTGAAGTTGAGGAGATGGATATAAAATGGCACATTGCCATGGTTGCTTTAAGGGTCAAACGATTTCAGAAGCAATATGGTAGGACTATCAACTTCAACAACAAATCACCAGTGGGATACACAAAGAGGACTGTTGAATGCTACAACTGTCACAAGCATGGGCATTTTTCAAGAGATTGTCCAGAGAAGAAGTCTGCTGATGAGAAAAGAATTGAAGATGGGAAGATGGAAAAGAATCAGATGAGTCTGCTGACAATGGAAGCTGGAGGAGTCAATTGGGGTGAGCATCCAAGAGTAAATGAGGAGTCTGATCATGCTCTCATGGCCATTGGTAATGAGGTATCATTATGCTCTAAATTATGTACTGACTCATATAATCATGTTAAGGCTTTATGTGATGAGCAGCAAGAACAAATAGGTGATCTAGAAGTAAATTTATTAGCACATAAAAATGCTGTAAAAACTTTAGAGGCACAAAAGGTCACCCTTCAAAACCAACATGCTGCTTTAAATGAAAAACTATACTTTCAAGCTAATAAGATATATGAACAAGATGAGAAGCTTAAAAGGTATAGACAGTTAGGGCTTAAAATTCAGAAGGAAAGGGATGAGCTGAGAAAAAGGGTAGATCAATGGAACAATTCAAATAAAAACCTGTTTAAGTGTTGGGATTCTCAAATTAAGTCAAATAAAAAATGTGGCTTAGGATATGAGGAAAATGAGAATAGGGATATATTTAAGAATAGAGAAGAAGACTATGCTGATAAACCTTTGTACAATAGGTTTGTTAAGACTGGTGATTTTAAGGGAGTACCACCACCTTTGAGTGATGACTATACTCCTCTTGAAAAAGAAGAGTTGGATGATTCACTCTTTGTGTATGGTAAGAAAGGTCCTCAAGTGTCTGAATCAACTACCTCAGAGGACAAATCTAGTAGATATTCTTCTTGTCAATCCAATGACTCTGAAGGATCTATTGATAATTCCTCTGATCACTCTAAATCTGAGTCAAACAATGAGGAAAAAGAGAATCCTGAACCTAAGGTTGTTAAGAAGTGTGAACCTATTGTTCCTAAACCTATAGTGACTGAACAAAAGGCTGAAACAGTTAAACCTAGTTGTGTGAATCACATAAAAACTCCTAGGGAATCTGTTAAATTGAATGAGTCACCTAGAAGCAATAGTGTTCACAGAGAAAGTAGGAGTAGTTACAATTATGCTCCTAAAAGATGTTTTGTGTGTGGAAGTTTAAGTCATTTAATAAGAGATTGTGACTTCCATGAAAAGAGAATGAAAAGAGAGGCTGAGCAAAAGAGAATGAATGCTAATAAGGTTAATGGTTCAAATAAACCAGTTTGGAACAATGCTAGTAGAGTTAATCATGCTAACCAGTTTGTTCCCAGACCTGTTCAATTAAATAACACTACCAGACCTAACTCCTTTGTTAGTTCTGGTAGACCAAATTTTGGGTCTGGCTACAGAAACTTTAATGTGAATAGGCAAAATCCTAATTTTATGAGGCCTACAGTGAGACCTAATGTGAATACTGGTTATGTTAACTCTGTGAGACCTAATGTGAACTCTGGTTTTGTAAGACCCAAGAAACCTTTTCAAAAACCTCAGGTGAATGAAAATTTTCAAAGAAATAATTTTTACAAAGCTCATTCACCTGTGAGAAGACAAGTTGGAAAGCAAACAGCAAAACCTTTAAAGGGAAAAGGGGGTTCTGCTGTTAAGACCTCAGCATGTATGTCTTGGGATTCGAACAAAAATAAATCCATGTATAAATCCCAAAACAACAGTGGATCAGGTTCATTTAAGAAATTCAAACATATTGATCCACAAGGCGGACCCAAGCCTACTCAGGCCTGGGTTCCTAAGAGAAACTAATTTCTCTTCTTTTTGTGCAGGATCATCCACTTTGCTATATGGAAGATAGAGGAATACTTGACAGTGGATGCTCTGGGCACATGACTGGTAACAAGAACTATCTTAATGATTTTCATGAATTCGAGGGAGGTTCTGTTACTTTTGGAGGAAGCAAGGGATAGATAACTGGTAAAGGAAGAATCATTGTGGGCAACATAGAATTTGACAATGTATCTTTTGTGAAAGAACTTGGGCAGTTCAACCTTTTCTCAATATCACAGATTTGTGATACTCAGCATAAGGTGCTTTTTACTGAAACTGATTGTCTTGTGTTGACTCCGGACTTTAAAATGCCTGAAGAACATCAAATTCTTCTTAAAGTTCCCAGACAACACAAAATGTACAGTTTTGATATGAAAGCATCTAATTCTGCAAAAGGTGCTACCTGTTTAATTGCAAAAGCTACATTGGATGAATCTAAGTTGTGGCACAGAAGGTTAGGCCATGTGAATTTCAAAAATATGAATAAACTTGTGAAGAATAACCTTGTGAGAGGTTTGCCTTCAAAATTGTTTAAAAATGATCATACCTGTGTGGCTTGCAACAAGGGAAAACAACATAGGGCATCCTGTAAGGTTAAATTAGAAAGATTAATAACTGAACCTTTGCATACCTTACATATGGATCTTTTTGGCCCTACATCTGTCCATAGTATAAATTTTGCATGCTATTGCCTTGTCATTACAGATGATTGTACTAGATATTGTTGGGTGTTCTTTATGTCTAGGAAGGATGAAGCTACCCCTTTGATTCAAAATTTCATTAGACAGATTGAAAACCTTATTGATAAACGAGTCAAAATCATTAGGAGTGATAATGGCACTGAATTTAAAAACAAGAGCATGCTAGATTTTTGTGGTAATAAAGGAATTAAACAACAATTCAGTAATGCAAGAACTCCTCAGCAAAATGGAGTTGCAGAGAGAATGAACAGGACACTTATTGAGGCAGCTAGGACTATGCTAGCAGATTCACTTTTACCTACTACATTTTGGGCTGAAGCAGTCAGCAATGCCTGCTACATCTTTAATAGGGTTAGAGTGACCAAGCCTCAAAATAGAACTCCTTATGAGCTTATGTTTGGCCACAAACCAGTTGTTAGCCATATAAGACCTTTTGGGTGTCATGTTACCATTCTTGATACTTTAAGTGTTCTTGGAAAATTTGAAGGAAAGTCTGATGAAGGGTTTTTACTTGGGTATGCATTAAACAGTAAAGCCTTTAGGGTTTACAATCTAGTATCCAAGAAAGTAGAAGAAAATCTGCATGTAAACTTTCTTGAGGAAAAACCCAATGTCAAGGGAATTGGTCATAGGTGGATGTTTGATATTGATTATTTGACTGATTCTATGAATTATGTTCCTGTCTCCAAGGAGAATCAAATTAACCCTATTGCAGGTACGCAAGAAGTTACTAACATTGCAGGTACCAAAGATTCTTCAAATTCAGGGAACATTGATGACATGGCTGAGCTCGTTGTGATTCCATCAACAGAGAACAAGTCTGATGCTGCTGAAGCAGTGATCAAGGATTCTTCACTTCAGAAAACAGACTCTGCAGTTAAGTCTGGCAAAGTCAAATCACCTAGTATGAGCAGTACTTCACTTTTTAAGTCTGGTAGTGATGTTCTACCAGACCTTTCTTCAAATACTGAATGTGCTGATTCTGAGATGCCAGAACTTGAAGTATTTCCTAATCCTAATGAAGGTGTTTTTCATGGGGCTTCCTATGATGATGGAGGTATTATTACTGATTTCAACAATTTACCTACTGAAGTGGAAGTAAGTCCAACTCCCACTCTCAGGATCCACACCATTCATCCCAAAAGCCAAATAATTGGTAACCCCAAGTCTGCTGTTCAAACAAGAAGTAGAGTGCAACATCAGTCTGCCTCTCTTGCACTCATTAGCCTGATCAAGCAACAACAAAGGGTCAACCATAAAGACCAGCAACATTGCTTATTTGCTTGCTTTCTTTCTCAAAGTGAACCCACTACAGTTTCTGAAGCTTTAGGGGAGGAAAGTTGGGTAGAAGCCATGCAAGAAGAGTTGTTGCAGTTCAAGCTACAGAAAGTATGGGTTCTTGTAGACCTACCTAATGGAGCTAAAGTTATTGGTACTAAATGGGTCTTCAGGAATAAAAGGGATGAAAGAGGGGTGGTTGTAAGGAACAAAGCAAGGTTGGTAGCTCAAGGATACAAACAGGAGGAGGGCATAGATTATGATGAGGTTTTTGCTCCTGTAGCAAGGATTGAAGCTATCAGGTTATTCTTGGCTTATGCATCATATATGGGATTCAAGGTATATCAAATGGATGTCAAAAGTGCTTTCCTTTATGGCACTATTGATGAAGATGTGTATGTACATCAACCTCCTGGCTTTGAGGATCCTGCTAACCCCAATCAAGTGTATAAGGTTATTAAAGCTCTATATGGTCTTCATCAGGCTCCTAGAGCTTGGTATGAAACTCTTTCACAGTTTCTTGAAGAACATGGATACATCAGGGGTGTAATTGACAAGACATTGTTTATCAAGAGAGATCAGAAGGATATTATTCTTGTCCAAATTTATGTGGATGATATCATTTTTGGATCCACAAGAAAGTCTTGGTGTGATGAATTTGAAGGATTAATGAAGAGCAGGTTTGAAATGAGTTCAATGGGAGAACTTACATTTTTCTTGGGATTGCAAGTTAAGCAAAAGGATGATGGACTTTTTATTTCTCAAGACAAGTATGTTGCAGAAATTTTGAAAAAGTTTGAATTCTCAAATGTGAAGGCAGCAGTCACTCCCATGGAGAACAAAGTGCCTTTAACAAAGGATGAAGATGCTGCTGATGTGAATGTGCATCTTTACAGATCCATGATAGGTTCTCTCATGTATCTTACTGCTTCTAGACCTGATATTATGTATGCAGTTTGTATTTGTTCACGTTTTCAGGTTCAACCAAAGACTTCACATCTTCATGCTGTGAAGAGAATCTTTAGGTACTTAAAGGGAAAACCTAATTTGGGCCTTTGGTATCCTAAGGAGTCAGCTTTTGACCTGACAGCTTATTCAGACAGTGACTATGCTGGTGCAAGTCTGGATAGGAAATCAACAACAGGAGGTTGTCAGTTCCTTGGAAGGAGGTTAATATCTTGGCAATGCAAGAAGCAGACGATTGTGGCTAATTCAACTACTGAGGCTGAGTATGTAGCAGCTGCTCATTGCTGTGGACAAGTTTTGTGGATTCAGAATCAGATGCTGGACTATGGTTTGAATTTTATGAATACTGTTATCCACATAGATAATAAGAGTACTATCTGTATTGTTAAGAATCCAGTATATCACTCTAAAACTAAGCATATAGAAATAAGGCATCATTTCATTAGGGATTGCTTTGAAAAGAAGTTGATTAGAGTGGAGAAAATACATACAGATTTTAATGTTGCTGACCTGTTAACTAAGGCATTTGATGGTCCTAGATTCAATTATCTGGTAGTTAACATTGGTATGATGAACCCCTAGTTTGAATTAAGGGGAGGTTTGGCCTAAGGGGAGGTCAAACTGTGAAGTATGTAAAGTATGAATACTTACCAGTATTTAGGTTAATTTTTAAAGTCTTGTAGTTCTGGTAGTGATAAAAAAAAAAAAAAAAAAAAAAAAAAAAAAAAAAAAAAAAATTTGGTTTGTTTTATCTATATCTTTTATTTCTTTTATAGGCAATGCTGGTTTAAGTATATTTTCACAAGTTGTTGAGTGAGACTATTGGAACTTCTCACTTGGTGGAGGTGCTTTGCACTAACACATCAAAAGGTTATCAGTCCACCTTGTCTCATCAACACAAGGACTGGCTAATCCTGAGCAAACGGCTAACAGGTAAAGATTGCTCAAATCCGTTTATGGCTGACAATTTGCCAAAAATTGTATGGTATTCAACTCACCATATCTAAGATAAGTGAAGAGTTGGCTAGCCCACAAGGTTATGGCTTGTGGTAAAGGCTGTGGAAAACCATAAATGGTAATCAATTCACCATGATGAGGTGCTTTTCCATCAAAGAATTGACTAGTCCAGAAGCAAACGGCTTTTGGTAAAGACTTAACAAATCCGTTGATAAGCTGGTGATTTGCTTAAAATCATATGGTTATCAGTGTACCATGGTCTTGCACACCAAAACATTTGGCTACTCCAGTAGTAATGGCTATTGGTAAAGAGACATCAAATCCATTAAATTTCAATGATTCACCTCTCACAGGTGTTAACACACCTGGAAGTGATGAGAATAGCTATGAAACTTAATATGAATTGATGTACATATAGTCATTGTTGCTGTCAAGTCTATATCAGAAGAGCTTATCAAAGATTCAAGCTGCTAGAAAGGAACAAGACCTAAATATATTTCAAAGTGTTCAAGATTCAATCCTCAGAAAGCTAAATCAGAAGAACTTGAAGTTCATGAAGCATGAAGATCAAGTTAGGGGAGGATTGTTGGGAATTATGATGCATATCAAGAACAGACTACTTAGGTCTGGTAGTTTACTACTTAGGTCTGGTCGTTTACTGAGTTAGGTCTGTTTGTGTTTTAGGTCTGGTTATGTAATGATTAAGTCTGGTAGTTATATGTTAAGTCTGGTTGACTTATTAAGTCTGGTCTGGTCGTGAAGATAGGAAAGTTTGTTAGAGATATATTAGGAAAAGATACATTGCGTGTATGTATCTTTATAGAAGATTTGTGTATATCTTCTGTGTCATCTAGGGTTTCCTTGTGTTATAAAAGGATCCCTAAAGGTTGTTAGCAAGTGTGTGAGTTGTACGAATTGATAATAGTGAATATCAATATACGAAGTTAGTGATATCCCTGCTTGTGTTCTAAATTGTTTTTGTTAAGATTCCGCATTAACATTAACAATCACTTAGGGTTTCTCACTTAGATTGGTTCGGATTTATCCTAACCATCTGCTAGGTATTCAAAACTACTTAGTGATCCATATACAATTTGTGGACCAACAAACTCCTCACATGTAGGTGGCACATAAGAATCTGCAGGCGTGGAATTCTGTACAAGTCCTGAACTAATGGGTCCAGGAGACAAAAGGTGAAGATCGGGTCCAGAACTGATTTGTCCTGAAACAGGTAGCTCACTCAGCTCATCGAACGTAACATGAATGGTTTCCATGATTTTACGGGTTCTTTTATTGTAGATTCGATACCCTTTACTGTCTGGTGCGTATCCAACGAAAATACATATATCTGCTTTAGCTCTTATCTTTCCCAAGTCTTGACTATCGTTAGTTGGATAGCAAAGTGCACCAAACACACGCAGAAAGGAAAGATCTGGTTTCTTGTTATGAATTAACTCGAAGGGAGTCTTCTCATGAACCGGATGAATTAGGGATCGGTTTTGAGTGTAACATGCTGTTGCAATAGCTTCTGCCCAGAGAAACATCGGTGTCTTTGAAAATATAAGCATAGTTCTTGCAGCCTCCACCAGAGTACGGTTCCTTCGTTCAACCACCCCGTTCTGTTGAGGTGTGCGAGGGATACTTTTCTGATGCGTGATGCCAATACTTTCATAGAAATTACGGAGTTGTTGGTTAACAAACTCAGTACCATTATCTGTGCGGATGATTCTGACAGTTTTATCGAGCCTTACTTGCAGCTGTTTTATCAGTTTAATGATAACCTCTGGAGTTTCGTCCTTGGTTCTCAAAAACTTTACCCATGTGAACCGAGAATAATCATCTACTATCACCAGAACGTACTTCTTTCCATTTATGGTTTGTATTCTCATTGGACCGCACAAGTCCATGTGGAGGGTATGAAGAACTTCCAAGTTGGTGTTGATGGTTTTAGGCTTGTGGGTTTGTTTCTTGCTTTTACCCAGTTGACATGCAGAGCAGAGATGATCTTTCTCATATTTCAGTCTGGGCATCCCTCTAACAAGATCTTTACGGGAAAGATTATTTATGGTACCGAAGTTCAAGTGGTTCAAACGACGATGCCACAGCCATGATTTTGTTTTAGAGGCTTTAGAAAGCAAGCATATGGGAGAGGACTTCAACATTTCTTCAATTGATATGGTGTAGAGATTGGTGCCCCGACTGCCCTTGAGGAGATCTAAACCATCCAATTCTCTGACGAAACATGTATGCTTTCTGAAAGCCACTTCCAGATCTGAATCACAAAATTGACCCACAGAAAACAGATTGTGCCCTAGTCCTTCCACATAATATACCCTTGAGATTACACTGTTACCAAACACATAATCTCCATAACCCATAATAGCACCAAAGTGGTCGTTCCCAAATCTAACTGTCCCGATAAACTTTTTCACGAAGTTCTTGAGCCGCGAGCGATCCCCAGTCATATGTTTTGAGCAGCCTGAGTCCAAATACCACAGGACGATTTGTACGACCTGCATTTGAAACCAGACAACAATGGATAACTGAAAAATGTGGATCCCCAAGTGCAATTGGGGTCCATTTGGTCAGCACACACATATTCAGGAACCACAGATTTCACAGATGCTACTGTCTTTACTGAGGAGACAGAACTAGAGGCAGGACAAGACCTAGATGGAAGGCATTGTGATTCTAAAGGCAGGATTCTACCAGTTGGTCTCCATTCCTTATTCTTCACAATTTTATGCGTATTCATTTTAGGTAATGGTCTCTGTTTTCCTAAATTGAATTTCCTTCCAGTGGGTCTCCATTCCTTAACTTTCACAATTTTATGCTTATTCATTTTAGGTAACGTGCACTGTTTTCCTAAATTGAATTTCCTTCCAGTGGGTCTCCATTGATAGCCTATGCTAGCAAATGTTTTTCCTGTAGCTTTCCAAGCTTTCTTGCATGTTTCAGTTATCCTACCATTCTTAACATGGGGTGACGCAGAAGACATCAAGAAGGACACAACACACTCATCATGATTAGCAGAAATTAAACAATTGTCGCATGTTTTACAGATAGCATTAGAATTCGAATTAATTACAGTACTTTTGATACTAGAATCAACACGATTCATCCTACTCATTGCAAACTTATTGTTCCTAGGTTGGGCTTCTACATTCTTCAAGTGATCATTCTTAGCTGGCGCAGTCCTATCCTTTCTTGCATTTCCTCTAGACCTTGACTCGCTAGCTTGGGTGTCACTTTTTACTCCTGTAGAAGCATCGAAGGAAACATTAGTTTGTTTTTCTGTCACATGCCTTCCTGATAAAGATGTGTTGGGTTCTGATGTCTTAGGTGGTAGATCAAAGGCTACATGCTTGTTCTCAACAGTAGATGATGATGCAACAGATCTATCTCTATGGCTGCTAAACTTAGGAATTGAGCCTATGGCATATTCTAAGTTTTCCTGAATCCTTTTCGTGAGTTTGCAGGCATAGACAACTGCCCTATCAAGTGGCTTATCAGTCCTATCCTCTTCAACTACCTCACGAAGTGTGTCAAGGCCCTCTCTAAGATGATCGAGATATGTTTGATGGGCAAGGCTGTTATTTCTAAGCTTAAATGGAATACGCCCAACATCAACATCATACTTTTTACTATCAGTAGCCTTTGGTGCATCACAATTACAAGTGGTGCATGGCATTTTACCTTTCACCCGAGCCTTAAGATTCTCAATTTCATTTGTCAAAGAGGTTATTTGATCATTATGATTGTTTCTTGTAACTTTAATAGAATCATATAACTCTTTGAAATGTTGTTTAACCTTTGAATTTTCTTCTCGATAACACTCATTTTCATAATGTAACTTATTTATGGTGTTTTGATATTGAAAATTCTGAGAATCTGAAGATGAAGGTTTATTGGTGCCATACACTTCACACTTGTTGGATTTCAATTGGGCAATTTGGGCCCTCAGCAGTCGAATCGTGTTCGTGTGAGCTTGAATTGTCTCATCTCGTTTGCTTAATTCAAAATAAGTATCAAATTCAGGAGCATCCAAGGATGTCTTGTCATTTGATATTTTATGTTTTTCATTTAAATGTTGATATTTCAATTGCAAATTATGGTATTCAACTTCCAATTTTGAAAAACGTTTAACCATATTATCATGGTCATCATTTTGAATTTTTTCAAGCAATTTTAAATTCTCCCCCTCAAGCTCAACAACACGATTCTGGGTGACATTTAACGCAATAGCATACTCATTAAATTGACAAGCAGACAATGCAGAATCAGTAACAGTGTAAAATACATCTTGTGCAATACATTTAGCAATCAAGTTGTCGTTAGTAATGAGTATGTTTTTTCTTTCAATCTCTCGACTCTTAAGCTCTATTGCATATTCATTCACCTCATTTTCCATGTCTTTAAACACTACTTCCATTTCTTTTATTTCGACTTTAAGGGCAGTTTGCAACCCTTCAAAATGTTCTTTAAGTAGTTTAAAGAATGGCATGACCTCAGTTAAGTAACACCTTTTTGCATGATCAAAACACCTTTCCCCCTCAGTAATGCCGGTTGGTGTGATTCTCTTCTTACATGTTTTATCAAAATCAGCAAATAATTGCCAAAGCACATATAAGCTAATAAAGGTTTTGCATTCAGTGGGAAGAGACAAAGGCACCAGATTCCTAGGTGTATTGGGAGGATACACCGTTATGGACGCAACTTTTCTAATGAGGGGCGTGTTGGCCTTAAGTTTATCTACCTTAAGTTTTTCACTATCTTGTTTCCAAAATATCTGTTCAGGTGTTAACTTCTTTTGAGGAGCAAACACAGTCAAACGATTTTCCTCATAATAATCATGGGGTTTGATTATTATTCGTCTGGCTATGCACTCGGGATCCCTCATTTTCTCATTCATTTTTTCCCTCGTTTTATCACTTATCTCATCCTCTTCATTAGTGTAGATATGCTTAGGTTGGTCATGAATAGGCATAAGCATCACATTACCATCATATAGGGCTGGTTGAAGTACTTTCATGTCCCTAAGGATGGTTGACTTAGGTTCACCTATCATGATTTTACTATGCTTATCACTCAACTTTCTGTGCTTATGAATCATTTGAGCAGTTTGTATGGTTTGATTTTGTGTGTACAACTTATCTTCAAGCTTATTTTTTAATGTCTTGAGTCTAGAGAAATCATTTAAAAGAGTTGTTTCTTTTTGTTTGAATTCTTGCTTAAGTGTAGTTACACACTTTTGTGCTTCCTGTTTCTGTTTGACAGACTGTTCTAGCTGACTTTTCAAAGAACTCAACTCTAATTTTAATGTTTCTTCTTGCACTCTAGACTCTTTAATAAGTGTACTCATTTGACCTTCTAATTTCTGCTCACGATCATTAAGCTCAAACTTAGCACGCTGTTCATACATAGCAACTTGTTCTTTATAGATGTTTAGTCTAGTGATCAAGTTATCATCAGGGACAGGCAATTTGTTCTCATGGTACACACATGCATTATCTATATTACCCGCATTATCTAAGGCACATACATTACTCATAACACACACATCATTATTGACAGAAGATTCACCATTTGGTACATCAGGCGAGTTGTTGCTATTCAAATACTGTTCATATGAGACAATATTGCTATTTTCCATATCAACAATACTTGAGTCAGAAACAACTGCCTGATGTACTTCTTCGGGAATCTGTTGTCCCTCGACTATATTATATGTGTCATAAATTTTTAGTACCTCAGATATCACGGATGCATTAGAAGGACCAGCTTGACGAGATGAGGCCAGGGAAGACAAGTTAGCCATGAAGATTGTTTGAGCAGTAGGTTCATCATCCACATCAGAGTCAAACGCATCACAGTCATCTGCCTTGAAGATGTTAGGATCATTAAGTGCTAGATCCTGAACAGGTTTCTCATCCACATCTTCATCAAAAGTATTTCCTCCATCTCCTGCCAAGAACAATAACTCTTCCTCATCCAGTACAGCTCCATTCTCTTGAGCTTGCATTAACAACATCTTGTCTTTGAAGTAATCTGAATTCTGAGGGCGTTTAGGTTGATTGCAGTTTCTAGCAATGTGTCCAAGCCCCCCACAATTATAACACTTGATCTGTTTCCCTTGCCCCTGATTGGCATTCCCTGCTCTATTCTGCACATACCCTCGACCCATGTTTCTACCAGCTCTCCCTTGCACATTCTGAACCACAATTTTCCCATCCTCCACCATTGCTAGATTGCGTGGGTTGGAAGAATTCCTTAACTGATTGTTGGTCTGAGGGAGTGATGCTTGAAACTGTTGAACCAGTAGAGATACTTGATTGGTGAGGTTGTCAATCATTTTGTCGGTTTGAGAGTAGCCTGAGTCAAGTTGAGAACTCATAGCAGGTCCTTGTGAGTGAAGTTGGTGATAGCTTGGATTTGATGATGATTGGATTGTTGGTTGTACATTTGTCATGAACGCCAGTGGGTCATTTGTAGTTGAAGGATTAAACTTTTCTCTCAGCACCCGATCATAGGCAGCATGCTTCTCATGTTGCTGCAGGTAAGCATACAGCTGTTCATAGTTAGTATCCCTTAAACCTTTGTTGAGTTTGACGGCAGTAACAAATCTGTCCCATTCAGGAGTCATGTTGTTCACAAACTTTGAGTTAAGTTGGATATTTGGCATAGTCATTCTGATCATCCTCATATCATTCACCAACTTATGAAATCTCACGTAGTAATCTGTGATATTCTCTCCTGGGTTCATTTTGAAATGCTCGAACTCATCATACAGCTGTGACTCACGATCTTCCTTTGTGAGTTCTGACCCTGCCAACAACATTTTAACGTTGTCCCACACAGCCTTGGCTTCAGTGTTAAAATTGATGAGCTTGTATACATCCTTTGGAAGACCTTGAATGACTATGTTTGAGGCTCTAATATCAGCATCATGCCTCTTCTTTTCTTCTTCATTAAGATCATTATAGTTTCTAGGTCTATCAATGCCCCAAGTTACAGTCCCATCTTCACCAGTTGTAACAACGTCTCTGGTGGTACCCATCTGATATGGTCCTTCGTCAATTGACTTAAGAATGTTAACACCATTATCTTTTCCCAAGCAGTAAAGTCTTATTCGTTGTGCCCAAGACTCATAATCCGTCCTATCTAGCATAGGTGGACGAGTGTCAGATCCTGCTGCTTGAATATCATCTGATGATGTACTTGATGTGGTAGCCATAGTAATTACGGGATTTTACGGATCTTGTGATTTAACCGAGAAATTGAATCTTTCGCGGGAATTTCTAAAATCACCAAGACACAAACCGCATACAAGTCTGAGAGACAAATCGAGTAGATACAAACCGAGTTCAAGCTGCAGAGACAAACCGAGTACACACAGCTGGGACAAACCGAGTAGGTACAAACCGAGTAAATTCCTCAGAGACAAACCGAGTCTACACAAACCGAGTACACACAGCTGGGACAAACCGAGTAGGTACAAACCGAGTAAATTCCTCAGAGACAAACCGAGTCTACACAAACCGAGTACGCGCTGGAGGGACAAATCGAGTAGGTACAAACCGAGTAAATTTCTCAGAGACAAACCGAGTCTACACAAACCGAGTACACGCAGCTGGGACAAACCGAGTAGGTACAAACCGAGTAAATTTCTCAGAGACAAACCGAGTCTACACAAACCGAGTACGCGCAGCAGGGACAAACCGAGTAGACACAAACTCCCAAGCACGTCGCTTTCACTGCCTTTTGTCTTTTTGCCTAAACGAGTAAAAAAGACAAACCGTATCTGAGAAATGACACAAACCGAGTCCAAGAATTCGTCCCAAGTACACAAACCGCTGCCAAGAACACCTCAACAAATACCCACGAATTGCCTCAAAATCACCACACCGTTCTTAGATCTGTGAATCCAAACACCAAATACCACTCTAATACTATTCTTAAGCTAGAAAGTACAAAGTAAAACAACTTCTAATCACTAAACAAAGTGCAAAATGAAATTTATGCTACTAATCAAACCGAAGCAAAAAAAAACTTAAAAACTACAAATCGAACCAAAAAAAACTCAAAAACTACACAAGTCCGTGAATACCAACTCTCAGGGACCTAACCATGGCTCTTGATACCAATTGTAGGGTATTCACTATGCAAGAAACACTAGTTTGAGGCTTGTTTATGGATCGAATGGACAAGAACTTAGAGAGAGAAAGTGAGAGGTTGGGAGCCTTTGTAGAGAGAGAAACAAGATGATATTAGATTAGTATGAAAGGTCCAACCCTTCCCATGGGTGGGAAGGGAGTATATATAGTCTTACATAATATGTCCCTAGTGGACTGTGGAGCGAGCTGACAGAGGGTAAAGACCCGACCCACTCCACAATACTAATTAATAACTAAACTACTAACAATATTACTGATAATCCTACGAGCTATGATGATCTAATAAGTACTTGGGGTGACCGAGTCTTCAACTGAATATTCATATTCCTAACACTTCCCCTTTTTGTTATCAACAAATAGAAAAAGTATACAAATATGATCTTTACAACTACAAACTAATACTACACATCCCATCTATCCTTCTAATATCTCAAATTACCCTCCATTAGGCTTTCCGCACTAAAAATGAATTTGAGACAGTAAAATTTTAAACCATCAGTAGCAATACTAATCAACAATAATAAGAATCAATAACTTTCCCTTGTGGTGATGCATAAGTATAATAAATGGTTAAACACTTGAATATTTAAGCTTCCCCTGAAACCCATATGTTAACCATTCGAATCTCCAATTCTGTAGGCTTTAATGACTGATGAAGAAAAACCAACCATTACTAACTTGATGATGAAACAGAATAAACCAACCTTGTGTCTTATGTCTTGTACTAAAAATTGACTTTGAACTTATACTAACACAATATAAGTAGACCGAAATCTCTTGATAAAATCCTCATCTTCAATGAGACACTGAGCACTACAAAGTAACTCCTTTAAGTGATAGTTAACTAGGTCTTCGTCCATCCACCCCTTGACCTATGAAAACTCAACTGTTTTTGCAGCAGTTTTCAACGATGCATATCTTGCAACCTAAGGCTCAGATTGAAGATCCCTCCGGTGAGAATCTACCTTGATATACCAAGAACCTCCAGTAAAAATTTCAGCCCGATCCAACGGTTAACGAAGGAGTTATCGCCTTTTGAAAACAGCCCTGCAGTGAGTTACGAAAATACGAACCAGATCCGAATTTTTCTTCTTTCTTTAGCTAAAACCTTTTCTTTTCCTAGATCCAGAGCCCCCCGCTCTGATACCAACTGTGGAAACTTATTTTTGACCGACTTACATCTACTAAAATAAGTTACGTGATCGTTTATGGGCTCAAGGCTGTTAGACCTTGATCTAGGATTTTAACTATGAAAAGCATGATGATAATATTGACGGAATATTCTATGAAAGAAACAATACTATCACAACAAGGTTTTGCAAAACTTTCTCTTTTGTTATAAAATCAGCCCCAATACTACTTGATCAATAGCAGTACGATTACACTCTAATCAGGGATCGAAGATCCTTGAGGCTAAACAAACATAACAACATCAGACCCCATGTCTGATGTTCCCACACACACTCACTATTTGATGTTTTACATTTTAACACATTTCTGTGTTTAAATTCTAAGCATACTAAACACTTGTAAAACATATTTTTATCTAAGGGGTAAGATCTCCTTTTAGAATCCAAGGAGACCTTTTACAATATGATAAGACTTTGTCTACTACTTGCTTGTTATGTGTCAGTCATTAAGATACAACATGTATCGTGTTTTACAACTTTGTTGACGGAACAAATATCTAGATATTATCTAAGGATAATATCTTCTTCATCCTTATCCATCCACCAGCAGTATGACTCACTGATCAGCAGCAGCTTCATTTGTACTAGCAGCAGTATCAGATATTATCTAAGGATAATATCTTCTTCATCCTTATCCATCCACCAGCAGTATGACTCACTGATCAGCAGCAGCTTCATTTGTACTAGCAGCAGTATCAGATACACTACCAGCAGGAACAGATACACTACCAGCAGGAACAGATACTGTTGACATAAATAATGCCTAAAAACATTATTAATACTTATTCATATCTCTATGTTTTAATGATCACAAAATTTAAACTCATTAAACATAAACTTATCAAATAAACAAGTATTTAGTTGTAAATATTTACTTCTACAACTCAATCACTTAAGGTATGAATAAACATAATGCTTAATGCTTTATATGATCAAAGGAACATTTTCTTAATCACTAGATTTTTTATAAAATGTCAAAAACATTTTATATCTTTTAGAAAAACATTTTTGGTAATAAATAAAAAGGTTTAATCCATTATAAATTTATGAATTCAAATTTTCAACCAAAAATGGCAAAAATATTCCAGAAAAACCTTCCCCACAAAAAGATAAAACTTTGCAACGGTTATGATGGCCGGCCCCCTTAATTATATAAGGCGGCCCCCTTAATTTTAAGGGGACCGCCCCCCTATTTAAGGGGGCCGGCACGCTCCTCCAGCTGTCCAGTTTTTGCCTATAAATACTGGCTTTCCCCTGGACATTTTCTTACCTTTTGCACCTCAAACCTTCTGTTCTAAATCTCCTTTTTTCTTTCTAAATCCTTTCCAAAATCCTTTGATCATAGATTCTTAAGCATTGGTTTCCAAGTGATCCAAGCTTCCACCATCCTTGTGCAAAAGAAGAATATTTCCATCAATCAAGACTAGAAGTATTACAACTTAGTGTCATCTTGTTACTTAAGTTGTTAGTTTAGTAAAGTTTGTAAATCATTCATTCATTTGTGTATAAGGTGTATATAGTAGGTGTGAACATGAGTGATTAGATTAGTGTAGTGTGTAAGTAGTGAAGAAGGTGTATAAGTAGTTGTGGTGTAAAGAAGTCATGTAGAAGTTGTAAAGCCGTGGTGTAGAAGTTGTGAAGCCGTGGTGTAGAAGTCGTGAAGCCATAACTCAGAAGTTATGAAGTCATCATGTAGAAGTCGTGAAGCCGTAGCTTAGAAGTTGTGAAGTCGTCATGTAGAAGTCGTGAAGCCATAACTTAGAAGTTGTGAAGTCGTCATGTAGAAGTCGTGAAGCAGTAGCTTAGAAGTTGTGAAGTCGTCATGTAGAAGTCGTGAAGCCGTAGCTTAGAAGTCGTGAAGTCCTCATGTAGAAGTTGTGAAGCCGTTGTGTAGAAGTCGTGAAACCATAGCTTAGAAGGTGTGAAGTTGTTGTGTAGAAGTCGTGAAGCCGTAGCTTAGAAGTAGTGAAGTCGTCTTGTAGAAGTCGTGAAGCCGTTGTGTTGAAGTCGTGAAGCCGTCGTGAAGAAGTCGTGAATAAGTCGTGAACAAGTTGTGATTGAAGTTGTGAGATTGGTTCTAGCTACGTTTAGAACTTGACATTTAGCTTTGTGTCGTTAAACCGGTGTAAGCGAAAGTGTGTAAGGTTTTCTCCGCCATAAGGGAGCTTGTTGAAGTAGTGAAGAAAACTCTCGAGCAAGGTGTGCTCGGGGAGTGGAGTAGGGCAAGGAAGGTGTCCTTGTAGCCGAACCACTATAAATCCCTCGGGTCTCGCTTTGATCTTTCCATCTCTTACTTATTTCTTTATATCGTCATTACTTTCATACATATAGGCATATATAACTGTTAGTATTAATTAGAAGTTGATTTCACATAAAGATCAATTTAAAACTCCATTCATAAAAAGAAAACTTTTATAACAAATCTAAAAGGATACACATATAATTAATAATATTGTTCAAGTATCATTTTTCATATAAACTCAAATCTAAGGTTTTAAAAGGAAACAAAGTTTTCATAATAAAATTAAAAAGACGTAAAACTATTCAACCCCCCCTTCTAGTTTTCCACAATTGGTATCAAGAGCCACGTCAAACAAGATTTTTAAAATAAACTGTATTTTAAAACTTGAATCGATCTATGGAATCGGAAAAATATTTAGAAGGGCAATCTATACAAAAACCACCGCTATTTGAAAACTATACCTTTCTTGAATGGAAAAATAAATTTGAAACTTATGTGAAATCAATTGATCTAGATCTTTGGCATGTCATTTCGATTGGTGATTTTCAACCAACAAAAACGGATTTTGAAAGTCAAACAAAAACGGATTTTGAAAGTCAAATTAATTATTTGAAAACAAAGAATGACATAAATAATAAAGCTAAAATAATTGTTTACAAAACCTTGCCGAAAGTTGAATATGAAAGAATATCCTTCTGTAAAACGGCAAATGATATTTGGAAAATTTTCTTAAACTTTCATCTAGAAAAATGTCAAGCCAAAGATGAGGATTTTAATCTTGTACATGAATTAGTTATCTTAGAAAATTTAATAGATAAACATTTAGATAAAATAGATACATGTGCTACTAGTTTAAATGTTGTTAATGAAGGTATTAACGACGAAGACTACATGAATCAACTCCAAAGTGAACTCAATCCAAAATCATGGAGTGACACAGACGAAGGAGAAGAACATCATCCGATGTGGAAGATTCTACATAAGACGTTATATGCATCAAGGCTAAGATATCAAATGAGTCCAGTACAAGACATGTTCAGGTCAAGCCACTTCGGTTTAAATAAGGTGTTAGAAGCTTGCCATGATATACTTTCACACCTTGGTTGTCTTGAAGACTCACCTATCATTCACACGTCGATCATCATCTAAGACATTACGAAGAAAAGCTAGGACGTGAGGTAAGTTCTCTTTTTCAATTTCATAAGTAATTACTTCATGCATATAATCTTATTAATGCCTTAGGATACGCTTAGTTTGATAGGTTGCTTTGCCTTTACACTTTAGTTATATTCGTTCTGCGGCTTAATAAACCAGAAATCCTTTAGTTAGCCCCCCTAAGTATTAAATGATGTATTTACTATCAAACTCATTTAGCCTTTTCAAATTTAAAATGGAAATCTTCTATGTCCACAATTAGAAAACTCTTGGTAATAAAGTAAATTAAGCTAAGTGGATAAATCATTAACATAGAAGTAAGATTAGATTCTTCGCGTTAGAAAACTATGTATGTAACAACCTCTTGTAGAATATGGCATTAGGTTAGATAAATGTGCTGCAACTAAGGAGCTATCGATGTTAGATTATACCCCATTCAACATGTCTCTATTAGGATTGTGAGTAAAATATATCATCTAGATTTACCCTCATAAAAGGATAATGTCTGAATCACATTAAGTCAAGTATTAGTAAACCAAGCAAACTTCATATTTGGTACTCTTCGATAGGTAAATTTAGGAACTTAATTTCTTCTAAAAAGAGAATGACTACTGGAGAATCTATTGACTAGAAACTCAATTTGACCTAATGGTTGAATTGCTTCTATGTGAGAAGTTGGGTGTGTGTAACCCGTAAAAATGGTCGTGTTTAGCCTGAATTGAGCACCACTAGTAATAGTCTCATACTCATTCTCCAACTTGATTACATTACTCTTCCTAAATATACCTAACGCTAGTTTACTTTTATGAACTTTGTTTTTCATTAGAGCTTTTCATTCTTAGATTTATGTCATCTTGCATATATTAAATTTCTAGATGTTTACTTGCTCCTATGTGATTTGATTGCATGCCTTCGTAATTATTTGCTTAGTTGTTGAATGCATAGTTATTATAATAATTTTTGTTTTTCTCTAACTATTCTGATATGATGTATTTTTGTATTTAGTCATAAAAATGCCTAAATGCCATAGGATATATAGAAAAGAGTAGCATGTGACAATAGACTTAACCAATACCCTTGAGCATGAGATCTTTTATAACCACTATTTTTAAACCCATAACTAATGGGATTTGTTTTTAAATATGCAAAAACTTCACATTTTGGAAAAAACGATTTTTCAAAAGATTATGACACCTTTCTATTTAACATGTTTCACCATCCTACCTTTCTTCCAAACTTGTGTCCATAATTACGTGTTTATCAAAACCAAATATTGGAAAAATATGTTTTCTTTCCTTATAAAAACATTTTGAAATAAAACCAAAACTATTTCATTAAAATATTTTTCACATCCACATAAAAACTTACTCTCAAACATTGTTGAATAATGCCAAAAACACTTATTTAAATCATGCATGGTGATCTCATATTTGTCATCTATATTTATGTATATGACATTTATAAGTAAACTAAATCAAATCTGAAAAACCATAGTTTTCTCATTAAGATCTTGCTTGGTACGAGTCTAGAAGTCCATGCTATCACAATTCCCCATTGCTTTACACTCATTAGGATTCATTAACTTAAACCCATCTCCCTAAAAATCATATTAGGAATTACTTGGTATCATGTTTCTTGTCCATAAATTTATATATATTACTTGCTTAATAAGTAGGTTGCATGCTAGACAGAAGTGCTTAATGTCCTTATGAAACATGCTTTGCATACATAAGTTATTAAATGATAAATTGCCTCAAAGAGTTGGACTTGCTTGAAACTAAACCCAAAAACACAACCCTTTCAATAATTTTCTGCCAAAAACCCATTTCCAGTAACCTGGAAATCAGCAGATGGGCGGCCCCCTTAATTCATTAGGCGGCCCCCTTAATATTTAAGGGGACTGGCCCCTTAATTAAGGGGACCGGCCATCTGATGGTCGAAGGTGCTGTTCCCTTTTTCTATTCTGTAGCCCATTTTATCCTACACTTCCCAAAACTCACAAGCATGTTTTGTCCTAAACCTCCCACCAAAATTTACCTTCCTCAACCACATCATTCCTACACTATAAATACCCCTCTCCATCATTAATGCTCATCCATCCAAACATGTCATCTCCCAACAACCCAAGATCCAAGCCTTCAAGAGTTGCTAAAATCTCCGTAAGGCCCGTTTGGAGACGGAAGCTTGACACTTGTTGTGGAAAACTAGAAGGGGGGTTGAATAGTTTTTACCGTTTTTCAAGTTTTATTTGCTTTGTTACTATATGTTAATTTCAAAGGAAACAATCACAAATAAATAATCACACAATATAAACAAAAGATAAAGAGAGGAAAGATCAAACCACACGACACTGTTGTTTATAGTGGTTCGGCTACAAGGACTCTCTTCCTTGCCCTACTCCACTCCCCGAGTTTCCTACTCGAGAGTTTATCTTTCACTAAGAAACAAACTCCTTTTCTAGGCGGAGAAAAACTTTACACGTCGCTTACTTCCTTTTCCGGTACTAAGCTAAACACCGGGTTCTTTCACAAGGTAGAACCAACCTGACGTCGCCTAATTACTTTACCGACACTAAGCTAGATGTTGAGTTCTTTACAAGGGTACAACCACTCCCTACACTCTTTGTGCTTTAAGGACTAAAGCACTAACCACACTCACTGATTACAAATGATAGATATGATGTGTGAAACAAACTACAATATCACACCGTAATGCAACTAAAGGATTACGGTTCTGTAGATCCTTGAATGCTTGATCTCTTTTCTACAAAATGAAAGATCAAAGTGAAATGCAACTATGAATGATGTTAGTAAGATATGTACTGAATGAATATGTGTGTTAAAGCTATATGAGTGATGAGAGAGCCAAATGATCAGCTTCCTATTTATAGGCAAGCTGATCTTCAGCTCACGGATCCCACGGATCCCTCACAAGGGATCCGTCCTTCATATGATTTGGATCCGTGGGATGTGACAGCTAAGGTTTAGTTGTCTCTTACCATATCTTAGTTGTATCTTACCAAATCATCCAAGATCCTCAAATGTCAACTATGTATCTTGCAAATCTAACCAAGATATATCAAAGATATTGTATGTGATGTATGCAATGATGTCATGGAATGGTTTAAGAATTAAAGTTTCCTTTTAAGGAAACAAGTTACTAAACTTGTAATTCTTGGTTATTATGTGAAGTGTAAAATGTGTGCTTAAGAGACTTAAGCTAGTAATTATTATTTGCTAAAAGATATTCCTTTTATTTGTCATTAACAAAACTAATGAAAGATCAAAGAATATAAATAACGTTTTTGAGACGCTATTTGTATTAACAATCTCCCCCTTTTTGTTGATGACAAAACATAAGGTATATTTTTGAGCAAGAGAATAAATATAGCATGAGTTCTTAAAAATATATATTAAGTTTATTAAAGAGAAGTTTTGTAAAAATGTATGTACTGTGATGAATCACAGTTGATGCAAACTTAATCCCTTTCTCCCCCTTTTTGTCGAAACAAAAAGAGTAGCGTAGCGGAATGCGATTTTGAGATCTTTTAAAGCTCCCCCTTGTTTTATACTCCCCCTAGATGGGGTAATCTAGGAAATAATGCATGAATCTACAAAACAAACGGTTAGTATATGAAATGCTTATGAGATGCTCCCCCTTGATGTATACTCCTCACTTCTCGAGTACCAACGTATACTATGAAGGGTATGATATGCTGCAAATTAAGTGTTAGTGATGAATGACTTCAATGAAGAAGTAGAATGCTTGTGAAGTATTCTCCCAAACAAGCCTTTCAATATGATTTGACTTTTAAAAGTCAAAGTAAGTGTCTGATCATTATTTGTACCTAAGGCAATCATAGTCAAGGTATAATATATGCTATATAAGAATGTTAGTTCACAATGATAATGATAATATGCAATATGTTGATCACTCATAAGCATAAAACATCACATTCATAGATATTGAAAGTTTTGTGACAAAAGTCACAAGTATGAAATGATGTTACAAGGACAATAAAAAGACATCTTAGAAAAAAAATAAAAAGTCCTAAAACAACAATTTAAGAGGTCCTAACAACTAATCTAAAAAGCTCCTATTGAGGAGGATGAGAGATTGCGTTTAAACGTTCAAGAACATGGTTCAAGATGAACCTCATCTCATTTTGAAGCTCATGGACCAAGATGTTGGTCCTTTGGGCCAAGTGAGCCGTTCTCTCACAATGTGCGCAATCATGACTTGAGAAGCCGGGCGGAAGACTAGGCTCCAAGTTTTGTGGTGGTGGTGGTGGTTGGTTGTTGTTGTTGTTTGATGGTTGTTGTGGTGTTTGGAGGGAGTTCATAAGAATGTTTTGAATGTCCATTGCTTCATGAAGGCGATGGTCAACCATACCCGAGAGAGTATAGAGTTGGTTTAACTCCGCACTTATCTCCTCTTGTGTTTGAGGAATGTTGCTCCACATTGCTTCATCAATGGCAATGAGTGTTGAAGTTGGTGATAGTGGTGGTATTTGTGGACGAGGTTGTGGTGCTTCACGGTATAGAGGACCATGAATCTCCGGATGGAGAGGATGAAATAGCATAGGTTCTAAGTTTTCAAGACTTATTGGTGGAGGATTGGTGGATGTAGGTGGAAGATCTTCTAACTCTTCAAGATATGGTTGTGGAGATGTTGGTGGTGTCCTAAATAGTTCCATGGGTTGGAGTTTTGGTGAGGATGGTGATGAGGCAGACTTCTCAGACTGTGATGGAGCGGGAGCAGGAGCAGGAGCGGGTGGTGGTGTGGTTGCTACAGGAGTAATGGTAGGAGGTGGTGTTTTTATGACTACATGTGAGGGAGTTGGAGTGGATAAAGTAAGGAAGTTTTCACTAGCAATGGGTGAGGATATGTTTAGTGGTGATGATTCTTCAGAGGATAAGTTGTGAATGTTGATGAAACAACAAGGTTTCACACTCATACGGGCTGTTCGTTTTAGTGGCTTGGATGTGGAAGAATTGTTTGATTTTGTCATTGAGACTTTTTGATGAAGTATAATAGCTAAAATGTACAGGAGAAGAGATGGTTGTGATGTGAATTGAAGATCCTAAAGTGCTAATTTATAGACAGAAGGTTTGTGAGTCTGTGTGTTTGGATTTGATGTGAATCCAATAGAGAATGTTGGTTTCTAATGATTTGGAACAGAAATTTGTGCAGGTCATATCAAGGAAGTCAATCCATTGAGCTTTGGTTGAGTAATGTGTTGTGGATTTGCAGTTAATACAAGAAGATAGTGGAAAATCTGATGATTTGATATTTCCACGGATTTGACGGATCCCTAAAAAGGGTTCCTTCTTTGTATTGGTTTGGTAACTCACACCTAAAATTCAAAAATTTAAATTTTGGTGGGAAATTTTGTTCCTAAGTTTCTAAGAATTCCTAAGTTATTCTAAGATGAATTATGATCAGTGAATGAATCCTAAATGATACTAAACACTTAAGATTTAAGAATCGTGATAAGTCGAAAAAGTTTTAGAATTTTACTGGGAAACCTGCGGATCCAAGTTGAATCAAAGGCGGAACCTTGTTCAGGGATCCGCCAAATCCGCAGGTTGGCGGATGGCGGATCCAACGATAAGCCTTGGCGGAGCCCAGGTTTGGGATCCGCCTGATCCGTATGCCTAAAACTAAAGAAACTAAACAGAACATATGTCATATTTCGCGTTTTTCGACGAAAACCCGAAAATTCACCTAGACCTTACTTAACATCTAATATGTATAGCAAAACAACTAAATATGATAACATTAACACATGATTGCACATAGTTTAATCTGTTCTTAGAAACTTACCGTTTTAGGTGTTATGCCAAACATAGGCTATAACCCGGAAAATTGATAACCGTGATGGTTATCTACCTGCAAATGTTAGTTATTACACATACATAATAAGTATTATCAGATAAATTCAAGACACATAAAAGTTTAACATCACAACATCCAACATTGTTCAAAACCAAACACTCTATCATGTAAGCTTTTTCTTCAACTTCTTCATTCCCTTGTGCAATTTCATCATCCAACGACCAAGATTCTTCACCATTCCTTTGATGTTTCTATACTCAGCGGATTCATTTTGAATTGGAGGAAGATGGCTCAAGTACTCGGGTGGAGGAATCCTAGAATTTGGCATACCATCATCTTCACTCATTGAAGATGATGAGGATGATGTTGGTACACGAGGACGTTTACCCTTATCAACACTAACCCTAAAGTCGCTCAAAGGAACGAAGGTATGTTCAATTTCATTGTAATCCGGAACAAAGCATAAATGGTTTGGACGAGCGGGTGCAAAGGCTCTATAAAGTCGAGTTAAGAGCATACCATAAGGCATTGCAATCTTGCTTTGAACCGGAATGTCACACATTCTTTTGGCAACATAATAAGCAAGATTGAAGGGTTGACGAGTAGAGATGTTGTACATCATATGACACAAACAAGCATTGATGTGATCACGGTTTCCTATGGTGCACATCACATTAGCCCTTAAGACATCTTCCATTTTTTTGAATTCGGGTTTGAGTTCATTTAGCTCCATTGCAAATGGATCTCTAGCAACTTCACGACCACGAAACATTCTTGTGGGGTTGTTCTTAGGAATGAAGAGATGTGTTGGGCTATAAAGTTAAAGTACTGCTGGAATATCAAAGTACTGCTGGAAGTCAAAGTACTGCTAATCAAGTCAAAGTACTGCTGCTCGTTGAAGGACTGCTATGCAAATTGTTTAAGGACTAATGTGTAATTCTAGAATGTTCAGTTTGATTAGAGTTATATTTAGAATTACTTGTCGTTCAAGTTTGTAAACCGACTAGGGTTTTCCTTGTGCCTATAAAAGGATCCCTAGGTTGACATTAGAGATATACGATTAGATAAGATTTTAGAGAGACAAGTTTACACGAAGAAGCTTGTTAGAAGTATTAGTGATTAGAGTTTGTTAGTGAATCTGTGTAAGAGAGCAGGTTCAAAGTTTTAATAATATTCGAAGTTGTTTATTAATTCTTCTTAGCTTTGTTGAAGTAGATTCCGCATACTTAGCAAAGTATATCAGTGTTTCATTATTAATAGTTTTGAATTCATTCAAAGTTGTTAAACCGTAGACAAGCTACAAGTTAGTTTGGTCAGAATATATCGATCCAACAAGTGGTATCAGAGCTTGTGTGGAGACTCTGATTAAGAAGAAACTCTTAAAACCGATTTATCAACAAACCCTCAACGATGTCGACTGAAGCTGCACCTATCCCATCCATCACCTCACTCAGAATTCCTATCATCAAGAAGGGAGAATATGATCTCTGGAGCATGAAGATGAGGCAGTACCTTGCTATTACTGACCATGCTCTATGGGATGTGATTGTCAATGGTAATGTTGTTCTTGACGAACCTGTGCATGTTGAAGGCCAACCCAAACCACCTTAACCAACCTTAACAGCAGCTACAAAGAGAAATCAAGATAAGGCTCTCAACATACTGTTGTCTGCTATTCCTGATGGTCACCTACTGAAGTTCCATGATGCTAAGGATGCAAAGCAATTGTGGGCTGCGATCAAGACAAGATTTGGAGGTAATGATGCTTCAAAGAAGATGCATAGAAACTTATTGAAGCAGCAGTTTGAAACTTTCACTGTCGGTGAAAGAGAAGGTCTTGATGCTGCCTATGACAGATTCCAAAATCTACTTAGTATGCTAGAATTGTATGGAGCAGAGGTATCTGTTGAAGATGCAAATTTGAAGTTCTTAAGGAGTTTGCCATCTGTCTGGCATGTGGTTGCTACTATGATTAGAGGACAACCTGGATTGGAGTCTATGGACTTTGATGATCTCTACAACAATTTGAAAGTGTACGAGCAAGAGATGAATGGTCACAGTTCTCAAAAAACTCACAACATAGCTTTTGTGTCTTCTAAAAGCAGAAGCAGTACTTCTACTAAAAGTACTGCTTATCCTTCTCAAAGTACTGTTGGTGATACACAGCATGTTTGCACAACCACAACTACTCCCAACCCATCACCAACAAACAACACCAATTCTGATGATGTTGTATGTTCCTTCTTTGCACAACAAGCCACTTTACCTGTTACCTATCAAGAAGACTTGTTGCAGATTGAAGAAGATGCTTTAGAAGAGATTGACATAAGATGGCAAGTAGCTATGATCACTGCAAGGATCAAGAAGTTCATGAACAAGACAGGAAGGGGAATTGATTTCAAAGCCAAACAGGGTATAACTTTTGACAAATCCAAGATTGATTGTTTCAATTGTCAAAAGCTTGGACACTTTGCAAGGGAATGCAAGTTTGCAAAATATCAGGCAAACAGGATGGTTGAACAACCCAAGGTTGAAAGAAAGGAGGTTCCTATTACTGAATCACAACCAAAATCTTTGGTGGCTCAAGAAAATCTAGCAGAGATTGACTGGATTGCTGCATTTGATGATGAACCAGTAACCTATTCTATGGTTGCCATGGAAGAGTTTGATTGGAGCACAGCTTTTGATGAGGAACCAGGATATGCTGCTTTGGAATCAAGAGATGGTCTTAGAAGCTTTGACTGGAGCATGGAGGATGAAGATGAACCTGTTCAGATTGCTATGGTAGCTACTACACCAAGTTCATCCAATGTCTCTGAGGTATGCTCTAAGTGTAATGATGTTTATCAAAAGTTTCTTAAAGAATATGTGACTGAAAGAGATAATTGTAGAACAGCTAGGTCTGAAGTAGCTGGTTATCAATTAACTTTAGAGTCAATGGAAGCCAAAATATTAACACATGAAAATAATGAAATGGCTTGGGCAGAAAAATATGAGCAACAAGATTACCAATTGAAATTAAGTGAATGAAAGTTAGGATGTAAGGTGTCTGAATTAGAAAAGATTACTAAGGAAAGAGATGCTTTGTAAGAAAAACTTGGTAGTATTAAACACGCTGGTCTATCACATGTTCAATTTGTTGAAAAACAAAGAGTAATAAACAGTAAAACTGGACTAGGTTATGGTGAAGATAGTAGTTCAGATGAGACCTTACCTAGTGATAAGGAAGAGACCCCACCTAGTGATAAGGAAGAGATTCCACCTAGTGATGATGACCTTACAAGCTCAGAAGAAAACACATCTAGGAATGAGGAACCAATTAGTGAATCACCTCCTGAGTTTAAGAAAGATAAGGATTACCACTCAGTTCCTCCACCCACTGGTAAGTTTCAACCACTTAGGACAGATGTTTCTCGTTATGGTGTAGACAACCTAGAGTTTAGGAAGAAGCTTACTGGTCAATTTATTTCTGAGAAACCTAAGGATGATTTTCAAAGGGGTAATGATCAAAAGTTTCCTACAGCCTTTCAAAAGCAAGCAGTACCTCCAAAAACTTTTCAAAGTACTGCTGGACACTCAGCAGTACCTCCAAGAGAAACTTTTCAAAATACTGCTCACTATAGGAAACCTTTTAATCATAGAAGAGGATTTGGGAATATGGAGAGAAAGTTATGTTATGTATGCTATAGTCCTGATCATTTGATTAAGCATTGTGACTTACACTCAGAATATTTAAGTCAGTTCCCAAAGAATAGACCTGCCACCCATAAGCCAAGAGAGACTAGACCAGTTTGGAATCACTCAAATAGGGTCAACCATAGTAATTTCTCTAAAGACTATAGGTACCCTCACCAGAAAAGAATGTTTTCCAAACCACCAGTACCTTCACACATTGCTAAGTCTCAAGAAGTACCTTCTCAAAGGACTGTTAAGTTTTCACCCAATCATGATACTGCTAACACTTTTTCACATAGAAGACCTAAGAGATTCAATTCATATAAAAGGTCTTACACCTCAAGCAAAGTACCTAGATCAGAGAAACCTAAGGTTAAACGAAATTGGGTTAAGAAAGAAAGTACTGATGGGGAACAAGCAGTACTTTCATCAGATAAGGGTGAAACAGGGAGTGTTGTTGATAATACAACACAGGACATGGGACCAACTCAAATAATCATTGACCATGCCTTTAAAACCAGTGGAGATTACATACTGAAGGAATTCAAGTATGTCACTCCACAAGGGGAACACAAGTCAGTAATGGCTTGGGTTCCTAAAAGAAACTAACCCTTTTCTTTAATGTGCAGGGCAACCCAGAGGAGGAGCTTAAAGATCATATTATTGTTGATAGTGGTTGCTCTGGCAGCATGACAGGGGACAAGGAGATCCTGTCAGATTTTAAGGCATATTATGGAGGAAGAGTTGCATTTGGTAATGATCCTGATAGAGGGAGAATCACTAGCAAAGGAACAATCAAGGCTGGATGTATTGATTTTGAGAATGTTAGATATGTGAAGGAGCTCAAGTTCAATTTTTTGTCAGTATCTCAGATTTGTGACAAGAAGTACCCAATTCTGTTCACTGATACAGAATGTCTCATTCTCTCTCCTGAGTTTAAGTTTGTTGATGATCACTTGGTAACATTGAGAGTACCAAGAACCAATGATGTGTACAGTTTAGACTTAAAGAGTCTCAATTCTGCTGGAAGAGCAACATGTTTAGTAGCAAAGGCATCATTGGAAGAAGCACATTTGTGGCACAGAAGACTAGGTCATGTTAATTTCAAGAACATCAACAAGCTGGTCAAAGGAAACTTAGTTAGAGGTTTACCTTCCAAAACATTCAAGACTGATCATTCATGTTTGGCTTGCAAGAAGGGTAAACAACATAAAGCTTCATGTAAGAAGCTTGGAGAAAGTGAAATTAGAGAACCTTTGGAGTTGCTACACATGGATCTGTTTGGACCAGTTTCAGTAGAGAGTTTAAACAAGAAGAAGTACTGCTTGGTTGTGACAGATGATTGTAGCAGATTTAGTTGGGTCTTTTTCTTGGGATTCAAAGATGAAACCTTTGATGCTATCCATGACCTGATAGTAGCCCTTGAAAATCAATTGAGACTCAAAGTAAGAGGTATTAGATGTGATAGTGGAACAGAATTCAAGAACAAACATATGGATGAATTCTGTGCCAAGAAAGGGATCAAGAGAGAGTTTAGCATTGCTAGAACACCCCAGCAGAATGGTGTTGCAGAAAGAAAGAACAGGACTTTGATAGAAGCAGCTAGAACAATGCTTGCAGATTCCCAATTACCTATTCTCTTTTGGGCTGAAGCCATAAGTATGCTTGCTATGTGTTAAATAGAGTTTCAGTAACTAAACCTCAAATGAAGACACCTTATGAGTTACTAATGGGAAAGAAACCAAACATTCGTTTTCTAAAACCTTTTGGCTGTTCTCTGACTATTCTAAATACCATTGATTCTTTAGGAAAATTTGATGGTAAGTCAGATGAAGGATATCTATTGGGTTATTGTACAAATAGCAAAGGTTTTAGAGTTTACAACAGGAGTACCAAAAAGATACAAGATTGTCTTCATGTTGAATTTTTGGAAGATAAGGAAACTCAGAAAGGTAAAGGTCCTGATTGGATGTTTGATCTTGATCTCAAGTTCACTTCATCTATGAATTATGTGCCTGTTAGAGAAGAGAATCAGGCTAATCACAAAGAAGATGATTCACAATACATTGTTCATGGAGTCAATGTTAGACCAGAAGATGTTCCTGACAAAGAACCTGAAGTCTCTGATGAGGAACAAAGTACTGCTCAACCAACCAATACAGTATCTGATAAAGATCAAGCCATACAAGATGAACTTAATAGGATGCTTTTTCAAGAAACTATAACACAATCCTATGAAGATGAACAAAGGAGGGCTTATGAAGCTGCAAAGAAAAAGAGTAAATTTCAAGATACTGTCCACAGTACTTTTGATCAAAGTACTGATGATCCTTTTGACAGTACTTCTGGTGTGTTAGAACAATCAAATTGGAACAATGCTGATGATTCCAATGTTGATGTTGATGATTTGGATAATGCTAACATTCCTGGATTAGAAGAAATTGATGATGAGCTTAATCAAGAAGGTATTTTCTCAGCTACCAATGAGGGGATTGATCTCACTAACTTGGAGTCTGATCTTCCAGTACCACCAACTCCTACCTTGAGAGTTCATAAAGCTCATCCTCAAAGTAATATTATTGGATCACCCTCTTCAGGAGTGGTTACAAGAAACAAAGTTAAAGGTCTTTCTAAGCAACATACTGCTTTACTTAGCTTTGTGTACAAACAAAACAGGATGAATCACAAGGATCAACAAACATGTCTGTTTGCTTGCTTCCTATCTCAAGAAGAACCCAAGAAGGTAGCTCAAGCTTTAGCTGATGAAAGTTGGGTTGAAGCCATGCAAGAGGAGCTTCTACAATTCAAGCTTCAAGAAGTCTGGGTATTATGTGATTTACCAGATGGCAAAAGAGTCATTGGTACAAGATGGGTTTTCAGAATCAAAAGAGATGAAAGAGGGAATGTTATCAAAAATAAAGCTAGATTGGTTGCACAAGGATATCGCCAAGAAGAAGGAGTGGATTATGATGAAGTGTTTGCTCCTGTTGCAAGGATAGAGGCAATAAGGTTATTTCTTGCCTTTGCATCCTATATGGGATTTCCTGTCTACCAAATGGATGTCAAAAGTGCTTTCCTTTATGGCACAATTTCTGAGGAAGTTTATGTTAAACAACCTCCTGGATTTGAAGATCCTGCACATCCAAACAAAGTCTACAAGGTGATCAAGGCTCTGTATGGCCTTCATCAAGCTCCCAGAGCTTGGTATGAGAGACTCTCAAATTTTCTATTACAACATGGTTATAGAAGAGGAGCTATTGATAAGACTTTGTTTATAAAAAGGGATAAGAAAGACATTATGTTAGTCCAAGTCTATGTGGATGATATTATATTTGGAGCAACAAAGAAATCTATGGTGAAAGAATTTGAAGAACTTATGCAGAAGGAGTTTCAAATGAGTTCTATGGGAGAATTAACTTTCTTTTCAGGGCTTCAAGTTAGACAAACAAGAGATGGAATCTTCATTAACCAAGAAAAGTATGTTGCAGACATACTTAAAAGATTTGACCTTCCAAATCTCAGGCCTGCCACCACACCCATTGATAACAATAAACCCTTAGGCAAGGATGAAGATGGACAAGCTGTGGATGTCAAGCTTTATAGATCAATGATTGGTTGTCTTATGTACTTAACTGCATCAAGACCTGACGTCATGTTTGCTGTATGCTTGTGTGCAAGATATCAGGTTACACCCAAGGTTTCCCATATGTATGCAGTCAAGAGGATTTTTCGATATCTCAAGCATCAACCAAAGTTAGGATTATGGTATCCTAAGGAGTCACCTTTTCACTTGGAAGCTTTTTCAGATAGTGACTATGCAGGGGATAACTATGATAGAAGATCAACCTCAGGAGGATGTCAATATCTTGGAAGAAGATTAGTTTCCTGGCAATGTTAAAAGCAAACAATTGCTGCAACCTCCTCTACTGAAGCAGAATATGTTGCTGCTGCAAGCTGTTGTGGACAAGTTTTGTGGATGCAAAATCAACTCTTGGATTATGGATTCAATTTCAAAAATACTCCTATCAACATTGATAATGAGAGTACTTACTGTATTGTGAAGAATCCAGTTTATCACTCCAAGACCAAGCATATTCAGATTAGGCATCACTTCATTCGGGATTGTTATGAGCATAGGCTTATAAATGTGGTCAAGGTTCACACAGATGATAATGTAGCTGATCTACTCACTAAGGGATTTGATGTTTCAAGATTCAATCACTTCGTTGTGAGCATTGGGATGATTAACTACTAGGCTACATTTGAGGGGAGGCTTTAGTATTAGTTAGTATACTTTCTTTTAGTTCTTAATGAAAGTATTGATTTTTAGTAGTTTAGTTTAGCCTATATGCTGTATTTAAGGGGAGGCAACATAAGTTATTAGTTAGAACTTAAGCATACGCCATTTATAAGTTCTTGGTTTCAGTTTGAAGTCTTGATTGTGGATAAGAAGATGGAACGTACTGCTTTGTTGCTTAACATACTGACTCAGCAACGTACTGCTTCAACGTACTGCTTACGTGGATGTACTGTTCCAACGGTCAAAAAAATGTGGGGCTACGGTTAATTAATTCCTTACGGCGGAGATAATAAGTTAATCAAAATGGTAACTTTATTATTTAGAGTTTGATTTGTTTCCATCCTATTTAAGGAAACTCTCCCCAATTCCTCGCCTTTTACCTTATTTGAGAAGCCTCATTCGCTTTTCCACCACCATCTTTTTAACAAAACACACATTCAAAGCGAATCCTTCTCTAAGACTCATCATGGCTAATCGAGTAACAATTAGCAAACACAACATGATCGCTAATTTGGACAAGACAAGGGATAATGTTGATTTTCATGCGATCATTGATTTCTTAACTAGGTCTTCCATCAACTACTCTATTTTAGTTGACCCTGATGTTATTGGTCCATGGATTCAAGAATTTTGGGCTACTGCAACGATTGAAGATGACTCGTTGATTAGGGCTACGGTTGCTGGACGAACTATTCGGATTTCTGAGGCCACTGTTAGGGATGTTTTGATGTTTAATGATGAAGGAGGGGCTGTTCGTTTCGAAAAACAAGTGCTTTGGGACACTTTAAGTGATATAGGTTATGAAGGAGATTTTACGAAACTTACTTTTCAAAAGCCTTTGTGTTGTTCTCATTGGAAGTACCTAATTCACGTCTTACTTCATTGTTTAAGTCCCAAGAGTACTTCTTTTGATCAATTTGGTCAAAATATTGCATCTGCATTAGTGGGTTTGGCTACCGATCTACGATTCAACTTTTCAAGACTAATTCTTGATGGTATGCTTTCACATATTACTAATGGTTCACCATTCTTAATGTATCCAAGGTTTGTTCAGTTATTCTTGAACAATCAACTTGAGGATGTCCCTAAACCTCAAAGTTTTTTACCCACTGTCAAACTTCCACCAAAGGTGTTTACTTTTCTATCTAAAAAGAGTGTCAAGTTTTCTGGAACCAACACACCTTTGACTGCTCATATATTGGGAGTTGCACAAGTTGTTAGAGATGCAGAGCAAGAGCAAGAAGCAACCTCTGAATCAGCAAGCCATGAGTCTCCAGTTTCAAGAGAAGTTAGTGTTCCTCAACCTACTGCTTCTCAACATACTGCTTCTCCACATTCTGCTACTCAGGAAGATACTGCTCCTATGGACATTCCTACTCATGAGGAGTCAGACCAAGGTATGCATCAACTACCATCTCCTAATGATTATTCTTCCACAAATATATCTAAGAAATTTGAAGAAGAAGAGGCAGAGTTGGATAATTATGCTTTAACAAGGGAGTTAAGGAGGCTGAAAAGGGAGAGTGAGGCTCAAGCTGCTAAGATAGTCAAATTAAAGACTAAGTTTCAAAGATTGAAGAAGTTTGTTTGGCCACTAGTTCAACACCATCGATTATGGGTAAAGTCTCAGAAGCAGAGTGGTCAGAAACCTAAGAAGTCTTCTCAGTCAAAGAAGAAAAAGTCAAAGAAGCAATCTTCATTCCAATTGGGGAGGAATTTAGAGAATTTGAATGAAGATGCTGGTTTTGAACAAGATGCTGGATTTATGGATGATACTCAGATGACACCACCTGAAAATATTCCTCAAGATACTGCTGAGAGGAAGAGTGATGAAACAGAGCAAATCAATTTGGAAGAAGCTGCTGTTGAAGTAAGAAGTGGTGATACTGAGGAAATAAACTTGGAAGGAGCTGAAGCTGAAAGTACTGCTCAACAAGGTACTGAGAGGCAATTTACTATTACACCTAGAACTTTAGATTTTGAAGAAGATATTGGTCCTTCAAGTCAAGTTCAAGAGGAAGTTGGCCCTTCTAAACCAGCTCAGGAAGAAGATGTTATAGCTCATACTAACAGTGATGATGAAACAATTGCTGATATTATGCTTAATATGTCAAGTCAAAGAGGCATCAGTATTCATGAGGTTGAACAACAACATCATACTTCTTCTCAACCTACTCAGGAGATAGATCCAAAAGATAAAGGCAAAGGGATCTTGGTAGAAAAGAAGAAGAAGAAGATGACATTGGCACAATTAAGAGAAATTCAGATTGCCAAAGGTGAGGAAGCAGCTAGAATATTGCAAGCAGAGATAGATGATGAAGAATCAAGAAAGATTGTTCAATCACAAAGGCCAATTAGTAAAGCTAGAGAAAGGAATGATATGATGGCTTATCTGAAAGGTCAAGGATATACAGGTTTAGTCAGATTGACATATACAGAGATGAAGGATCTGTATGATGCTGTTAGAGAAGCTATAGAAAAGGATCTTGCAAGCATTATTTCTTTTGAAGATAAGGAGCTTGAAGATAAAAGAAAGGAAAGAGCTGTTACAAGGAGCTCAAAGAGGAAAAGAACAACTGATGAATAGCCATCAAAGAAGTTCAAGGAAGCAGTTGAATTAAGAAAAGACACAGTTGATGAGCTCAGGAATTATCTTAGAATTGTTGACTTTGAACATCCAAAATTGAAAGAAGATACTGATAAGAAGTCCAAGATATCTACTTTTTCAGTTGTAGAATCACAAGAAGGAGATTATCTGATCTTTCATAGACAAGATGGAAGTTTTAGAGTGTTCAATTCATTATGGGATATACTACATCTGATTGACAGAGATGATATGCTTCAGTTATATCTCCAAGTGCAAACTTATTTTGAGCATATTCCACCACAAGGAGTAGGTTTGATATTGTTAGGAGATCTCACAACAATCTGGGAGACAGAGGAAACAAAGGACAGTACTTTATGGGAAAATCAAGACAACTGGGAGATTAACAAATGGAGATTCTTTGAATCAGTTGGAATACATGTTTTGGAGTTAGAAGATGGCACTATGATTCATATGCTAGCAGAACAGAGATATCCACTCACAAGAGATCTGATGATCAGGATGCTAGAGCATGGCATGGAAGTGGAACAAGAGAATGAAGTAGCATTGATGGTCATAAAATTGTTTATCAAGTGGACAACTGAATCTGAAGATTAATGCATAACTACTGGTATGGTTTAATTATTATATAAATCTTTTGAAAAATAAGTACTTTCTTCAAAGTACTGCTAGTCAAACAGTACTTTCTCAAAGTACTGCTTGCAGCATGAAACCAGTAAAGTCTTTTGATAAAATCAGTAATTTTTGATAAGTGCAAAAATATTTTGAAGCACAAAGATTAAACAGCAACAAATGGTTTTGAAAGCAACAGCATGGTGTTAGCACTTGTACTACACAACAAATGGTAATCAACTCACCATGTTTAATAAACAAGAAAGAGTTTGACTCATCATGAGGGTACGGCTCTGATGTGATTATCAAATCCGTTTTTAGTTGACAATTTACTAAAAATTGTATGGTTTTCAACTCACCATATCTATATTAGTGAAGAGTTGGCTAGCCCACAAGATAATGGCTTTGTGGTAAAGGCTGTGGAAAACCATTATATGGTAATTAGTTCACCATGGTAGTGATTGTACTAAAAGAACTAGCTAGTCCAAAAGCAAACGGCTATTTGGTAAAGACTACTCAAATCCGTTGATAGCTGATGATTTGCTAAAAATCATATGGTTATCAATGTACCATGGTTTTTCCTAAACCTAAACATTGGCTACTCCAGAGTTAATGGCTTTGGTAAAGAGACATCAAAATCCATTAAGTTTTTCAATGATTCACCTCTCACAGGAGTTAACATACCTGGAAGTGATGAGAATAGTATGAAACTTGTAAGATCTGATGTACCTATTGCCAATATGATGCCGAGTTGCTGAAAAGATATGATGCTGAAAAGAATTGTTGCTGATGAAGATTGAAGATACTGATTGCATTGATGATGACAAAACAACAACGAGACAGATTTCAAAGAGACAACCTTTCCTTGAAGATAAAGTGTTGAAGTTAAAGAAATACAAAGGAACTTGAAATCAAGCAAGTAGAATTCAAGTTAGGGGAGGATTGTTGGGCTATAAAGTTAAAGTACTGCTGGAATATCAAAGTACTGCTGGAAGTCAAAGTACTGCTAATCAAGTCAAAGTACTGCTGCTCGTTGAAGGACTGCTATGCAAATTATTTAAGGACTAATGTGTAATTCTAGAATGTTCAGTTAGATTAGAGTTATATTTAGAATTACTTGTCATTCAAGTTTGTAAACCGACTAGGGTTTTCCTTGTGCCTATAAAAGGATCCCTAGGTTGACATTAGAGATATACGATTAGATAAGATTTTAGAGAGACAAGTTTACACGAAGAAGCTTGTTAGAAGTATTAGTGATTAGAGTTTGTTAGTGAATCTGTGTAAGAGAGCAGGTTCAAGGTTTTAATAATATTCGAAGTTGTTTATTAATTCTTCTTAGCTTTGTTGAAGTAGATTCCGCATACTTAGCAAAGTATATCAGTGTTTCATTATTAATAGTTTTGAATTCATTCAAAGTTGTTAAACCGTAGACAAGCTACAAGTTAGTTTGGTCAGAATATATCGATCCAACAAGATGTTCCCTAATCACTTCTTTTGATTCGAGAGGAGTGACATATGGTGCCGTCCTATCGAGATTGGATTCTAAGATTGTTAATGACCATTTGTCCGAGTAAAGACATGTCCCTTGGTTTGGAATTCCTAAGACCTCACCAAATTGATCAAGAGGGATGTTGACAAGATTTCCATTTAGAGTAAAATGAAGACTCAAGTAACCTTGGTCACTAGAACTAAGACCTACACTAGCATAGAACTCAAGTATGAACCTAGGAATGATTGGTTCATCTATATCTAAAAGAGAATCAAATCGAATTGCGGCTAATTTTTCCCTAAGTTGTGTTCCTTCATAGAACGATGAATCTACGGCTCTACCTTCATGGACATACTTTTTCTCTAAGGCTTTGAAAATTTTGATTTGGGCATTGGTTAGACCTTTGGTTTTGTGGACTTTGGGTAAGTAGTTAACGGTTTTCTTGTGATCGTAGTTGGTTGCGGGAGGCATGATTTTCCTAAGTACAAAAGTTACATAGTTTTAGTTAAAATAATCAAAGGAAGTGTAAAATTCCTAGTGTGTGCCTACATGGGGACAATGTGGAGGTGCGGTTATCTCGACACCTTTTGATGCAAGAAAAATTAGTTTATGCAAGTTTTGTTTATAAACGAGAGATAACCCAAACGCTCCTATTTCAATGTAGCTACGGTTGAATGTACCCGAAAATACATACTAATTATGTATTCCCTTTAGCATTCAAGAGACATTATGCAAGTGAAGTCTAAAAGATGACGTTTTTGCATTTGTATGAACAATGTAAGAAAAAAATCATTTTACCTAGTCGTTAGAGGATTTTAGTGAAAAATTTTCATGGGGTTTTTGTTAAATTAAGACAATGTGCTATGAGATGCAATTCCTAACTAAGAAAAACATGTTTTTAAGTATAATGCAGTAAATATGCTTCATGATTTTTCAAGAATTATGCATATACCCCAAGTTTATGTTTTGTGCATGAAATGGAAATCCTAGACGCAGATCAGAAGTATAAATATGATAAGAATACTTACAGTGATGTTAGAAGCAGAAATTTGTGGAAGAAAATGGTCTAAATTGTGATGGAGATTGAGTGTGTGTCGAGTATAGTAAGGTGATATGTTTTGGAGTGAGGAATGAATAGTAGTTGTTCTTGTTTATTAAATAATAAACTGAACTCAGCATGCGACGGATCCGGCGGATCCAAAACAAAGGATCCGTCCTTGTTATCGATTGGATCCGCGGATTCAGAACACATGTTTTGGTTTAGTGTCGTGTGTGGCTAAACTAATGTTTATACTAATGTTTCTCCTAGTCACTAGGTTCCATTAATCCTAATCCAAGTCTAAGATAATTAAAAGGTTCTCGTTTAAGTGGTTTAGTGAGAATATCGGCAATGTTGTCCTCTGAGGAAACTTTCTCAATTGAGATGATTCACTTCTGTACATTGTCGCGAAGGAAGTGATGGCGTATTTCAATATGTTTGGTTCTAGCGTGTTGGACTGGATTTTTGCTTAGATCGATAGCACCTTTGTTGTCGCAAAGAATGGGAATGTTGTTGAGTTCAATTCCATAGTCGACGAGAGCTTGTTTCATCCACAGTGCTTGTTGACACGCCTTTCCTGCAGACACATACTCTGCCTCTGTTGTTGAGATTGCGAGGGCAGTTTGTTTCTTAGCGAACCATGATGTTAGACAATATCCTACAAAAGTACAAATACCGCTAGTACTTTTCCTATCAACATAATCACCTGCGTGATCTGAGTCAGTATACACTATGGTTTCTACACCCGTTCCTTTGGGATACCATAATCCTAAGTGTGTAGTACCTTTGATGTACCTAAATATTCTTTTAACAGCTTCAAGATGGGACGTTTTTGGATCTTCTTGAAAACATGCACATAGACAAACACTAAACATAATGTCAGGCCTACTAGCCGTAAGATAGAGTAAACTACCAATCATTCCTCTATATTTAGTGCTATCTACGGATTCATTTTCTTCATCCTTAGTAAGTTTGGTTTCGGAGGACATGGGTGTTCTCATGGGTTTTGAGTCTTCAAGACCAAACTTCTTAAGCATATCTTTGATATACTTTGATTGGTTGAAGAATATCCCATCTTAGAATTGTTTAATTTGGAGACCTAAGAAAAAGTTTAGTTCCCCCATCATACTCATTTCAAACTCGTCATGCATGATTTTTGAGAAATCGTCGCATAACTCTTGACAAGTTGAACCGAATATAATGTCATCCACATATATTTGGACTATGATAATATGTGATCCCTTTTTCTTGGTGAAGAGAGTATTATCTACTAGGCCCATGGTATACTTATGGTCAACTAGGAAAGTCTTAAGTCGATCATACCAAGCCTTTGGTGCTTGCTTAAGTCTGTATAAAGCTTTCTTAAGTTTGAAAACATAATTTGGTTTTTCAAAGTCAGCAAAGCCGGGAGGTTGTGCAACATATACTTCTTCATTTATAAGACCATTTAAGAAAGCACTTTTGACATCCATTTGAAATAACTTAAAATCATGTGCACATGCATATGCAAGTAATATTCTAATAGACTCAAGTCTAGCTACGGGTGCAAAGGTTTCATCGTAATCTATACCTTCTTGTTGATTGTAGCCTTGAGCTACTAGCCTAGCTTTATTTCTAGATATAATACCTTTTTCATCCATTTTATTTCTAAAGACCCATTTGGTGCCTATTATGGTTTGGTTTTTTAGGTGGAGGGACCAATGTCCAAACATCATTTCTAATAAATTGATTAAGTTCTTCTTGCATAGCAATTACCCAAGATTCATCTTTTATTGCCTCGTCTATATTTTTAGGTTCAATAGTTGAAATAAAACAAAAATAATTACTTTCATTTTGAGCTTTGGATCTTAATGTTCTTTCATTAAGTTTTCCTATAACGTTTTCTAATGGATGACTTTTAGTTTCTTTTAATATTGACTATTTCTCCTTTTACGGGTTCATTGTCATTTTCAATGTTTTCTATATCATTAACCATTTGACTTTCAACTAAATCATCATCTACCAAAGGTGATGTCTTAGAGGGAGGTGGACTTTCGTTGAATGTTACGTTCAACGATTCCTCGACTCTTGATGTTTCCTTGTTTAATACAATGTATGCTTTACTGTTTTGTGAATACCCAAGAAATACACCTTCATACGACTTTGGGTCGAACTTAGTGAGATAATCTTTTGTGTTTAAAATGAAGCACTTGCTTCCAAAAACTCTAAAATATCCTAATGTAGGCTTTTTGCCTCGATAAATTTCATAAGGAGTTTTATTTAAAAATTGTCTAATTAAAACTCTATTTAGGATATATGTAGAAGTATCTACAGCGTGACACCAAAACTTTTGTGGTATGTTTTGTTCATTTAACATAGTTCTACTCATTTCTTGAATTGTTCTATTTTTACGTTCAACTACACCATTAGATTGAGGTGTACGAGGAGCCGAGAAATTATGAGTTATTCCATTATTATCACAAAAATTTCCAAATTGAATTTCATTGTCAAATTCTCGACCATGGTCAGTTCTAATAGATACTATATTACTTCCTATTTGATTTTGAATTTTCTTGCTTAGAAATTCAAATTTGTCGAATGCCTCATTTTTAGTTTTCAAAAACTTTGTCCATGTATATCTAGAGTAATCATCTACTATGACTAAAGTGTAAAAATTTCCTCCATAACTTTGTATAGCCGACGGGCCAAACAAATCCATATGTAATAATTCTAGGCATCTAGATGTAGATACCATGTTTTTAGCCTTATGGCTATTATGTACTTGTTTCCCAATTTTGCAAGCATCACAAAAGTGTTGGTCATATTTCAACTTGGGTAGGTTCCTAACGAGTTCTTTGGATGACAAAGATTGAATAAGCCTCATATTAGCATGACCTAAGCGTCGATGCCATAGAGTTGAGTTTTCGTCCAAGGAGGTAAGACATAACTTATCTTTAGGTGTTTTATCTAATTTCATAACATAGACATTATTCTTTAAAACACCTTTTCCTACGGTTATGCCATCTTTAAGTATTTTACTTCCATTTTCACTGAAAAGGACGTTATACTTTTTGCGGCATAATTGACTTATACTAAGTAAATTAAATCATAAATTATCTACATGAGCAACATCATCAATAGATAGAGAGTCATGAGAGATTGTACCTTTTCCGATGATTTTACTTTTAAGCTTGCTACCGAATGTGACATTACCTCCGTCATACACTTGATAGGTTGAGAAAAGATTTTTGTTTCCCGTCATGTGTCTTGAGCACCCACTATCTTTGATCCACTCATCAGGTTCAAGATCAACTTGTTGGGAATTAAATATTCTGAAGTTAGAGTATTAGAATTTACTCTAAGTCGAAGGTACTGCTAGTTCATGATCAAGGTACTGCTAGTACATCAAGGTACTGCTAGAGCAAGAAGGTACTGCTAGTTCAAGTTGAAGGTACTGCTAGTTGTATATGGTACTGCTGATCAGTGACTCATAGGATAAGATCAAAAAGATATTTATTGTATTTTGGTCAAACATATACGGTAGATAATATCTTACTCCATGTGCTTAGTTAACAAGTTGTATACATAGATACATGTTGTATCTTATGTACTGACACCAATAAGCATAAGTTAAACAAGTAAGTCGGTCAAGACTTTTAAGCAATTTGTAAAGATCTCTTGCAACTATAAAAGATCTTAGACTTGGATATTAAACACACACATGTAATAGGTGAATATCTGTTAAGACATAGAACAAACAAAAATAACATATTACAAATCTAGAAGTATAAGATTCAAGGTTTTGTAACCCTAGTGATAAACACAAGATCACTCGTATTATTTGGAATAATATTGAATCGTTTAGTGAAATACTTTCTTTGTTCATTGTTAAGTAACAAATATAATTCTTCCATTTCCATAACATACATAACCTTCTAAGTGTGGTTAAGTAAATTCCGCGTGCTTAATCATATTAACTCAATATATCTCATACACAAAGACACAAGGTTTAACAACCTTAACCGTGTATAACCAAGGTCCTCACAGTTGGTATCAGAGCTACAGGTTGATATATTTGAATTAGAAGAAGCTAAAATGGAAGCTCATGATGTTCAAACAAATGTTGCTGCAAAGTTGCCCATGATCAAACCCAATGAGTTTGAGTTATGGAGGATGAGAATTGAGCAATATTTCATGGTCCAAGATTATACTCTTTGGGATATAATTATATATGGTGATTCCTTTTCACCAAGCTACTCAGAGGTTGTCCTAGAAGGTAAAACAAGTAGAAAAAGAAATACTGGACCAGTGTCAAATGAAGAGAAGATACTGAAGAGAAATGATCAGAAAGCAAGAAATTTGCTGCTCATGACTATTCCTGGTGAGCAGATGCTATCATTCAACAAGTATCTTGATGCAAAAACTCTTTTTGAAGAGATTTGTGCATATTTTGGTGGTAATGAAACTACCAAAAAGACACAGAAGACACTACTAAAGCAACAATTTGAAAACTTTACTGCTTTTAGTAATGAGTCTCTTGATAAGCTATTCTCAAGATTACATAAGCTTGTCAATCAGTTAGCTGTGTTGGGTGTTGAGACAGAGAAGGAAGATCTCAACATGAAGTTTTTAAGAAGTCTACCTGATGAGTTCCATACTCATGTTATTGTCTGGATGAACAAACCAGACATTGAAACAATGAAGCTCAATGATTTGTACAACAACTTCAAAATTGTTGAACAAAGTCTTAGAAAGTCTGGAACTTATGGTACTAGTTCTGGGAACGTGGCACTTTTGTCATCTCCTAGTATTGGTAAGGCTGAAGAGGTAGAAGAAGTTGAAGGTGTTTCTAATGCTACAAATGGTGGTCCTTCTAATAGTGCACACAAGACTGTTGCAGGACTTGGTGATCCAGCATTCTATGTATTTATATCTAGTCAGTCTAGTGGTTCTCCTCTAAATCATGAAGACCTAGAGCAGGTTGATAGTGATGATTTGGAAGAGATGGACATCAAAAGGCAGGTTGCTTTGCTCAGCATGAGGGCCAAGAAGCATTGGCAAAGAACTGGGAAGCAAATTACCATAAATGGTAATGATACTGCTGGGTTTGATAAGAAGAAAGTGGAGTGTTTTAACTGTCATAGGTTAGGACACTTTGCTAAGGAATGTAGAAGCCCAAGAAAGCAAGAGAATAGAAACACATGGTATAAGCAAGATAGGAAAAAGGAAGTTACTGTTGAAGAGCCAAAGGCTATGTTGGCTATTGATGGTATTGGTTATGATTGGAGCTCTATGGCTATTGAAGAGGATGCACCACCAAATGCTGCTCTTTTGGCCAATGAATTTGCTCTAATGGCCCATTCTGATTCAGAGGTAAACAATATTACATCTTGTACTGAATCATGTCCTAATCTTAAAGCTTATGAAGACCTTAATAAGAGATTTGAAGCTCATAGAGAAGAGCTACTTAACTCTCTTTTTAATTTGGCTAATCACAAAAGAGGTCTAGGTGTTTTAGAAAAACAAGTCTTACATTTTAAAAATAATGAAATTCATTTTGCTGATGACATCAATATACTAAAAAATGACATTAAGATCAGAGATGAGTGTATTGTTGAGTTGAATGATTCATTAGCTAAACACAAAAATGAAAGAGAAAATGTAAAGGTTTCTGTGGATGTTTTAGCTCATTCCTCAGAAGGATTCAATAAGCTTTGGGAAGCCCAAGTTATTGATAAAGTTAATTCTGGTGTTGGATTTAAGTCTGTACCCCCACCATACAGAGGTGTTCATTCACCTCCAGGTATTGATTTAGCACACACAGGGTTACCTGAGTTTCAAGAACCAATCATGGAATATGGTTCTAAGGTCACTAAATCTCCTAAGATAGAAAAGGTAAGTAAAAGTTTAGATAAAACTTTATCTTATCAGGACAAGGTGTCCTTTGTTAAGAAAGGAGATGCTATAGTTGTTGAAGATTGCACAACTGATAGTGATAGTGAAGAAGAACAGGTTATGTCTAAACCTGTATTGGTTAAGAAAGTAGGAAAAAGTATTCCTAAGATAGTCAATCACAACACTAACAGGCCTAAGTCAAATGTTAAGACTGTTAGAAAACCAGTTAGATATTGTGAACAATATAGAACTACAAACAAGCCCAGAGGTAACCAAAGGAATTGGAACAACCTCAAGTCTAACCAATTAGGTGATGACTTTGCATTTTACAATAAAGCTTGTTATACATGTGGTAGTTTTGACCATCTTGCAGCTTTCTGCAACCAAAGGGTAACTGGGTATGAAAACAATAGGGTGAACTACAAAAGGCAAACTCCTCAAACTCTTTTTCACTCTAACACTCATAGAACAAAACCCAGAACAGTCTCAAACAAGTCTGGACCCAAAGGTCCTGATAGACAAAAAGGTCCTGCTAATACATACATAAAGGTACTGCCAGAACAAATTAAAGGTCCTGGTAGATCAAAAGGTACTGTTAGACCTATGATGACTGTTAACCCAAAATCAACAGCTAAGGATGCAAAAACAACTTTCATACATGCATCTAAAACTGTTCTAAGACCCATTCAAACAAAAGCAGTGGTCCACAAACAAATTTGGAAACCAAAGGGTGTGAATTCGAAGTTAGCAGACTCTGCTAAACATGTTATTCACTCTGCTGCTAAGGGTAATAGGGCAAATGCTGTTAAGGCCTCAGCATGTTGGATTCAAAAATCCAATGTTGCATCAACAGTCCTTAAAAGATTAAACTATATTGATGCAAGAGGCAGATTCAAGTCAGTAATGGCTTGGATCCCCAAAGAAAACTAACTTTCTTATTTGTGTGCAGGGACATTCTATTGATCATCAAGATCAAGGATACTCAGATAGTGGATGTTCCAATCACATGACAGGCAACATGTCTTATCTTTCTGATTTTCAAGAATTCAATGGAGGATATGTTACCTTTGGAGGTGGTTTTCGTGGAAAAATTTCTTGTAAAGGTACTATTAAAACCGGAAATTTAGATTTTGAAAATGTGTACTATGTACAAGAGTTAAAGTATAATCTTTTTAGTGTTTCACAAATGTGTGACAAAAAGAATAATGTCCTTTTTACTGACACTGAATGTCTTGTTCTATCTAAGGATTTTAAGATGCCTGATGAAAATCAAGTACTTCTTAGAATTCCTAGAAAGGCCAATATGTATAGTGTTGATATGAAGAGCATCATTCCTAAAGAAGATTTAACTTGTCTTGTATCAAAGGCCTCATTAGATGAATCAATGTTATGGCATAGAAGGCTTGGTCATATTAACTTCAAAACCATAAATAAAATTGTTAAGAATGGTTTGGTAAGAGGTTTACCTCACAAAAGATTTGAAAATGATCAAACATGCATTGCTTGTCTAAAAGGCAAACAACACAAAGCCACTTGTAAGCCCAAAATTTTTAACTCTATCAATCAGTCATTGTTTATGCTGCATATGGACTTATTTGGACCAGTTTCAGTAAGGAGTATACAACATAAAAAATATTGTCTTGTTATAACTGATGACTATAGCAGATTTACATGGGTTTTCTTTTTAGCCACTAAGGATGAGACATCAAGCATTCTTAAGGAATTCATTACACTGATAGAAAACCAAGTAAGCAAGAAAGTAAAAGTCATTAGGAGTGATAATGGGACAGAGTTTAGAAATAGAGTTATGGATGATTTCTGCAGAGAAAAAGGTATTAGGAGAGAATATAGTGTTGCTAGAACACCACAACAGAATGGAGTGGTTGATAGAAAGAATAGAACACTAATTGAAGCTGCTAGAACAATGTTAGCTGATTCTAAGCTACCTATAATCTTTTGGGCAGAAGCAATTAACACTGCTTGCTATGTTCAAAATAGAGTTTTAGTTGTGCAGTCTCACAATAAGACATCATATGAACTCTTTAATGGTAGAACTCCTGCAATAGGATTTCTTAGACCTTTTGGATGTCATGTGACAATTCTCAATACCTTAGACCATTTAGGAAAATTCGATGGTAAAGCAGATGAAGGTTTCTTAGTTGGATATTCTCTTGTTAGCAAAGCTTTTAGAGTTTACAACTTAAGAACTGAAAAGGTTCAAGAAGAACTACATGTGGAGTTTCAGGAAAACAAATCCAATGTAGTAGGTCAAGGACCCAAATGGATATTTGATCTTGATTATCTAACAAACTCTATGAATTATTTACCTGTTGTTGCAGAAACTAATAATTTTTCAGGTTCACAAGCAACAAATGAGGTGGAGTTAGATAAAGATCAATCTGATGTCATTATGCCATTATGGTCAAGTACCAGTGAATATTTAGCTTCAAACAATGATGAATCTTCTTCTGGTAAAGCAAAAGAAGATGTTGAGGCTCAAAGAAAAGATGTTGGAACAAAGGAACAACTCAATATGTTCAATATTGATGGTACTGCTGAGACAGAGCAAGGTACTGTTAGTACTTCTCAAGGTACTGGTAGTTCATTTGAAGGAACTGTTAGTTCAGTTGAAGGTCCTGCTGGTCCTTCACACTCAAAAGATGCAGAGTTCCAAGAAGATGAAGTGGATTTGACTAATCTTTCATCATCTTACCATGTTCCTTCTACACCACACACAAGGATTCACAAAGTTCACTCCCTGGATAATGTGATAGGAGATATACAATCTGGTGTGAAGACAAGAAGACAATTGGTCTCTTCAGACCAACAAGGGATTCTTGATGCCCTTTATGCTTCAAAACAACATGAACTTTCAAACTCATGTTTATTTGTATGTTTTCTCTCTCAAAAGGAACCAAAGAATATTCTTACAGCCCTAGATGATTCAAGCTGGGTAGAGGCTATGCAAGAAGAGCTTCTTCAGTTCAAGATTCAAAAGGTTTGGGTGCTAGCAGATTTACCTAGGAATGAAAAGGTAATTGGCACTAGATGGGTTTTTAAGAACAAAAGGGATGAAAGAGGAATTGTGATCAAGAATAAGGCTAGACTAGTAGCACAAGGGTACACACAAGAAGAAGGAATAGATTATGATGAAGTTTATGCTCCAGTAGCAAGGATTGAGGCAATTAGGCTGTTTCTAGCTTATGCTTTATTTTTAGGCTTCACGGTCTATCAAATGGATGTCAAAAGTGCATTTTTATATGGTGAAATTGGAAGAGAGGTGTATGTTTCACAACCTCCTGGTTTCATTGATCCATTACATCCAAACAAAGTGTACAGAGTAGTGAAAGCTCTCTATGGCCTTCATCAGGCACCAAGAGCTTGGTATGCAACACTTGCTTCCTACTTATTAGACAATGGATTTCAAAGAGGGAAGATTGATCAGACACTTTTCATCAAACAACACAAGAAGGATCTTCTGTTAGTGCAGGTGTATGTGGATGACATTATCTTTGGATCTACAAGGAAGGAAATGTGTTTAGAATTTGAGAAGCTTATGAAAGATAAGTTTCAAATGAGTTCTATGGGAGAACTTACATTCTTTTTGGGTTTACAAGTTAAGCAATCATCTGAAGGCATATTTATTAGTCAAGACAAATATGTTGCAGAGATACTTAGAAAATTTCAATTTGCTGATTCAAAAATTGCAAGCACACCAATGGACACAGAGAAGCACCTTCTGAAAGATGAAGATGGAGAAAATGTAGATGTACACAGTTACAGATCTATGATAGGCTCCTTGATGTATCTTACATCATCTAGACCTGATATCATGTTTCCTGTTTGTGTATGTGCAAGATTTCAAGTTACTCCAAAGGTTTCTCATTTAATTGCAGTCAAGAGAATATTTAGATATCTCAAAGGTCAACCAAGGTTGGGTATATGGTATTCTAGAGAATCTCCTTTTGACTTGGTAGCATATTCGGATAGTGATTATGCTGGTGCTAGCTTGGACAGAAAGTCAACAACTGGAGGATGTCAATTCCTTGGGTGTAGACTTGTCTCATGGCAGTGTAAGAAGCAGACAAGTGTGGCAAATTCAACAACTGAAGCTGAATATATAGCTGCTGCAAGTTGCTCTAGTCAAGTTCTATGGCTTCAAAACCAACTCCTTGATTATGGGTACAATTTCTTAAACACTGTTATTTATATTGATAATAGTAGTACAATTTGTATTATTAAAAATCTTGTACAACACTCTAAAACAAAACACATTGAAATTAGGCATCACTTTATAAGAGATTGCAATGAGAAAAGATTAATTCAAGTTCTTAAAATTGCTTCAGAGCATAATTTTGCAGATCTGTTAACAAAAGCTTTTGATGTTTCAAGGTTTCAGTATTTAATAGCAAGTATTGGAATGCTTAATCTTTAAATTTTTAATATGATGTGTTTTTGTACATAAATTTTTGTTGGTACTGCTGGATTTATAAGGTACTGCTAATATATCAAAATTTGAATTGTGTTATTTATACAGTTAGTTTTATGATTATACTAATGCAAGACAAGTACTTTGTACATTGTTCTTTTGGTTTTAGACTAACTATTTCAGGTATGAATATGTGAACACAAAGGATATTTCAATTGAAATGGGAACAGCAGAATTCTTATCAAATTGCTGACCATAATAGGTTTATGATGGACTGAGTTTAGGAATTAAACCTCCTTAAAACTTCTTTCTTGAAATCTAGTTATGATATTTCACATTGAATTGATGACTTAGTTGATCAGATAGTAACTGATACAACTCAATTTCTATCATTTTATACTTTCAAGTATAATGAGTTAGTCTAAGGACATCTGATAGAAATAACAGCTAGTGAAAGTGAATCTAACACTTGTGTTGGAGGTAACAATTACTATGAGCTGGAAACCCTGTCAAGAAAATCTTTTGAATAGATTTATCTTTTCACAGGCAGTTAGTGATAACTGAAATACATTGGTTCTCACACAACCAGAGGTTATTTTTAAACCGAAATTTTGATTAGGTGTCTGTTACACACTTGATTCTTTCAAAATGGTTGAATGTAGTATGATTTTTCAATTCTAAAATCATGAACATACTACTAAGTTAAATGATTTCTTAAAAGGATTTTCAAGGATTCAGAAAAACCATTCATTAATGGATTATGAATCAAAATGTCCACTGATTCACCTCTCATAGGAGTTAACACACCTAGAAGTGATGAGGACAGCAACTTAAACTCTTAAGGAATTGATGGCTTCATGTACAATATTGTCTGACAACAAGGTTACATTGATAGATCAGTCAAAGGTACATAGTGAGATCTTCCAAACAAGGGGAGGAAACAAAAGTTATTTGCTTCAGGGGAGGAAATAATTTCCCAGAAAAGGAAGAATAAACCAATATATGGAAGGAGAAGACAAGAGCATACAAGATGATGTAGAGGTTGAAAATGATTAGAACAGATCAAATATCTAGAAGGGATGAAGCATTCCAAAGGAGAAAGTTCTATCTAGATCAAACGAAGAAAAGTTTCAATTTCAGTTCATTATGTTTGTTTATCACTTGCAAAGGCATGCTGATAGATGATTTCACTTGTTGAAATCATTGCCTCTTACAATTCCTCCATCCAAGGAAATTGCACCATCTTTTGGTACAATGTTTTAAAATTGCTGAAGTCAAAGAAGAACAAGGCAGATGAAGTTCAGAATAAGAAGAATAGTTCAGATTCATGAAGTGTTTGAAAGATCTTCACAAGTCCTCATTTAATTCAGAAAACATGTTTGAATTGATTCACATGTTTAGGGGAGGATTGTTGGGAATTAAATATTCTGAAGTTAGAGTATTAGAATTTACTCTAAGTCGAAGGTACTGCTAGTTCATGATCAAGGTACTGCTAGTACATGAAGGTACTGCTAGTTCAAGTTGAAGGTACTGCTAGTTGTATATGGTACTGCTGATCAGTGACTCATAGGATAAGATCGAAAAGATATTTATTGTATTTTGGTCAAACATATACGGTAGATAATATCTTACTCCATGTGCTTAGTTAACAAGTTGTATACATAGATACATGTTGTATCTTATGTACTGACACCAATAAGCATAAGTTAAACAAGTAAGTCGGTCAAGACTTTTAAGCAATTTGTAAAGATCTCTTGCAACTATAAAAGAGATCTTAGACTTGGATATTAAAAACACACATGTAATAGGTGAATATCTGTTAAGACATAGAACAAACAAAAATAACATATTACAAATCTAGAAGTATAAGATTCAAGGTTTTGTAACCCTAGTGATAAACACAAGATCACTCGTATTATTTGGAATAATATTGAATCGTTTAGTGAAATACTTTCTTTGTTCATTGTTAAGTAACAAATATAATTCTTCCATTTCCATAACATACATAACCTTCTAAGTGTGGTTAAGTAAATTCCGCGTGCTTAATCATATTAACTCAATATATCTCATACACAAAGACACAAGGTTTAACAACCTTAACCGTGTATAACCAAGGTCCTCACACAACTTTCAAGCATACCTAAGTTCATAAAAGACTCAAGCATTTGGTCCCCAATATCTCATGGGTCCGTTTGGGTTAAACATGACATTATCATGGTTTATGTATGTAAATGGTGGACAATTGTTCCATGACATATAACTAGGACCATGAAAGTTTCTAGGTATGTTTTGGTTCCAATTATTTTGATAAGTATGTTGTGGATTAACTATACTCTTCGGAAAGGGGTGTTTGGGAAAACTCATTTGAGGTCTCTGTTGATCCGTTTTAACTCTATATTCATTTCTAGCTTGTCCTCTTCCTAAAGATACTGCTGGTTTATGTTTATTATTGGTTATACTACTGTTAGGTTTCTTAGTAACTTTAACAAACTCAGAACGGTCGACTTTGTGAACCTTCTGTTCAACTTTAGTACTCGCGGATCCTTTAGATACACTTGGCGGGATCCAAATTTTTGGATCCGTCGGATCCGTGAGTGTCCAACTTGGTTGAATCAGTTTTATTCACAGTCTGTTCCTTATAATCACTTAAGGTTCCTAGTTTCATAAAGCCTAGTCCTGTTTTATCATGAGGTAGTTTTTGCATTTTCATTATTTCATCTGCACAACTTATATTTTTATCAAACCTTTTAAACTTTGAATTTTGTTTGATCAAATCTTCCTGTGTGGTTCTTAAGGTTTCTAATTCAAGTTTTAGTTCTTGACAAGACACACACGTTTCTTTACTATCTTTACCTTTTTCAATTCGTATTGCTTTTTCTTTAAGCCAAAATACTTCATTTTCTAAAAGTGTTGTCTTTGTTTTCAAAAACTTGTTTTTGTTTATGATTTTTAAAGTAACGTCACACAGTTTGTTATATTCTACTTCTAAGGTTTCGTCATCTATAGAGGAGTATGAATCAGAATGTACCTCTTCTGTGTCATTAGCCATAAGTGCCATTTCGTTGTTCTTAGGCTCATCATCATCATCTCCTTCACTATCGCTCCAAGCTCCACTAACGAAGGCTCTTTGAGACTTGGTCTTTGGAGGCTTTGGACATTCTCCTATTAAGTGACTGGAGTCACCACACCTATAGCATTTCCTGTCAACCTTACCTTTCTTATCGTCACGATCTTTCCGAGAGGATTTCTTTTCATCACGAGGTGGTTTTACAAACTTTCCTCGTCTCCTGAAGAATTTCTTGAAATCCCTCACGGCCATGGCATACTCTTCATCATCACTGTTTGAACAAGACTCATCATCATCACTTGACTCGACTTTGGCTTTCAAGGCAATAGACTTAATCTTCTCCTTTTTGCCTTTGACAATTTCCGAGTCTTTTTCCAAAATCATTTCGTGAACTTTAAGGTTTCCTATGAGCTCATCCAGTGTCATGCTTGAGAGTTCTTTAGATTCTTCAATAGCTGTCACCTTTGCTCTCCATTTCGGATGGAGTGCTCTTAGAAATTTCCTGACAAAATTCTTACTAGAAAAAGATTCATCAAGTGCTTTAAGTGATGTAATAATAGTATTGAACTTAGCAAACGCACTATCAATGGTCTCATCTTCAGAGATAACAAATTGTTCGTATTGTTGGACAAGAAGATCAATTTTGTTATCTTTTACTTGTGAGTTCCCTTGATGTGTGATAATAAGAGATTGCCAAATATCCTTAGCCGTTTTACACATAAAAACTCTTTCATATTCTTTCTTAGGTAAGGCATTATAAAGCATCATTTTGGCTTCATTATTTTTGGCAATTAGTTTCTTTTGCTCATCACTGTGACGAGTAAGAGAAGCTCCTTCATCCCGACCACCCGAAATATTATTACTAATAGGTTTGTAATCACCATCAACTATAATATACCATAGATCTATGTCCTTTGACTTTACATAAGTCTCAAAGCGATTTTTCCAATAAATAAAACAATTTGGTTCAAATAGAGGTGGTCTCTGCATAGATTGCCCTTCTTTAAAGTTTTCAAAATCCATGGATCGTTTTAAGTTTTAAAATACAATATATTTTAAAGATCTTAAGTAACATAGCTCTGATACCAATTGTGGAAAACTAGAAGGGGGGTTGAATAGTTTTTACCGTTTTTCAAGTTTTATTTGCTTTGTTACTATATGTTAATTTCAAAGGAAACAATCACAAATAAATAATCACACAATATAAACAAAAGATAAAGAGAGGAAAGATCAAACCACACGACACTGTTGTTTATAGTGGTTCGGCTACAAGGACTCTCTTCCTTGCCCTACTCCACTCCCCGAGTTTCCTACTCGAGAGTTTATCTTTCACTAAGAAACAAACTCCTTTTCTAGGCGGAGAAAACCTTTACACGTCGCTTACTTCCTTTTCCAGTACTAAGCTAAACACCGGGTTCTTTCACAAGGTAGAACCAACCTGACGTCGCCTAATTACTTTACCGACACTAAGCTAGATGTCGAGTTCTTTACACGGGTACAACCACTCCCTACACTCTTTGTGCTTTAAGGACTAAAGCACTAACCACACTCACTGATTACAAATGATAGATATGATGTGTGAAACAAACTACAATATCACACAGTAATGCAACTAAAGGATTACGGTTCTGTAGATCCTTGAATGCTTGATCTCTTTTCTACAAAATGAAAGATCAAAGTGAAATGCAACTATGAATGATGTTAGTAAGATATGTACTGAATGAATATGTGTGTTAAAGCTATATGAGTGATGAGAGAGCCAAATGATCAGCTTCCTATTTATAGGCAAGCTGATCTTCAGCTCACGGATCCCACGGATCCCTCACAAGGGATCCGTCCTTCATATGATTTGGATCCGTGGGATGTGACAGCTAAGGTTTAGTTGTCTCTTACCATATCTTAGTTGTATCTTACCAAATCATCCAAGATCCTCAAATGTCAACTATGTATCTTGCAAATCTAACCAAGATATATCAAAGATATTGTATGTGATGTATGCAATGATGTCATGGAATGGTTTAAGAATTAAAGTTTCCTTTTAAGGAAACAAGTTACTAAACTTGTAATTCTTGGTTATTATGTGAAGTGTAAAATGTGTGCTTAAGATACTTAAGCTAGTATTTATTATTTGCTAAAAGATATTCCTTTTATTTGTCATTAACAAAACTAATGAAAGATCAAAGAATATAAATAACGTTTTTGAGACGCTATTTGTATTAACACTTGTCATAACTCCAACTCAACAAATGATGTTGTTCAAAATCAACCAATACCTAAACCTCATACTCACCCAAATCAACCAACACCTAAGTCTCATGATCACCCAAATCAACCAACACCTAAGTCTCATGATCATCCAAATGAACCCTTTGATAAACATAACCAATCATCCATCCTTACTTCCATAAATACACCTTCATCACACCCACATGAGTCATATGAAGAGCAAGATCAATCCCAAAACAACAATCCCAATCTTATTCACAACACCTCACATCTCATTCAACCTACCAATGTACCATCGAAAACACTCACCACTCTTGGAATACCATCTTCTTCCACATTTCCATCCTCATTCACTTATGATTACCCAAGCTCACAAATGTCTCCACCACCAAGAGTGTCACCACCACCTCCATCATCATCACCTTCCACCGAACACTTGAAGTTCATTGAAGAACTCAAGGAAGCCCATGAGCTTAGTGCTCTTCTTGCTCTACACCTTGCTCAAAGCAACTTAGATAAACCTCCATCTAGTTCTCCATCATCACCCCACAACTTGAGTCAAATTGAGAAACATGTCAACAATTGTCCTTGTTGCATCTTTTTACAAAAACAAACCATTGCTTTGAATGAGCACCTCACTTGGATTGAGTATCTTCTCACTAAATCTCATCCAACACCCTCACTTGAAAAACATCAAAACCCTCAATCAACATCTTCCTCTCCAAACTCTTCACCTCCAATATCTCCACCACCAAACTCTCCAACATCCATGCACCCAAAAACATACCTCCATTAATCCATCATTTTTACCTTCACTTAACCACCTTAATTTCAAACACTCCACCATCAACCATCCAAGCATACTATATGCTTATATTTTCTCAAACAAAATAGTCCAAGTCTTTATGTTGCAAGCAAGTTCGATGGCTCTCTTTGGCAAATTAGAATTTTCTACCTATTGTATGCTCTAAGCATAATAAATATTGTTGATACATAATCTGGCGCGGACTGGAGTCGACGACTCTTCATGGGCCGTTAGTCGTCTTCTCGAGCCCTATTAGACCTGTTCAACAAAGAGAACCCGTTAGGAGTGGACCCGAGGCCGTGGCCCCGGGATCCACCTCCGACGGTCAAGTTAGTATCGGTGCGATATAGGTTGATTAGGGTTAGGTTTAGAGTAACCTGTCATGTCCATCGTTATGTATCCTCCATCCATGTATTTATAGGGCATGGATTAGGGTTTAGGCGTAGAGTGGGCCGCTGTTTTCCGGGCCTGGCCCACTTGTCGTGGGTCAGTCCAGACCATACGTCTACAAGCCCCCCAAGTTTACTATGACATAGTGCGTGGCTATGTTATGCTAGACTTAAGTTCTTGTTCATGGCCTCGTAGGCCCATGTGTGCGCAACTCAGGTGTGCACATGGGTCGGACCATACCGCGCAGCCCAAATGCGACAGTGCGCACTGGGTCTGTGGTGCAGTGCGTACTGACCATGTTGGCGCGAATTTGTAGGCTCGACCTTGATTGTGAGAGTTTCACAATAGTGAAGGTGGATTCCGTATGCTGCATCCTGGGTAAGGGCGTACCTTTTGTACCAGTAGCGGTGCAGCATGGTGCGACAGAAGACGTGCTTCTATGGCAGAGGTGCGCGCTGTGCGCGACAAAGATGTGCGCTGTGCGCAGACAAGGTGCGAACATTACATCCGTCTTTGCTTCCAAATACACATGCGTGACACGTACAAACACAGTGTATACCCTGGTAGCCCCCCAAGTTTGATGGTGCTACTCATGTAGGAGCATTAAACTTAGTTATCCAAATCCTGAAAAATACTTAATGCAAATATTAGAAGTATATGCTGCGCATCGCAACATATAAAAGATAATGAAATAAAAAATTAGCGCATAGCATATATATAGCACGTAGCATGTAAAATTAACACATAAGAGAAGTAGTAGTGCGAATTACACCTATCGTGAGGTTTTACAAACTACATAAAAGAAGTAGCACGTAGCTAATCTACGAACGCAGTACGCTCATGATCGTTTTCTTTTTTATTATAAAAAAAACAATGGCGCGGATGGATGTACCATGACCGCGACTAGTAGTTTCAATTGCATGTACAGACGCAGATGGATGTATCGTGACCGCATAGACTCTAACGTTTGTGGATGATCGCAGATGACCACGGCTTTTGTCCAGTGCGCTCATGGCGATTGACTAGCATCGTGGTATCTGTACTTGACAGTGCGCTCATGTCGCCAGTCTGCGAAGATCTCTATACGCACGGCCTAACGCGGGTAGATTTATCGTGACTGCGCTGTTCGCGGCTAAAAGATATTGTAGGTCCGATCGTGCGGACTTAGTGCGTTATAGATAAAATCGTGTTTACTAAATTAAAAGATTTACATAAAATCTTATCGCATGTCGAATCGTGTTGATTTACATAAAATCTTATGAATATTTAAAAGATAATATGCCAATTTAAAAGATATGCAATTTATGGAATATACAAAGAATTATCCGCAATTTATGGGCAATTTATGGAACAGACCATAAATTAATTTAAATAATCATAAAGCATGGAGCAGACCATAAATTTATGGAGCGGATACACAAGTGATGTTAAAAACACACGATATTTATTGATTTAGAATTACCGACTTGAGAAATCGATTTCTGCTTTTCGGTAATATGAGAACACGAAACTTGTCGTAATCGTGGTCCCACGGATGGCGCCAACTTGTTGATACATAATCTGGCGCGGACTGGATTCGACGACTCTCCATGGGCCGTTAGTCATCTTCTCGAGCCTTATTAGACCTGTTCAACAAAGAGAACCCGTTAGGAGTGGACCCGAGGCCGTGGCCCCGGGATCCACCTCCGACGGTCAAGTTAGTATCGGTGCGATATAGGTTGATTAGGGTTAGGTTTAGAGTAACCTGTCATGTCCATCGTTATGTATCCTCCATCCATGTATTTATAGGGCATGGATTAGGGTTTAGGCGTAGAGTGGGCCGCTGTTTTCCGGGCCTGGCCCACTTGTCGTGGGTCAGTCCAGACCATACGTCTACAAATATTGCATTAATGATTATGTTTTCCACATAATCATTTTGAATTAATGTATGTTTTGGTTCATGTCATTAATAGTCGTTTGCTAAGATATTATAATATGTTACATATATGCTTGTGCTTCTAATATTTTGATTGCTATGCTACTCCGTATTATATATGCTTGTTCTTCTAATATTTTGATTGTCATGCTATTATACTATGCTACATATATGCTTGTGCTTCTAATATCTTTCTTGCAAGTATTCCATATATCGATTCCTTAATGCCCTCAAACGAGGGGGAGCACACATCAAGGAGGAGTTCTCGTCCCGGCAAATTTTGTTTCTAAAACTTGTCGGCATAACCTTTTTGATTCTACAAAAAGGGGGAGAAGTGAATATAAACTCACTAAATACTTGTCCAAAAATAAGTTTTTGGATTTAATGAGTTTAAGTTTTGTAATCATCAAAAAGGGGGAGATTGTTGACATAAATAATGCCTAAAAACATTATTAATACTTATTCATATCTCTATGTTTTAATGATCACAAAATTTAAACTCATTAAACATAAACTTATCAAATAAACAAGTATTTAGTTGTAAATATTTACTTCTACAACTCAATCATTTAAGGTATGAATAAACATAATGCTTAATGTTTTATATGATCAAAGGAACATTTTCTTAATCACTAGATTTTTTATAAAATGTCAAAAATATTTTATATCTTTTAGAAAAACATTTTTGGTAATAAATAAAAAGGTTTAATCCATTATAAATTTATGAATTCAAATTTTCAACCAAAAATGGCAAAAATGTTTCAGAAAAACCTTCCCCACAAAAAGACAAAACTGGGCAACGGTTATGCTGGGCGGCCCCCTTAATTATATAAGGCGGCCCCCTTAATTTTAAGGGGACCGCCCCCCTATTTAAGGAAGCCGGCACGCTCCTCCAGCTGTCCAGTTTTTGCCTATAAATACTGGCTTTCCCCTGGACATTTTCTTACCTTTTGCACCTCAAACCTTCTGTTCTAAATCTCCTCTTTTCTTTCTAAATCCTTTCCAAAATCCTTTGATCATAGATTCTTAAGCATTGGTTTCCAAGTGATCCAAGCTTCCACCATCCTTGTGCAAAAGAAGAATACTTCTATCAATCAAGACTATAAGTATTACAACTTAGTGTCATCTTGTTACTTAAGTTGTTAGTTTAGTAAAGTTTGTAAATCATTCATTCATTTGTGTATAAGGTGTGTATAGTAGGTGTGAACATGAGTGATTAGATTAGTGTAGTGTGTAAGTAGTGAAGAAGGTGTATAAGTAGTTGTGGTGTAAAGAAGTCATGTAGAAGTTGTAAAGCCGTGGTGTAGAAGTTGTAAAGCCGTGGTGTAGAAGTCGTGAAGCCATAACTTAGAAGTTGTGAAGTCATCATGTAGAAGTCGTGAAGCCGTAGCTTAGAAGATGTGAAGTCGTCATGTAGAAGTCGTGAAGCCATAACTTAGAAGTTGTGAAGTCGTCATGTAGAAGTCGTGAAGCAGTAGCTTAGAAGTTGTGAAGTCGTCATGTAGAAGTCGTGAAGCCGTAGCTTAGAAGTCGTGAAGTCCTCATGTAGAAGTTGTGAAGTCGTTGTGTAGAAGTCGTGAAGCCGTAGCTTAGAAGGTGTGAAGTTGTTGTGTAGAAGTCGTGAAGCCGTAGCTTAGAAGTTGTGAAGTCGTGAAGCCGTTGTGTTGAAGTCGTGAAGCCGTCGTGAAGAAGTCGTGAATAAGTCGTGAACAAGTTGTGATTGAAGTTGTGAGATTGGTTCTAGCTACGATTAGAACTCGACATTTAGCTTTGTGTCGTTAAACCGGTGTAATCGAAAGTGTGTAAGGTTTTCTCCGCCATAAGGGAGCTTGTTGAAATAGTGAAGAAAACTCTCGAGCCAGGTGTGCTCGGGGAGTGGAGTAGGGCAAGGAAGGTGTCCTTGTAGCCGAACCACTATAAATCCCTCGTGTCTCGGTTTGATCTTTCCATCTCTTACTTATTTCTTTATATCGTCATTACTTTCATACATATAGGCATATATAACTGTTAGTATTAATTAGAAGTTGATTTCACATAAAGATCAATTTAAAACTCCATTCATAAAAAGAAAACTTTTATAACAAATCTAAAAGGATACACATATAATTAATAATATTGTTCAAGTATCATTTTTCATATAAACTCAAATCTAAGGTTTTAAAAGGAAACAAAGTTTTCATAATAAAATTAAAAAGACGTAAAACTTTTCAACCCCCCCTTCTAGTTTTCCACAATTGGTATCAAGAGCCACGTCAAACAAGATTTTTAAAATAAACTGTATTTTAAAACTTGAATCGATCTATGGAATCGGAAAAATATTTAGAAGGGCAATCTATACAAAAACCACCGCTATTTGAAAACTATACCTTTCTTGAATGGAAAAATAAATTTGAAACTTATGTGAAATCAATTGATCTAGATCTTTGGCATGTCATTTCGATTGGTGATTTTCAACCAACAAAAACGGATTTTGAAAGTCAAACAAAAACGGATTTTGAAAGTCAAATTAATTATTTGAAAACAAAGAATGACATAAATAATAAAGCTAAAATAATTGTTTACAAAACCTTGCCGAAAGTTGAATATGAAAGAATATCCTTCTGTAAAACGGCAAATGATATTTGGAAAAATTTCTTAAACTTTCATCTAGAAAAATGTCAAGCCAAAGATGAGGATTTTAATCTTGTACATGAATTAGTTATCTTAGAAAATTTAATAGATAAACATTTAGATAAAATAGATACATGTGCTACTAGTTTAAATGTTGTTAATGAAGGTATTAACGACGAAGACTACATGAATCAACTCCAAAGTGAACTCAATCCAAAATCATGGAGTGACACAGACGAAGGAGAAGAACATCATCCGATGTGGAAGATTCTACATAAGACGTTATATGCATCAAGGCTAAGATATCAAATGAGTCCAGTACAAGACATGTTCGGGTCAAGCCACTTCGGTTTAAATAAGGTGTTAGAAGATTGCCATGATATACTTTCACACCTTGGTTATCTTGAAGACTCACCTATCATTCACACGTCGATCATCATCTAAGACATTACGAAGAAAAGCTAGGACGTGAGGTAAGTTCTCTTTTTCAATTTCATAAGTAATTACTTCATGCATATAATCTTATTAATGCCTTAGGATACGCTTAGTTTGATAGGTTGCTTTGCCTTTACACTTTAGTTATATTCGTTCTGCGGCTTAATAAACCAGAAATCCTTTAGTTAGCCCCCCTAAGTATTAAATGATGTATTTACTATCAAACTCATTTAGCCTTTTCAAATTTAAAATGGAAATCTTCTATGTCCACAATTAGAAAACTCTTGGTAATAAAGTAAATTAAGCTAAGTGGATAAATCATTAACATAGAAGTAAGATTAGATTCTTCGCGTTAGAAAACTATGTATGTAACAACCTCTTGTAGAATATGGCATTAGGTTAGATAAATGTGCTGCAACTAAGGAGCTATCGATGTTAGATTATACCCCATTCAACATGTCTCTATTAGGATTGTGAGTAAAATATATCATCTAGATTTACCCTCATAAAAGGATAATGTCTGAATCACATTAAGTCAAGTATTAGTAAACCAAGCAAACTTCATATTTGGTACTCTTCGATATGTAAATTTAGGAACTTAATTTCTTCTAAAAAGAGAATGACTACTGGAGAATCTATTGACTAGAAACTCAATTTGACCTAACGGTTGAATTGCTTCTATGTGAGAAGTTGGGTGTGTGTAGCCCGTAAAAATGGTCATGTTTAGCCTGAATTGAGCACCACTAGTAATAGTCTCATACTCATTCTCCAACTTGATTACATTACTCTTCCTAAATATACCTAACGCTAGTTTACTTTTATGAACTTTGTTTTTCATTAGAGCTTTTCATTCTTAGATTTATGTCATCTTGCATATATTAAATTTCTAGATGTTTACTTGCTCCTATGTGATTTGATTGCATGCCTTCGTAATTATTTGCTTAGTTGTTGAATGCATAGTTATTATAATAATTTTTGTTTTTCTCTAACTATTCTGATATGATGTATTTTTGTATTTAGTCATAATACATGCCTAAATGCCATAGGATATATAGAAAAGAGTAGCATGTGACAATAGACTTAACCAATACCCTTGAGCATGAGATCTTTTATAACCACTATTTTTAAACCCATAACTAATGGGATTTGTTTTTAAATATGCAAAAACTTCACATTTTGGAAAAACGATTTTTCAAAAGATTATGACACCTTTCTATTTAACATGTTTCACCATCCTACCTTTCTTCCAAAATTGTGTCCATAATTACGTGTTTATCAAAACCAAAGATTGGAAAAATATGTTTTCTTTCCTCATAAAAACATTTTGAAATAAAACCAAAACTATTTCATTAAAATATTTTTCACATCCACATAAAAACCTACTCTCAAACATTGTTGAATAATGCCAAAAACACTTATTTAAATCATGCATGGGGCCGCTTGGTTCAATTGTTGAGGAATGCAAAGGGAATGCAAAGGGAATGCAAAGCAATGCATTCCCTTTCCCCCCAAATTGTTGGGTAATGCCCCATTACCCACTACCGGGTAATGGGCCATTGCATTCCCCTACACCAACCATCATCAATCATTATATTCCCATTCCCCACCCCTCCTATCCCCCCAACCAAGCACCCCCTTATTTAAATCATGCATGGTGATCTCATATTTGTCATCTATATTTATGTATATGACATTTATAAGTAAACTAAATCAAATCTGAAAAACCATAGTTTTCTCATTAAGATCTTGCTTGGTACGAGTCTAGAAGTCCATGCTATCACAATTCCCCATTGCTTTGCACTCATTAGGATTCATTAACTTAAACCCATCTCCCTAAAAATCATATTAGGAATTACTTGGTATCATGTTTCTTGTCCATAAATTTATATATATTACTTGCTTAATAAGTAGGTTGCATGCTAGACAGAAGTGCTTAATGTCCTTATGAAACATGCTTTGCATACATAAGTTATTAAATGATAAATTGCCTCAAAGAGTTGGACTTGCTTGAAACTAAACCCAAAAACACAACCCTTTCAATAATTTTCGGCCAAAAACCCATTTCCAGTAACCTGGAAATCAGCAGATGGGCGGCCCCCTTAATTCATTAGGCGGCCCCCTTAATATTTAAGGGGACTGGCCCCTTAATTAAGGGGACTGGCCATCTGATGGTCGAAGGTGATGTTCCCTTTTTCTATTCTGTAGCCCATTTTATCCTACACTTCCCAAAACTCACAAGCATGTTTTGTCCTAAACCTCCCACCAAAATTTACCTTCCTCAACCACATCATTCCTACACTATAAATACCCCTCTCCATCATTAATGCTCATCCATCCAAACATGTCATCTCCCAACAACCCAAGATCCAAGCCTTCAAGAGTTGCTAAAATCTCCGTAAGGCCCGTTTGGAGACGAAAGCTTGACACTTGTCATAACTCCAACTCAACAAATGAAGTTGTTCAAAATCAACCAATACCTAAACCTCATACTCACCCAAATCAACCACTACCTAAACCTCATACTCACCCAAATCAACCAACACCTAAGTCTCATGATCATCCAAATGAACCCTTTCATAAACATAACCAATCATCCATCCTTACTTCCATAAATACACCTTCATCACACCCACATGAGTCATATGAAGAGCAAGATCAATCCCAAAACAACAATCCCAATCTCATTCACAACACCTCACATCTCATTCAACCTACCAATGTACCATCGAAAACACTCACCACTCTTGGAATACCCTCTTCTTCCACATTTCCATCCTCATTCACTTATGATTACCCAAGCTCACAAATGTCTCCACCACCAAGAGTGTCACCACCACCTCCATCATCATCACCTTCCACCGAACACTTGAAGTTCATTGAAGAACTCAAGGAAGCCCATGAGCTTAGTGCTCTTCTTGCTCTACACCTTGCTCAAAGCAACTTAGATAAACCTCCATCTAGTTCTCCATCATCACCCCACAACTTGAGTCAAATTGAGAAACATGTCAACAATTGTCCTTGTTGCATCTTTCTACAAAAACAAACCATTGCTTTGAATGAGCACCTCACTTGGATTGAGTATCTTCTCACTAAATCTCATCCAACACCCTCACTTGAACAACATCAAAACCCTTAATCAACATCTTCCTCTCCAAACTCTTCACCTCCAATATCTCCACCACCAAACTCTCCAACATCCATGCACCCAAAAACATACCTCCATTAATCCATCATTTTTACCTTCACTTAACCACCTTAATTTCAAACACTCCACCATCAACCATCCAAGCATACTATATGCTTATATTTTCTCAAACAAAATAGTCCAAGTTTTTATGTTGCAAGCAAGTCCGATGGCTCTCTTTGGCAAATTAGAATTTTCTACCTATTGTATGCTCTAAGCATAATAAATATTGCATTAATGATTATGTTTTCCACATAATCATTTTGAATTAATGTATGTTTTGGTTCATGTCATTAATAGTGGTTTGCTAAGATATTATAATATGTTACGTATATGCTTGTGCTTCTAATATTTTGATTGCTATGCTACTCCGTATTATATATGCTTGTTCTTCTAATATTTTGATTGCCATGCTATTATACTATGCTACATATATGTTTGTGCTTCTAATATCTTTCTTGCAAGTATTCCATATATCGATTCCTTAATGCCCTCAAACGAGGGGGAGCACACATCAAGGAGGAGTTCTCGTTCCGGCAAATTTAGTTTCTAAAACTTGTCGGCATAACCTTTTTGATTCTACAAAAAGGGGGAGAAGTTAATATAAACTCACTAAATAGTTGTCCAAAAATAAGTTTTTGGATTTAATGAGTTTAAGTTTTGTAATCATCAAAAAGGGGGAGATTGTTGACATAAATAATGCCTAAAAACCACGCATCATTAATACTTATTCATATCTCTATGTTTTAATGATCACAAAATTTAAACTCATTAAACATAAACTTATCAAATAAACAAGTATTTAGTTGTAAATATTTACTTCTACAACTCAATCACTTAAGGTATGAATAAACATAATGCTTAATGTTTTATATGATCAAAGGAACATTTTCTTAATCACTAGATTTTTTATAAAATGTCAAAAACATTTTATATCCAAATTACATCCTCAATCATGACGATGATCTGAAATTATCAAAAGAAATAGAACGTGTTAATATCTATCAAATTTGATGTCCGAAACTCCGAACTCAATTTCAAATGTGCTGCCACCAATAACTAAAACTAAACACTATCAAAAAAATGATAACACAAATCTTATGTGAACAACTTAAATTAAAGTTAGATTTTTTATACCTAAGAATATCTAAATTAAAGGTGAAAAACCTTGTTCTATCCTTACTGTGGCTTACTTAAATATATAAACATTTCGAATAAAAAATGTAAATAATATGATTTTGTATATAAACTATTGCTTTTGTTTGTTCAAATTTTCGTTTTAACCCCTTAGTCCTTTGTGAATTACCTCCGCTTTTTCAAAGTTTTTTTCATTTTACTTTTGACACATATATTTTTATACACAATGTTTTTGAAAAAACGAATTTATAAGTATTATTGACAAATATGGAAATATTTATACTTTTTAATTAAAAATACTTAAAATTAATAAAACAATAATTGAAAAAAAAATTTCCTAATAAGGAATGATTTGATTTTTTTGAAATGTAAAAGTCCTCATTTGGGGTTTTGTTTTATTATATAAAAGATATCAACACTCTTATCAAATTACCCGATACATAATAATAGTTGGGTTGATTCGATTAGTTTCGATAAAAAAAAAAGAAAAAAAGAAGCATAAATAAAAGGAAGTCATGCTAATAAGGAATGATTTCCTAATAAGGAATGATTTGATTTCCTAATAAGAAAAAAAGAAGCATAAAAAAAAATTCCTAATAAGGAATGATTTGATTTTTTTGAAATGTAAAAGTCCCCACTTGGGGTTTTGTTTTATTATATAAAAGATATCAACACTCTTATCAAATTACCCGATACATAATAATAGTTGGGTTGATTCTATTAGTTTCGAAAAAAGAAAAGAAAAAAAGAAGCATAAATAAAATGATCAACCACAAACTTGGTGTAATTTCTATCAACTTGGTGTATTAATCTAGTTTAAGTCATCTTTGAATTCAATGTATAGCCACAATTTTGATGTATTTGATTGGATGTATTTTTATTGTTTATGTTTTTATTTGAACGATAAAATTAATTAATAAAACATTCTCATCACAATTACTTTGTTTGTTATGTGTGTGGATAAATACAAGTGATGGAAAAGAAAAGGTGTCATACTTAAAGGAAAAAATCTTTGAAAATGTCATGTGCATGGCACGCACGAAAAAGGGAGTGTATGATACACCGCAGGGATAATGATGATTTGAAATAAAACAGTAGCTGTAAATTATCATCGAAGTAATCCACATGTCAAATCTATTGTGTTCAGCGATACACGCGATAGCCAACGATATTTAGTGTCTCAATGCAATAATTATCAGGGTAAGTTAGCCATCATATCGACACTGTCAAAACAATATATGCGATACTGCGCGATGGATATTTTCCCAATAAGTTCATCATCACCTTCGTAGAACAACAACTCTATTGAAAGTCAATAGACTTCGATATATTATCACGAATGAGTTTTTCTCACACTTTATGCAAGTGGATGAGAAAAACTGGTAAATATTATCATATCGCAGCCATCACGAAAAGTCCCAAAGTATCAAAGAAGTTCATGAGTTATCGATTTGATATTGAGTTTTTGAAATACAACTCAAAACTATGTTAAAATCGATCTTAAATTAAAGAATAAAGTATTTATGATTGAATGATATGTTTTTTAGAACGTAAGATATAACACGATTAGGGATGTCGAAGCTTTGATCGGCTACGGGGTATGAAAAATAAGAAAGAAAGTAAAAAATATAATAAAACGGCTTGTTGAGAATTTGTGTGCCTAAAACATGTACCTAATTTAGACCCAAAGATTTGATTGATACATTTGAAAAAGTGATTGGTGTAAAATTATTAGAGAGAATAAGTGTATTACACTTGTCATGAAATGAATGGATTAGAACTACCTGTTAGTCATATACTAGATATAATGCCCACGCACGCGCGGGGTTTTTTCTAATCTTTTAAATAAGTTATTATTTTTAATTTCGGGTTTTAATTATTTTTTTGATGAAGTAGTTAGTGGCTATATAAAAGATTTTCAATAAGTTTGTACACGAAATTTCATAAACCAAGATATACGATTAAGATAACTCAAGTATGTGTTGTCAGAATTCTCGTAAACTTACGATGATTTTTTTAATAAAATTTTAAAATTCTGGCTGTGGTGAGGTTTTTTTATTTATTTATTATTATTTTTTTTATAATGTAACCAAAATGTTTTTTTTTTTTTTTTTTTTTTTTTTTTTTTTTTTTTTTTTTTTTTAAGATTTGAATAAACTATTAGATGGTTTAGTGATTAAAAGTTGTTGTGCTAATACCTGTACAACTAAATACTAACCTGGCCAAAGAAAAAAAGAATAAACATGTCATTGTTTTTTACATTTCTAGGAACGCTTTACATACTGGGTATTTGATTGCTAGAACATGGACAAAAGGTTATCAAGATTCTCATGGGTAATTCTGGAGAAGCTACAAACTGACAATAGCCAAATTCTTTTGAGACTACTAATTGGAAAAGATAACTAAATCAGTCACACTAATCACTACACAAACCACATTATCAAACAGTATTAAAAAGCATAACTCACTTGTGCATTATGTAAGATGAATGAAGTTCAACATTGATTCCAATGACAAAAAGTGAGTTATGTAACTATTAATTCTCAATTAGCAATATCCATCACCACCACCGTCTGTGGCACATTAAGGTTGTGAATTGTTTTTTATATGGATAATTATTTCAAGGTTGTGAATTACTCCCAATTAAGGCTAAAGAAGGTATGTGAGTCAAATAGAGGTGGTGAATGTTTATCAAAAAAGTCAGTGACGAATCGATCTGATGACTGGAGGTGTTTGAAGGTGGCGGTGAACAAATTGATATGTGTTTTCTGGGTTGTTTTGACTTTTTTTTTAGCAATTCCGGTTTCTATCTTAATTTTACACTTTAGTCTAAAACAATGAAAAAAGTGCCCAAAAGCCCATGTGTATATTTAGCTTTTTAATACATCTAAGTTCGGAAACAGATTTTTTTTTTTTTTTAATTTTGGCTAAATTAAGTAATATTCACACTTTATTTTATTTTTACATCTTATAAAAAATTTAAAATATTTAAAACTCTTTTAAAATTTTTGCAACCCAGATGAGCTGCTTAGGAATCAAGATATTATTTTGAGACCGAGTAAGAGTAGACGCTTCCACTGACATAAGGTAAATAAGAGGGTTTAACGCTCCGAAAATGCGGGGTGTTACAAAACATGTCTTACCAACTATCAAAATGATTTTTTTTTTTTTTTTTTTTTTAATGTTCACATAACATGTGAGTGTCATATCATTAATCATTAATGTATATATGATGTATTGATCATTTTTATCACCTAAAGCAATACGCATAATGATGACCTAAATGTGATAATTGCACTTAATTACCTTTTTCCATGGAATTCAATCATGGCATTTCACTAAACGCTTGGTGTCCTCTAAAACTAAATAACATGAAAGTAAGCATAAAGTTATGACCTCTTAAACTTACATGTGTTCTTCATAGCCAAATTACATCCTCAATCATGACGATGATCTGAAATTATCAAAAGAAATAGAACGTGTTAATATCTATCAAATTTGATGTCCGAAACTCCGAACTCAATTTCAAATGTGCTGCCACCAATAACTAAAACTAAACACTATCAAAAAAATGATAACACAAATCCTATGTGAACAACTTAAATTAAAGTTAGATTTTTTATACCTAAGAATATCTAAATTAAAGGTGAAAAACCTTGTTCTATCCTTACTGTGGCTTACTTAAATATATAAACATTTCGAATAAAAAATGTAAATAATATGATTTTGTATATAAACTATTGCTTTTGTTTGTTCAAATTTTCGTTTTAACCCCTTAGTCCTTTGTGAATTACCTCCGCTTTTTCAAAGTTTTTTTCATTTTACTTTTGACACATATATTTTTATACACAATGTTTTTGAAAAAACGAATTTATAAGTATTATTGACAAATATGGAAATATTTATACTTTTTAATTAAAAATACTTAAAATTAATAAACAATAATTGAAAAAAAAAATTCCTAATAAGGAATGATTTGATTTTTTTGAAATGTAAAAGTCCTCTGATGAGTGTGTAAATACTCATCATTTTTGTCGTATCTGAACTGCCAAAACATCCAAAAACACTCAGAAATGCATCAAAATACTGAAAATATCCCAGGGATTGTGTTTTATATATTTCAAATGCAAAATGTTTGAAAACAGTTGAAAAACGAACAAAGTTTGCAAAATTGGCAGTTTCAGTCCCTCATCTTTCAAAACTTGTCAAATTTAGTCCCTAGGCATTTGTTTTGTAAGAAAAGTCACCAAAGGTCCTTTTGAAATCATAGGTTGTCATATTTAGTCCTTTGGTGAAAAGTTTCAATAATTTACGACTTTGGTCCCTGCACTTTCAAAAATGGCAAAACAAGTCCCCGGGATTTTTAAAAATGGAAAATATCATTTATGGTCCTTGGTTAATAAAGTTTGTCACAAATGGTCCTTATGATAATTTTTGGAAAGTTGCATCTTCAGTCCCTCAAGTTTGGTTTAATCACAACAAATGGTCCTTGAAGTTTAATCTTTAAACTTTAAAACAATTTAAACCCAAATGAACCCCAACCACTAAACCTGAACCCCAGCCAAACCATTTGACCCCCTTTGTGACCAGGCCAGAAAACAAAAGAAATAAAAGAAAAGCGGGTCAACTAAAGTCAACCCACCTTTCTTCTTTCTCCCTTGCCGCCAAAACACTTCCCCATAACCTCTGCCCTGCTCCAACAACTTTGTCTCCCCCATCCACTCCCCAACACTCACCCAGCCTCCCTATCACATCCCAAAGTCAAACCCATGTGTTATTTTATTTCCCCCCTCCTCCACGTTGGCATTCCACTACTTCATTTGGGCGCCTAAACTTAATTAGTGGCTGTGATTATCCTAACTTTAATCCAAGGGGTGGGATTTAATCCCAAGAAGCACGAAATGGTTTCCAAGGCAGTTTTATCTCAGAGGACAAGTACAAGTGAAGAAAGAGACCCCAAGTCTTAGTTTAGTATAAATAGCAGTCTTTGTAAGCCAATAGTGTGTGCTTAGTTTTTTAATGTAATTTAGTTTTTAAGTATTGTAATCATTTCTTTCAAGTAGAATTTAAGTTTCCAGTTCAAAAACTCAAGTTGTAATCCGTTTTAAGTTTTAATAGAAATTTCAAGTTTTCTTAGCTAAAAATCTTAATTGTGTTCTGTTATGGCTTAAGTCAGTCCATAAGCTTTCATAAGCTCTTAAATACAACCAAGAAGGATAACTAGAGTAAAAACAAATTAAAAACAGAAAAAAAATCAATAAATCACAGGGAACCTTATGCACTAGACTGTGGAAGCTTTTTGGAAGTGCCAAGTAATGGAATTGGCAGATGGACTTTACCCAGCTTATCTGAGATAAGCTGGGAGCTTGTAGCTGCCTCTGGGTACCCTTGTTCAGCTGGGGTTAAAGGTTTCACTTCTTGTTTTATAAATTTTCAAATTCTAGTGTAATTCTTAGTATAATCTGTTTTAGTTATACAAGTTGTTTGTTTGAGTGTTTCTCAGTTTCTTATAGCATAATAATATCATTAGAGTTGATTTGAGTTAGTTGGATAATCTTTGTTAGTTTAAAAACTTATTTTTACTTTCTTAGTAAAAACAGTCCACATTAGCCATATTTAGTGTAACCTAGTGTAAAATTAATTCACATGTTCAAAGTCATTTTTCTGAGGTTAACATAAGTTGTTGGATCAGTATAAATCAAAAACCATGGTTAAATCTGCTGTGTCCTTTGAAAATCTTCAAAACAGCCTTCAAAAGGGGTGTTTGGTTCAAGTTATGTTTTTGCATTATGGGTTGTTTCAGTAAGTGTTTTTGGTTTAAACATGCTGCACTAGGTTCATTTAGGGCTAATAGAACATAAAAACCAGTGGTCTTTTGTTAAAAAGTCAAAATGCATGTTCTTGCTTGATTCTGCTGAATCTGTTAAGATTGCAGGCCTGTTAATCATCAATTTTGGTACAAAAGTTGTTAGGGTAGCCTAATTCAGTCTCATTGTAGCTTATAACATTATATTCAGTAGCCTAGGATGATTAGAATTTCATATTAGTCAAAGTTCTTTATTAACTGAAAAAGTCAAAGTTAAGTTTTTAGAATTTCAGACTTTTGTGGATTTTTGAGAATTTCTGTAGCTTACAATTCAAATAGTCATAAGCTGATTTTCTGGATTATTAAAGTCACCCAGCTTATCTCAATCTAGTAATTTTCTTGAGATTTTTAGAAAGCTTTTAAACCCTCAAATCAAGGCCTCAAAAAGGCCAAATCTGCCCTGTGCCTGCTGCACATCAGCAGACCTCCCACAACCTCAACTGTTGTGGTCCCCTCTGGCTTAACCAGTGGACCCCACAGGCTTGCATTTGGTTTTTGAGTAGCCCAGTAGTATAAGCCCTCATACCTCAGCTTATTTTGGAGTTTAGCTTATTTGAATTAGCTTAATTGATCACTTGTTGTGACCTGTTTTCAAAACCAAACACTGATCCCTCAGCATTTGAACCAATTTTCCAAAGCTCACCCAGAGCTCATTAGTAAGCCATAAGCTTGGCTTATTAGCTTATTTTGAAGCTTATCACCCCAACTTTGAGAACCTAGGTTTAGATTGGACCACCTTTCACTTCTGTGGACCCCACAGAGGCCCAAAAACCCCACCTCAGGCCTGTTTTGGTTGTCAGGATTGCCTAAGTGCTTATTTAGCTATCATAGCTTATTCCTGTGCTTATCTGCCCTTTTTCAGTTGTTTTAAGTTTGTTTTAGTGTACTAAACAGTTTCCCAGCTTTTGATAATTTTTGGTAGAGTTTAGCTTATTTTTAGCTTATTTGAGAAGTGCTTATTTAGCCCATTCTGCTTATTATGGGTTAGACTGTTCCAGTTCTATTTTTCCTAGCTTTTTGATATCATTTTAGATTTACTAGAATTTTTCCAGATTTTTCTGTTTCATTTTCTATTTTTAAATCATTTTAATAATTTAAATTAGTAAATAAATCATAATAAATAGAAAAATAATCAGAAAAATACAAATCCAATTTTCATAATTTTCTTTTGTCATTTTTAATCTAGGAAAAATATAATTTCATTTTTAGTCCTTAAGAAAATCAAAAATAGAAATATAGTGATAGCTTCTATTTAATAGAATTTATCTTTTTAAATTTTAATTAAGTAAATTTCAATTTTATAATTTTCTTAGCTTTTATTTACTTGATAATATTTTTAGAAAAAGTTGTAGATTTTTCTTAGCTCATTTAGTATTTTTTATAATTTAAATTAGTTTAATTAGAATTTAAATAATTAATAATTAGAAATAATCAAATAAAAAGTGTAAAAAAATAGAATTTAAGTTTTAAAATAAGTTTTTAGTAATTTTACATTTTTAGGTTTTAAATTTCATAAATTTTACTCTTTAGTCCTTTTTAGATTTTTCGTTGCGCGTTTTTAAGTTTAGTAATTTGCGTTTGACTTTATTGTGAATATCTGTTTTAATTTGTTATTTAGAATTGTTAAATAAAGCAAAATCAAAAGCAATCTAAATCATCAATCACTCTAATCCAAAGCTTCCCACAAGAGCCCATTCACATCTCGTTGGGACACGACCCGGGTGATCACTTGCCCGGTATCACACACATCACATTCACGGGTTTTGCAAGTTTGACTTTTCCTAAGGTTTGACTTGTCATTTCCCAAGGTATCACGTGTGCACGATACTATATTTATTTATATATACTCACACACGGATCAAATTTTGGCGCCGCTGCCGGGGAGGTGTGCTGCGACAATTGTGTAAGTTTTAGCGATTAGTGATTTGAGACCCTTCTCCAAGAAGTTCCTATTTCCCAAAAACAATATAAAAAAAAACAAAAATATTTTTTCTTTTCTTTTCTATATATATTATCATATAAAAAAAAATAAAAACCCAAAAACAATTTCCGTTTTCTTTGTTAATAATAAATAACAATAAAAAAATTACCATCGAGAACCAAGACAGAGTACTACCTAACTGGGGGTACGACCATAATAAGTTCCCAAACTAAAGATTAAAACTTGCCTTTGTATCCTTGTGAGTGGTGTACCTTTTTCAAAGAAGCCATTCATCTTGTGATTATTGGTTTAAGTTCACTTGTGTTTTCTCTCGATCTTGTTTTAATTGGATTTATTTTCATTTTCACTTTTCAAAAATAAAAAGAATCTTCCATCCTTTTTCATAATTCTCTCGACTCTGAGGCTTCTTAGAGTTGTGTTCTAGTGCATGCGCACGCGTTCTTCTAGGTCTACGAGCCCGTTACGTGAGCTTGGCAACATTCCTCGAAGACGAGGTCGTAGACGTAGACGTTCTTCTTCAATAGTCGAACCCGAGGTTCGTGCTATTCCTGTTCTCATGGCGGCTGAGCCGACTATGAATGAGCTTCTCCAAGCACCCATCGAGGGTTACGGAGATGCTATCGTTGTTCCGGCCATCGTGGCCGAGAATTTTGAACTCAAGACGGGGTTAATAAATCTTGTAACCTCGCGTCAATTCTATGGTTTTGAAAGGGACGATCCTCAAGATCACATTCGATGGTTTAACAAAATCACGTCTACCATCAAATGCAAAAATGTCCCTGAAGAGGCAATCAAACTTCTTCTTTTCCCATTTTCCATCGATGGGGCTGCCCGGATTTGGCTTGATAAACAACCCCCTCGATCGATTCTAACATGGGAAGATTTGGTTAAGAAGTTCGTGAATGAATTTTTTCCTCCTTCCAAAACCACGAGTCTTAAAAACGAAATCATGAAATTTACACAAAAATTCGATGAATCATTTAGTGAGGCATGGGATCGTTATAAAGAAATGCTTCGCAAATGTCCGCATCATGGTTTCTCTGAGTTAATGCAACTCGACACTTTCTACAATGGTGTGAGCTCAGCTGATCAAGAATCTCTCAATTCCTCCGCTGGAGGAAATTTCTTGAATCGAACCACAAAGGATGCTTTAGCAATCATTGAGAACAAGTCTAAGGTCCGCACTCCACGAAGCAAACCGGTTGTTTCCCAAATGAGTGTTGGTCCTTCTACCTCTTCATCCGTGAGTCAGTCCAGCACCGATGCTAGACTTGACGAACTCACGAAGGTTATAAAATCCTTGGTTCTCACCACACAGAAAGTTTCTTCTCCCTCTTCTCCGCAAACTTCTCAAACTGCCGAAATCAAAAAGGTAGAAGTTTGTGTCACTTGTGGTAGTCCACACGCATATTATAATTGTACTGCCACCGATGACACATTTGAAGTTAATGCAGTAGCCGGTAGTTCCAACCAAGGAGGTAACCAATACCGTCCTCAAGTTGATCCAAACTACCGTCCTCAAAATGGACCACCCGGATTTCCTCAACCCAACAATCCAAATAGGTTTAATCCTAATCAGCAAAGAGGGCAAAACACGCAAAATCAATTTCATGCCCCGATCAATCAATACCCACCCCCAAGGGGTAATCAAGGGTATTCAGCTCCTCATTACCAAGAACCGCCTTCAAGTGAACTCAATAACTATATCAAGGTTAATGATTCCAAACTAAAGGCAATGCAAAATCAAATCTTCACTTTGAGGAATGATTTACAATCCACAATAACCAAGCAGGGTAATGAGCTGAAGAGTGAGCTTATGGCTACAAACAACAAAATGGAACAATCTCAAAGCAACATCGAGAATATGCTATCTAGTCTCATAAGCCATCTCACTCCACCTTCTACCTCGGGAGGTCTCCCGGGTAATACTGTGGTCAACCCAAAGGGTGAACTTAAAGCTATCACCACACGCAGTGGCAAAGCTTATGATGGACCCGAGATTCCTACTACCGCTTCTTCTCTTCCCAAGGTAGTGGAACATGAACCTGAGGTGACCAAGGACAATGTACTTCCTACTAATAATGGAGGTACCAAAAATGTCCAACCTCGGGATATCCCAAAAACCAAACTCAACCCTGGAGTTGTCTTTGAAGCTGTTGAAACTCCCGTTGAGATCCCTAAATCCAAACCTTCAATACCTTATCCATCACGACTCAATGAGCAAAAGCTCCGTGAAAAGGCTAGTCACCAAATGGACAAGTTCTATCAAATCTTTCAAGATTTGCACTTTGACATAAGCCTTGCGGATGCTATCATCATGATGCCCAAATTCGCATCAATGATCAAGAACTTGTTAAGCAACAAGGAAAAATTGTACGAAATGGCAAAAACTCCTTTAAACGAGAATTGCTCTGCAGCAATTTTAAAGAAGCTTCCCGAGAAGCTTGGAGATCCTGGAAAATTTCTCATTCCGTGTGTTTTTCCAGGAATGGGTGAATGCTTCGCTTTGGCCGATCTTGGCGCTAGCATTAACCTGATGCCTAATTCAGTATGGAAGAAACTTTCTCTTCCCGAACTTACTCCTACCTGCATGACTCTTGAGCTTGCAGATCGTTCTATCACTCGTCCACTCGGCATTGCCGAAGATGTATTCGTGAAAGTAGGAAAGTTCCATTTTCCGGCTGACTTCGTTGTTGTTGAATTCGATGCTGATCCAAGGGTTCCTCTCATTCTTGGAAGAGGATTCCTAAGGACGGGCCGTGCTCTAATTGATGTTTTCGAAGAGAAAATAACTCTTCGTGTGGATAATGAAGCATTCACTTTTAACCTCGATCAAACTTCGAGGTACTCCTCAAATTATGACTCTGAATCGGTTAACCGAATAGATGTCATTGATGTTGCTTCAGAGGAGTACTCTCAAGAAGTTCTTGGTTATGTTCATAATTCTCCGAGTGGTGATCCCACTCCATCTTCTGAACCTACAATCGCCAATTCTTCTCCTTCTCTCACTCCGTTTGAGGGAAGTGACTTCATCTTAGAGGAAATCGAGGCCTTTCTCAAAAGTGATTCGGTTCCCGATGGAATTGATAACCAAGAGATTGACCTGGAGGGAGATATCCATCTCATTGAGAAGATGTTAAATGAAGATCCCTCTTTTCCTCCTGTTCTTCCACAAAAACTTCATAAAGAGGAAATCAAATCGGTTGAGAAAAACGATGAATTTCCTGAGGTCGAACTTAAGGACTTACCACCTCATCTCGAGTATGCATTTTTGGAGGGTGATGATAAATTACCCGTCATAATTGCTAAAAATTTGAGTGAGGATGAAAAGACTGCTCTCATAAAAGTTTTGAAGTCACACAAGCAAGCAATTGCTTGGAAGCTCTCCGACATCAAGGGTATTAACCCTGAATTTTGTACTCACAAGATTTTAATGGAGGATGACTTTAAACCGGCAGTTCAACATCAAAGAAGGGTGAATCCTAAAATTCATGAGGTTATCAAACAAGAGGTTCTCAAACTTCTTGATGCCGGATTGATTTACCCTATCTCGGATAGTCCTTGGGTTAGTCCCATTCATTGCGTTCCTAAAAAGGGTGGCATTACTGTTGTCACAAATGAAGAAAATGAGTTGATTCCAACTCGATTGGTTACGGGGTGGCGTGTCTGCATTGACTATCGCAAGTTAAATGATGCCACCCGTAAAGACCATTTTCCTCTACCCTTCATGGACCAGATGCTTGAGAGATTAGCGGGAAACGAGTACTATTGTTTCCTTGATGGTTTCTCGGGTTACTTTCAAATTCCCATTGATCCGCAAGATCAAGAAAAGACTACCTTTACATGCCCTTATGGAACTTTTGCCTATAAACGTATGCCTTTTGGCTTATGTAATGCTCCGGGCACGTTCCAAAGGTGCATGATGGCCATATTCACCGACATGATCGGTAAAACAATGGAGGTCTTTATGGATGACTTCTCGGTCATTGGGGATTCGTTCCAAGCATGTCTCTCCAATTTAGAAAACATGTTGAAAAGGTGTAAAGACACCAATCTTTGTCTAAATTGGGAGAAGAGTCATTTTATGGTCAAAGAGGGCATTGTCCTCGGCCATAAGATTTCCAAGAGTGGGATTGAGGTTGACAGATCTAAAGTTGATGTCATCAGTAAATTACCTCATCCCACTACCGTCAAAGGTATTCGGAGTTTTTTGGGTCATGCCGGATTCTATCGTAGATTCATACAAGATTTTTCTAAAATCGCCCGGCCTATGACTCATCTCCTTGAAAAGGATGCTCCTTTTATCTTTTCTCCTGAGTGCGTTGAAGCTTTTCAAACTCTAAAGAAAAAGCTTACCGAAGCACCCATTTTAGTTGCCCCCGACTGGGACTTGCCGTTTGAGCTCATGTGCGATGCAAGTGATTTTGCTATCGGTGCAGTCCTGGGGCAACGTAAAGCCAAACATTTTCAGCCTATCCACTACGCAAGTAAAACTATGACTGAAGCTCAAACTCATTACACCACTACAGAAAAAGAATTGTTGGCTGTGGTGTATGCCTTTGAGAAGTTTCGGCCATACTTAATCTTGACCAAATGCGTAGTGTATACGGATCACTCGGCTCTCAAATATCTCTTTGCAAAACAAGATGCAAAGCCGAGATTGCTCCGTTGGGTTCTCCTCCTGCAAGAATTTGATATCACCATACGTGATAAAAAAGGAGCTGAGAACCTAGCTGCTGATCATCTATCCCGATTAGAGAACCCACACCAAGATGTTTTCGAGAAAAAGGAAATAAATGAAACATTTCCTCTCGAAACACTCAGTGCGGTTGCTTTTCGTGGAGATTCTACTACCCCATGGTTTGCCGACTTTGCAAACTACCATGCGGGTAACTTTGTTGTGAAAGGGATGCGTGGGTTTTGCAACCTTACAACAGGTTTTACCTCTCGAGGGATCTCAAGAGGCTTACAACCCCACCAGGCAGTGTACCTGACCGATGTAGTATAGTGTAGTGGTAAGTACGGGGGATTGATCGTTCTCCACAGGGAATAGTGTTCGTTAGGTGTGAAAGACTACTCTAATTAGGTCTAAGGGTTGAGGAAGATTCTTTTTTATCTTTTTATAATTTTTTATGAAAGCAAGTAAAATCTCGGGTTTGAAAGAGTGGGCGGAATTAGTTGCTAGTCAACTAACCCAAATTACTACAAATGCAAATAAAATAAAATAACTGAAAATAAAATGTTGGTGAGAAACTTATGTGTAGAGAAATGTGTTTACTTAGATTTCCTTACTCCCTAACTATCTTTTACCGGTTAATTAGTGTGTATTAGTCGCGTGGATGACGGGTGTATTCCTTAATACTATTTGTGGGGTGGCGTACGTACTTCCCCAACTCTACAAGCTCCTACTTCACTCCTATGTCGAGCCGGCTAGGAAGCTCCTAACATGGGATCACTAGAATTCGCTTGTGCATTAAATACAACCATAAAAACCTTTAGTACGCATTTGGTTCATGTTTCTTAAGACGTTCAAGCAAGTTACCGAATAGGAAGTTAGCCAGTTTTCTTAAGCCTAACATAGATAAACAATCATCCAATACAACTAATAACACACTAACAACCAATAATCAATAGCTAGGTTTCATTAGATCTAAGCAAACACAAGATAAATTTAGCCTAACATGTTAATCAAAAGACAAGAATAAGATAAAATCAAACAACACATAGACATATTGAATGATTAATTGATAACTTATCTTCAATGTAACATGGAAGATCTCAAGGCAAAAAGCCTTGAAAAAGAAGCTGAATTCGTCTTAGGGTTTTCTCCCAAAATTCCACACACTAAGCTCTCTCTTCATGACAAAAAATTAGAAAACTATATATAGATTTTTACATCTGACGGCGTCACCTTATGGAGTGTAACGCCGTCACCTCGCCGCTTCTAGGGTTCCCGGATGACCTTCTTGACGCCGTCCCTCTTTAGCTCTTCAAAAATCCATTCTGGCTTATCAAGGCTTGACGCCGTCGAACCTTGAACGTGACGCCGTCCCTCTTTGATTTAAGCCGTGACGCTCTTGATCAAGTTAAAGCGTGACGCCGTCAGAATTCACATGCTATTTTCACTGGCTTATCATGAGTAAATTTCACGTCCACTTTTTCTTGCCAAGGCATGACCCCGTCCAGGGTAAATTGTGACGCCGTCAAAGGTAACTTTTAGCCGATTTTTGAGACTTTGCCGTTTTCTTCACTTTTATGCTCCAAAAAAGTCCAAAATGCCTCCTTTTCCAGATTTCTCCTCAAAAGTACCTAAAATGACAAAAGGAACGATTTAGGGCGATATTTGATCAAATAAATACGATTTAGGGCTTAAATGACCCCTTAAAAGCGGTACACTTTTCGCTTCATCAAATACCCTTACACTTGAGATTTGCTTGTCCTCAAGCAAATGCGCTTTTATTCTAATCAAAATACAAGTTAGGGGTCATTTAATGCAAACATAAAAGTAATTACAACAAATAATCGTTCCACTTCAATCATAATAAGCACGGAGATTACAAACTAGCACCTCACAAGTAGTGTTTAGATACTCACATCTCTCAAGTGTCATCAAAATAAATCTCATAAATGAAAACGGATAATATCTCTCACTACCTGTCATAGCAAATAGATTACCATAGGCTTGGGAAAGGATCGAAAACCTCCTCCACTAGGCGTAAGCACCAAAGATAAACTATCAAAGAGGGCTTTTAAATGGGTTATAACGTTAGGTGTAGGGAAAAGGAAAACACGGTTTTGTTGGATAAAGGATGTTTTACTGGTGGCTAGTTAAAGATCTTGATCAATTACATGTACTATACAATGTTGCTAAGCCAAGACTAGACTCAATCTTAAGCTAAAAATGAAATAACAAAAACAAAAACATAAAACAAACATAAAATGAAACGGGATGGTAGTCCGTATGTTTTTCTTTTCTATTTTTCATTTTCTCATTTTTTTTGTATTTTTCTTGAATTTTTCGATTTTTTTTTTTTTTTTTTTTTTTTTTTTTCATACACTCTTGCCCTACCATCCAAAATAATACATCATAGGGGCATTGCATTCCCCTTACACTTGAACTTTTACATAACTTTACAAATACTAATCTAACGACTCGAATTAAGATAATTGAAAAACTTGGAGTACTTTTAAAACATTTAGCACATATGGGGGTAATAAATGATGTTCTTCCCCATTACTCCATTACACTAGTACTTTACCCATGAGTCCCAATCGTCCCAAAACAATATGTACAAGGATATGACTCGACTTAGCAACCATGTAATCAACTAGATAATTAACTTGGGTTTAAACAAATGTTGTAACAATAATGCACTAAAAATGAGTGCATACAAGGTAGGCTAAGGCGATTTGGGTGTACATTTAAGTGGGGTGTAACAATTTCTTCCTTTAAGTAAAATGCTTAAAGGTCGAAACGAAAAGATAGGCTCTGAGGGGTGTACTAGGGGTATCGTGTACTAAAAATGAGTACAACGCAAAGGGTGTGGGAGAATTACTTGACCAATGTAGCCAATGTAATTATAACAAAAACACAGGTGTAAAACAATGGGTTAATCCTAATGCCTCTTATCATGTAGTCAATCTAACTACACGAATGTAGTCTCACTTGTGGCCTTGGAATGGTCCTAACGCAAGTTCTAGAATCTAAGTGCTACCGGTACACACATCATAGCATAAATGCTTTTCCTACCAATTCTAGGGGCGAACCTCACATATTTGGGGGTGGAAAATTTTTTTAGTGGTACGGTTTTGTGCTAGTCATATAACTCCTATCCATGAGACGCTCATTAAGACCAAAGTTTCACTCCTATATGTTGTAAAAAATTTTAAATTTGGCACTAAAATTGCCTTAACAGGTATTTCTCTCAGTTTTATTACACATCTACCATTAAACAAACAAAAATCAAGGGTAATTATATTCTCTAAAGTATCGTACTTTTACCCTCCCCTTACACTTAAGATGAACATTGTCCCCAATGTTCAAATAACAAGATGTAAAAGCAAAAAGTAAAAGAATGAAATCAAATACTCCCCTGATTCGCTCGGTGGATAATGAAATTACACGGTTAGATCTTCCTCCAAGGTAATGTAGAAGCTCCATGACTAATGCATCGCCACAAGCTTGATTCAAAACATTTCCTTGTCCAAAATAACCTGTTAAACCTGAGAAAACAAACACGAAACCCTGCATAACATCGGCGGGATAAATCTATATATAAGGATATAATGCTTGTGGAATGATAACTTTGCAGATTCCTGGAGATTATAAGTTGGAGATTTTAATAAAAACTTTTTAAAAACAAAACTTTCAAAAATTTCTGAAAATTAAATCTGACGCCGTCAGGTTATAAACCTTGACGCTGTCAGAAATGACCTGACAAAAATTTTCATTTTAAGTTTCCGGAAAATTTCTGGAAAAACCTTTACCTTACTTCCTGGAAATCCTGCAAAACATCATTATGACTCGATACAAGCATTTGACTCAAACAAATACGAATATGTATGCTAATTTATTATTATTACGATTCATGTTAATTTGTGTTCTAATAAACCGATTTAGATTTCCCTTACACTTATCTTTTGCAAAATACCTTTATACGTAGTTAAGACGAAGTTAAAAACAAAATAAAGCATTTTCACAAATTAGTTTTTAACATGAATCAATAGGAATAAAAATTAAACATACATACGGAAACAAATAAAAACAAACAAACAAACAAATAAACACACAAAGCAAATAAATAAAATAAAGCTTGGGTTGCCTCCCAAGAAGCGCTTGTTTTTGTTCGAGTCATGAGCCTGACTCTACCCTTATTTAACGGAAATAGGGGAGGTTTTCCCTACACTTAGGATTAAGTGTGGGTGAAAGTAGCGATACACACCCTTAGGGTGGAAATATGCCACGTGAGGAAAGAGTGACGGGTGAATTATATGCTCAAAGGTGCGAGATCCTATCATCATAACCTTACCTAATTCAATTGGGTTAGTGGGCGGATTAAGATTTTCTCCTAAAAAGGGATCATCTTCTATCAACTTCGAGAGATTCCTAGCTGGGAATCCATCTTGACCTAATAAACCCGGTTTAAACCCATAGTGTTTCTTGTGATTAATCATGAATGGGTGATGTAAGTATGAAAGGTTATGGTTCACTCCTATGTCAGCTTCCTCTCTACAAGGCTTAGAGTCTACTACCTTTATCTTAACATTACCCGGACTACATGGTTTGATGGGTGGATCGGGACCTAATTCAATTCCTAAGTTCACATCTAAGGATGTAAGATTAGGTAACGGTTTTGGTTTAGGCTCCGGTTCATCAAAACTAGGAACTTCCATAGAACTAAAAGCAAGGTTATGACTACAAGTATTCAAACCTATTTCTTCTAGTTGTGTTTGGTCCAAGGGTTCTACCTCTATTGGGGTTCCTATAGTCTCTTCTACTTCTTTCGGGTAAGTCACGGGCGGTGTGTGTGCCTCAAATGATGGTAGGACTTGTGGGGTACTTGGTGGGCTTATGTTACTTACCTCATCATTCCTTGTGTCAAGATCACCTATATCCTCATCATGTGTTTTAGTAGGATCTAACCCTAACATTTTCCCAAGTATCTCAAGTGCTTCTCTAGGCATCTTAACTTCTATATCCGAATCATAAGGATCATCCTCAATATTATGACTGCTATATTCAAATTGCCCAAAAGATTCATCATCTGTTTCTTGAGATTCATCATCATCGATCATAAAACCTAGGTCTTTTTGATCAATGTGATCATGTTCGGCTAAATCCTCCATCACATCAAGGTCACCTATGTGTTTGTTTTGTACTATGGCATTACATGACAACCACTTAGGTATCTCAACACTAATGTATTCATCCCCAAACAAACTTGTTTCATGATCCAGGAATTTTATATTCAATTGACTTGTACTAACGTTTGTTGGGTTGTCTACCCTATAATAATATTGGGCACAATCTTCTATGGCATCCCATGCTTCTTCAGCACTTAATTCCCTAAAGTCCCCATTGGCAAAATCCTCAATGCGCATTTGGTCATATTGGCCAACACGATAGTAAAAGGTTCGGGTTAGGGATGCTAAAGCGAAACTATGATGAGGGAATTTTCGGAGTAAATTTCTAAAACGAGTCCATGCATCATATATGGGTTCATCTCGATATTGTTTGAAATTCGAGATGTCAATAGGGTAGAATGGCCTTTGTGGTTGGTGGTATGGTGGATTCGCGTACTCCATAATGGTGAACGGAAGAGTCAATGGAAATTACGAACAAACACACAAAGAAAAAGATAGACTAAAGAAAACCTAGAAAAATAAAATAAAAATCTCACTAGAAAGGAATCTAGTGAGTAGACCTAATAAAATAAAATTTCAACCTAAGCAATAACTATTCCCCGGCAGCGGCGCCAAAAACTTGATGCGTGGGTTTTGCAACCTTACAACAGGTTTTACCTCTCGAGGGATCTCAAGAGGCTTACAACCCCACCAGGCAGTGTACCTGACCGATGTAGTATAGTGTAGTGGTAAGTACGGGGGATTGATCGTTCTCCACAGGGAATAGTGTTCGTTAGGTGTGAAAGACTACTCTAATTAGGTCTAAGGGTTGAGGAAGATTCTTTTTTATGTTTTTATAATTTTTTATGAAAGCAAGTAAAATCTCGGGTTTGAAAGAGCGGGCGGAATTAGTTGCTAGTCAACTAACCCAAATTACTACAAATGCAAATAAAATAAAATAACTGAAAATAAAATGTTGGTGAGAAACTTATGTGTAGAGAAATGTGTTTACTTAGATTTCCTTACTCCCTAACTATCTTTTACCGGTTAATTAGTGTGTATTAGTCGCGTGGATGACGGGTGTATTCCTTAATACTATTTGTGGGGTGGCGTACGTACTTCCCCAACTCTACAAGCTCCTACTTCACTCCTATGTCGAGCCGGCTAGGAAGCTCCTAACATGGGATCACTAGAATTCGCTTGTGCATTAAATACAACCATAAAAACCTTTAGTACGCATTTGGTTCATGTTTCTTAAGACGTTCAAGCAAGTTACCGAATAGGAAGTTAGCCAGTTTTCTTAAGCCTAACATAGATAAACAATCATCCAATACAACTAATAACACACTAACAACCAATAATCAATAGCTAGGTTTCATTAGATCTAAGCAAACACAAGATAAACTTAGCCTAACATGTTAATCAAAAGACAAGAATAAGATAAAATCAAACAACACATAGACATATTGAATGATTAATTGATAACTTATCTTCAATGTAACATGGAAGATCTCAAGGCAAAAAGCCTTGAAAAAGAAGTTGAATTCGTCTTAGGGTTTTCTCCCAAAATTCCACACACTAAGCTCTCTCTTCATGACAAAAAATTAGAAAACTATATATAGATTTTTACATCTGACGGCGTCACCTTATGGAGTGTGACGCCGTCACCTCGCCGCTTCTAAGGTTCCCGGATGACCTTCTTGACGCCGTCCCTCTTTAGCTCTTCAAAAATCCATTCTGGCTTATCAAGGCTTGACGCCGTCGAACCTTGAACGTGACGCCGTCCCTCTTTGATTTAAGCCGTGACGCCCTTGATCAAGTTAAAGCGTGACGCCGTCAGAATTCACATGCTATTTTCACTGGCTTATCATGAGTAAATTTCACGTCCACTTTTTCTTGCCAAGGCATGACGCCGTCCAGGGTAAATTGTGACGCCGTCAAAGGTAACTTTTAGCCGATTTTTGAGACTTTGCCGTTTTCTTCACTTTTATGCTCCAAAAACGTCCAAAATGCCTCCTTTTCCAGATTTCTCCTCAAAAGTACCTAAAATGACAAAAGGAACGATTTAGGGCGATATTTGATCAAATAAATACGATTTAGGGCTTAAATGACCCCTTAAAAGCGGTACACTTTTCGCTTCATCAGCGGGTAACTTTGTTGTGAAAGGGATGTCGTCCCAACAGAAGAATAAGTTCTTCAAGGATGTCAAACATTATTTCTGGGACGACCCCTACTTGTTTAAAATCTGTGCGGATCAAGTCATCCGGCGGTGTGTTTATGGTCAGGAAGCCATCGATATTCTCAAGGCTTGCCATTCTGGACCTACTGGGGGACATCATAATCCCAACTACACCGCCAAAAAGGTGTTTGATTCTGGTTTCTATTGGCCCACAATTTACAAGGATGCCCAGGAAATAGTCAAAACTTGTAACGATTGTCAACGTTACGGAAATATTTCACAAAGAAATGAAATGCCACAAAATGTCATTCAAGTTTGTGAAATCTTTGACATATGGGGCATTGATTTTATGGGGCCATTTCCATCATCTCGAGGAAACAAATACATACTCGTGGCTGTTGACTATTTGTCAAAATGGGTTGAAGCGAAAGCTTTACCCACAAATGATGCCCGAGTTGTTGTGAAATTTTTAAAATCTCTTTTTGCTCGTTTTGGAACTCCACGTGCTATTATCAGTGATCGTGGTACGCATTTCTGCAATGACAAGTTTGATAAAGTTATGCAAAAGTATGGTGTTACACACCGTCTTTCTACCGCGTATCACCCCCAAACAAGTGGGCAAGTGGAAGTTACCAATCGAGGAATTAAAAGAATCTTAGAAAGGACCGTAGGAGAAAATCGTGCATCTTGGTCGGATAAGCTAGATGACGCACTCTGGGCCTTTCGTACAGCTTACAAAACACCCATCGGGTGTACTCCATACAAGCTTGTGTACGGAAAGGCGTGTCATCTGCCGATTGAGCTTGAGCACAAAGCCTACTGGGCCCTCAAGCATGCAAACTTTGACCTTCAGACAGCGGGTGATCACCGGAAAGTTCAAATAAATGAATTGAATGAACTTCGTGATCAAGCATATGAGAACTCTTTGATCTACAAAGAAAAGACAAAGAAGCTCCATGACTCAAAAATTAAGAACCGCGTTTTTAACGTTGGTGATCGAGTCCTTCTTTTTAATTCAAGATTGAAGATTTTCTCGGGTAAACTCAAATCCCGTTGGTCTGGTCCATTCACTATCACAAAAGTTTATCCATATGGTACCGTTGAGTTATCTCAAGCTGACGGACCTAACTTTAAAGTGAATGGCCATCGGTTGAAACATTACTTTGGAGAGGACATACCACCCATGGTTGTCCCGGATCTTCAAACTTTCCCCAAGAACCAATGAATGCGGGGATCGAGTCAAGCTAGTGACTCGGTGATCAAAAACATTAGCAAAACATGGGTTCTCACCCGTGTCTCTGTTTTCTTTCTCTTTTCTACTACCTAGTGTGGGGGAGATGGTCTCTTCCACTTACTTCCCCATAGACTTTTAAATTGATTTTTCTCCCGGGCTGTTCAGGAACCCTTTGTTACGGTTGGCCGTTCACAAGCGGTTAGCTTGAGTGACAAACCTGACTGTTTGGGAGAAATCAACTCAATTCGGGGTCGAGTCAAGCTAGTGACTCGGTGATCAAAAAACTCAAGCACCATATGGGTTTTCACCCATATTTCTGACTTCTTTCTATTTTCTACCACCTAAGTGTGGGGAGATGCCCCGCATGTTGTATATATGGAAATTTTCAAAAAAAAAAAAAAAAAAAAAAGAAAAAAAAGTGTGTGTATATAAAATAAAATGGCTATTTATATTTCCTTTTTACGTTCTAAGTGTTGGTTTAACAACCGGTGCTTTGAATATTGAGGGCAATATTCAGTTCTAAGTGTGGGGGGGAATTCTAGCGAATTTAATCAAACGTACCATCTAGTACCCCCATTTTAGCCAAAATTTTAAAATTTTTTCTCACTTAGAACGAAATAAAATGGTTATCAGTCCGCCATGTCTAACCCACAAAAAGGATTGGCTAATCCCGGAGCAAACGGCTCTGAGTAAAGATTTCTCAAATCCGTTGACGGCTTGCAATTTGCCCAAAATTGTATGGTATTCGACTCACCATATCTTATATAAGTGAAGAGTTGGCTAGCCCGCAAGGTTATGGCTTGTGGTAAAGGCAGTGGAAAACCATAATTGGTAATCAGCTCACCAAAGATAATAGTTGTAATTTATCTAAGAGTTGGCTAGTCCAGAAGCAAACGGCTTCTGGTAAAGACAAATCAAATCCGTTGGCAGCTGGTGATTTGCTCAAAATCATATGGTTATCAGTGTACCATAGTTCTTACTTGAACTGAAACATTTGGCTACTCCAGAAATGATGGATATCTGGTAAAGAGAAAAATCCATTAAAACTTCATAAAAGATTGCTAGGGACTAGCAATAGTTTAGTGTGGGGGATTGATGAGTGTGTAAATACTCATCATTTTTGTCGTATCTGAACTGCCAAAACATCCAAAAACACTCAGAAATGCATCAAAATACTGAAAATATCCCAGGGATTGTGTTTTATATATTTCAAATGCAAAATGTTTGAAAACAGTTGAAAAACGAACAAAGTTTGCAAAATTGGCAGTTTCAGTCCCTCATCTTTCAAAACTTGTCAAATTTAGTCCCTAGGCATTTGTTTTGTAAGAAAAGTCACCAAAGGTCCTTTTGAAATCATAGGTTGTCATATTTAGTCCTTTGGTGAAAAGTTTCAATAATTTACGACTTTGGTCCCTGCACTTTCAAAAATGGCAAAACAAGTCCCCGGGATTTTTAAAAATGGAAAATATCATTTATGGTCCTTGGTTAATAAAGTTTGTCACAAATGGTCCTTATGATAATTTTTGGAAAGTTGCATCTTCAGTCCCTCAAGTTTGGTTTAATCACAACAAATGGTCCTTGAAGTTTAATCTTTAAACTTTAAAACAATTTAAACCCAAATGAACCCCAACCACTAAACCTGAACCCCAGCCAAACCATTTGACCCCAATTGTGACCAGGCCAGAAAACAAAAGAAATAAAAGAAAAGCGGGTCAACTAAAGTCAACCCACCTTTCTTCTTTCTCCCTTGCCGCCAAAACACTTCCCCATAACCTCTGCCCTGCTCCAACAACTTTGTCTCCCCCATCCACTCCCCAACACTCACCCAGCCTCCCTATCACATCCCAAAGTCAAACCCATGTGTTATTTTATTTCCCCCCTCCTCCACGTTGGCATTCCACTACTTCATTTGGGCGCCTAAACTTAATTAGTGGCTGTGATTATCCTAACTTTAATCCAAGGGGTGGGATTTAATCCCAAGAAGCACGAAATGGTTTCCAAGGCAGTTTTATCTCAGAGGACAAGTACAAGTGAAGAAAGAGACCCCAAGTCTTAGTTTAGTATAAATAGCAGTCTTTGTAAGCCAATAGTGTGTGCTTAGTTTTTTAATGTAATTTAGTTTTTAAGTATTGTAATCATTTCTTTCAAGTAGAATTTAAGTTTCCAGTTCAAAAACTCAAGTTGTAATCCGTTTTAAGTTTTAATAGAAATTTCAAGTTTTCTTAGCTAAAAATCTTAATTGTGTTCTGTTATGGCTTAAGTCAGTCCATAAGCTTTCATAAGCTCTTAAATACAACCAAGAAGGATAACTAGAGTAAAAACAAATTAAAAACAGAAAAAAAAATCAATAAATCACAGGGAACCTTATGCACTAGACTGTGGAAGCTTTTTGGAAGTGCCAAGTAATGGAATTGGCAGATGGACTTTACCCAGCTTATCTGAGATAAGCTGGGAGCTTGTAGCTGCCTCTGGGTACCCTTGTTCAGCTGGGGTTAAAGGTTTCACTTCTTGTTTTATAAATTTTCAAATTCTAGTGTAATTCTTAGTATAATCTGTTTTAGTTATACAAGTTGTTTGTTTGAGTGTTTCTCAGTTTCTTATAGCATAATAATATCATTAGAGTTGATTTGAGTTAGTTGGATAATCTTTGTTAGTTTAAAAACTTATTTTTACTTTCTTAGTAAAAACAGTCCACATTAGCCATATTTAGTGTAACCTAGTGTAAAATTAATTCACATGTTCAAAGTCATTTTTCTGAGGTTAACATAAGTTGTTGGATCAGTATAAATCAAAAACCATGGTTAAATCTGATGTGTCCTTTGAAAATCTTCAAAACAGCCTTCAAAAGGGGTGTTTGGTTCAAGTTATGTTTTTGCATTATGGGTTGTTTCAGTAAGTGTTTTTGGTTTAAACATGCTGCACTAGGTTCATTTAGGGCTAATAGAACATAAAAACCAGTGGTCTTTTGTTAAAAAGTCAAAATGCATGTTCTTGCTTGATTCTGCTGAATCTGTTAAGATTGCAGGCCTGTTAATCATCAATTTTGGTACAAAAGTTGTTAGGGTAGCCTAATTCAGTCTCATTGTAGCTTATAACATTATATTCAGTAGCCTAGGATGATTAGAATTTCATATTAGTCAAAGTTCTTCATTAACTGAAAAAGTCAAAGTTAAGTTTTTAGAATTTCAGACTTTTGTGGATTTTTGAGAATTTCTGTAGCTTACAATTCAAATAGTCATAAGCTGATTTTCTGGATTATTAAAGTCACCCAGCTTATCTCAATCTAGTAATTTTCTTGAGATTTTTAGAAAGCTTTTAAACCCTCAAATCAAGGCCTCAAAAAGGCCAAATCTGCCCTGTGCCTGCTGCACATCAGCAGACCTCCCACAACCTCAACTGTTGTGGTCCCCTCTGGCTTAACCAGTGGACCCCACAGGCTTGCATTTGGTTTTTGAGTAGCCCAGTAGTATAAGCCCTCATACCTCAGCTTATTTTGGAGTTTAGCTTATTTGAATTAGCTTAATTGATCACTTGTTGTGACCTGTTTTCAAAACCAAACACTGATCCCTCAGCATTTGAACCAATTTTCCAAAGCTCACCCAGAGCTCATTAGTAAGCCATAAGCTTGGCTTATTAGCTTATTTTGAAGCTTATCACCCCAACTTTGAGAACCTAGGTTTAGATTGGACCAGCTTTCACTTCTGTGGACCCCACAGAGGCCCAAAAACCCCACCTCAGGCCTGTTTTGGTTGTCAGGATTGCCTAAATGCTTATTTAGCTATCATAGCTTATTCCTGTGCTTATCTGCCCTTTTTCAGTTGTTTTAAGTTTGTTTTAGTGTACTAAACAGTTTCCCAGCTTTTGATAATTTTTGGTAGAGTTTAGCTTATTTTTAGCTTATTTGAGAAGTGCTTATTTAGCCCATTCTGCTTATTATGGGTTAGACTGTTCCAGTTCTATTTTTCCTAGCTTTTTGATATCATTTTAGATTTACTAGAATTTTTCCAGATTTTTCTGTTTCATTTTCTATTTTTAAATCATTTTAATAGTTTAAATTAGTAAATAAATCATAATAAATAGAAAAATAATCAGAAAAATACAAATCCAATTTTCATAATTTTCTTTTGTCATTTTTAATCTAGGAAAAATATAATTTCATTTTTAGTCCTTAATAAAATCAAAAATAGAAATATAGTGATAGCTTCTATTTAATAGAATTTATCTTTTTAAATTTTAATTAAGTAAATTTCAATTTTATAATTTTCTTAGCTTTTATTTACTTGATAATATTTTTAGAAAAAGTTGTAGATTTTTCTTAGCTCATTTAGTATTTTTTATAATTTAAATTAGTTTAATTAGAATTTAAATAATTAATAATTAGAAATAATTAAATAAAAAGTGTAAAAAAATAGAATTTAAGTTTTAAAATAAGTTTTTAGTAATTTTACATTTTTAGGTTTTAAATTTCATAAATTTTACTTTTTAGTCCTTTTTAGATTTTTCGTTGCGCGTTTTTAAGTTTAGTAATTTGCGTTTGACTTTATTGTGAATATCTGTTTTAATTTGTTATTTAGAATTGTTAAATAAAGCAAAATCAAAAGCAATCTAAATCATCAATCACTCTAATCCAAAGCTTCCCACAAGAGCCCATTCACATCTCGTTGGGACACGACCCGGGTGATCACTTGCCCGGTATCACACACATCACATTCACGGGTTTTGCAAGTTTGACTTTTCCTAAGGTTTGACTTGTCATTTCCCAAGGTATCACGTGTGCACGATACTATATTTATTTATATATACTCACACACGGATCATTGAAATGTAAAAGTCCTCATTTGGGGTTTTGTTTTATTATATAAAAGATATCAACACTCTTATCAAATTACCCGATACATAATAATAGTTGGGTTGATTCGATTAGTTTCGATAAAAAAAAAAAAAAAAAAAAAAAAAGAAGCATAAATAAAAGGAAGTCATGCTTCAACGTAAAATTTGGACTCAGACAGCGTAGTTCTCTTAGGCCATATAATAGACATGCGGATTATAACTCCTTATATAAAAAGAGATCAAAAGCTTTTATATCATTTGAATATTGTTAAATTAGTTAGCTTTATTTTCAAACTTTGAACAACCAATAGGTCTTTGCGTCTTTGGTGTTTGTTATGTAAGCGACTACAACATGCACTTTATTTTATTCATCCTCATTTTTATCGGGTATAGTTATATGGAAGAATATCAAATAGATAGTTGTCTCCTTATTAAAAATCCTAAAAATTCGACGTGTGTCTTTGTTTGTTTGTTTTGAACGGATTATTGAATAAACAGACGTAGCGTTGATGAACATTTAAATATTGATAAATAATTTGTATTAGTAAACATTCTATACTCATAAACATTTTCTTTTGATGAACATTTTGCAAAAAAAGATGAAGAGTTGAATGAAACACAAATTTTGATAAAATTTGAATTCTTGTAAAGGGTTGTGATATGTATCATGTGAAAGGAATATATAATGAGATCGAACAAATACCGAGATCTAATTTTGTTATTTTGAAAGGCGGAATAGAAGGCACGTGTTATGAATGGTTTTTATACTTTTTAGAAAATGAGTTTTTCTAACACTTTCTACAAAATCGTGACCCTTTAGAGCATAAGGTGAGCACTCATACCTTTTCATTTAGGGCATGTTTGGTACAAAGAAATGGGCCAAGAGAAAAGGAATTCAACAAATATCTCTTGTTTGGTAGGCTGGGAATTCAAAAGGGCGGAGAAAATAGATTTCTCAGATTTCTCAAGAATTCTCTTGTTTGGTATGTTAGAGAAATAAAAAGGTGGAGAATTGTGGGGAATTGGTGGAGAATTGGTAGTGTAATTTTTTGAGTTTCATTTCCACTACTTTTAGTGAGGAAATGGGAGAAATGAGGGAACTTTGTAAGTTTTTTTTTTTTTTTTTTAGTTGCAAACCGATTTACGTAAATGTATTTTTTATAAAAAAAATTAATAATTTTTTTAAAATAAATTTTTTATAAAATAAGTTTTTTTTTTTTTTTTAATTTATAAAAAATAATTTAAAAACATATATTTTTTTAAAATATATTTTTTATAGAATTGTTATTTAGAAAAAATAATTTTTTTTAAATAATTTTTTTAATTAATTTTAAAAAAAATAAATTTTTTTTTAAATAAGTTTTTTTTAAAAATAAAAAAATAATAATAAAAAAATAATAATTTAAAAAAAATATATTTTTTTTTAAATATATATTTTTTAGAATTGTTATTTAGAAAAAATATTTTTTTTTTAAAATCAACAAACAAAAGTTCTAATTCTTTCAATAAAAAGTTTTTTTTTTTTTTTTTTTTTTTTTTTTTTTTTTTGCCAATTCTCGAGTTTATTTCTCATGTTACCAAACACTAGAATTGAATTTAAATTACTCTACCCATTTCTATTCTCTGAATTCTATTCTCTACTTCATTTCTATTCTCTGAAATTCTCTCTACCAAACGTGTTAGGGTTTATCAGGTGCCACATCATTTTAACAAACCTCTACAATTAACCCTCTTACTAGCAACTAAATACAACTTACTCATTTGAAGCCCACCACTTACAACTTTATTTTTTTTATTCAAATTTCTAAATAAACTAAACCTATTTCATTAAAAATAAAAATACAATACATCATATTAAAAATAAAATACATCATATTAAAAATAAAAATACAATACATTATCTTTTTTCCTGATGCAAGGCCCAATTAGAATATATATCACTTTGAAGTCCAAGTTTAACCCAGCTAATAACCCAAAAACTTTGGCTATTTGAATAGACTAACCCTAAATTTACTACACCACTAGCAGTCCCAAACTATAGATCTACTTTCTTACTTCTCATCCATTTCATGTTATATCAAAAGTGAATCACAAACATTACAAATTTAGAAAAGAAGGAACTGACAAGAAGTACAAGTATTTCCTCGTCGTGCAGACGGCGAGGTACCCTATGGCGAAAAAAAACGAGCACAGATGGTGTGGTGAAGAGGCATGACGAACTGCCATGCTGGAGTGGCGAGCCATGAGTTTATTGCACCGGGTGCTCTTAATTATGTAGCAAATATATATTTACTTGTTTTTAGAAAATATTGTAAAAGCTCAACAAACTTTATATGCAAGTACTTTTTTTCTTAATATTATGTGTATTAAAGAATGCCATTAGTTATAACTTCGAATCCGAGCCGCTCTCGGTTTTCATCCGGCCGTTACTCCAGCGAGGAAACTCGTGTGAAGGCGGTACGGTTTCTAGGCGGATGCCGTTAAAAATCTCCACTACGCCAGCGTGGACCCGGTTCAGACAACATAGTTTGGGTACGTTGAGGATAAGGGCCTGCCGATATAACGGGTGCGACTGCAATCCAAAAAATAAAAGTCGCCTTAAAAAAAAAGTTATAAGTTCTTTCAAACAAGTAGAATTATCATATCGTAGATGTCTATGTCAAGGTAAATAGTTTAAGATACGTCGTTCATGGTTTCCTTGTTTTTGTTATTCTAGAAAAGTCCATATTGTTTGCTATTTTAAGTAGAAAAGTTCGGGAATCATATGAGAACGAAAGTTCGTTTTTAGTCTTATTTAAATGAAGAACACAAAGAAACAAAAAGAAGTTATTAGATCTTTTTATGTCTATATCCGATTAAAAATTATGAGTTATTATAAACCATCTTTATTCGTTTCACTTCTAATAATTTGACTCATTTCTACTTTTAGAACTCATTGCACGTAGAGTTTAACATCCAGTATAATAGGTAATTATAGTTTATATTAAAACTCAATCCAAACGACGCCGTTTTGCGTCTTTTTTTTCCCGCCAAAAAAATGGCCCAAGCGCTTAGTCCATCCGTCTCCTATGATCCATCCCTGTTGTGCGACCCAACAAAAAAATAGTGATAAAACTATGATTAGATAACGATAGCAGATCCAGAACCTTCACCACCAGACACACACGCACACGCACACGCACACGCACACACACCTGCCTACCGGAGATGATGAAGGAGATGGGGAATAATTATGATATTCAAGATCGATTACAGCCGACTTTCACCAAAATCTACAAGAAAGGTATAAATTATTTATATAAAATCTAAGCAGAAATTAGGGTTTTGTTAATTTGGGGGTTTTGCTAATTTCGTGGTTGTGTTATAAGATGGTAAATTTGGGTTTGTATGATTGTTGATGGTGGTTCTTCAATTTGAGGTATCAAGTTTTTTTATTTTTTCTGTGTCCCGCTAATTTTTATACTCAAAACAGCAGCAGATTCAGACCAAAACTCGGATTCAAACCCAAAAACGCGGATTCAAACCAAAACGAAATTATCAGTTTGAGGAAGGAGAAGAAGAAAAAAAAATTAATCTTGAAGCCTAACTCGACTGGGTAAGTTTATCAACCCAAATTGCAGATGTTTAATTTAGTTTAATTTGGGTTTTTTTTTTTTTTTTTTTTTTTTTTTTTTTTTTTTTTTTTTTTTTATTTTTTTATTTTTTTATATATATATATATGGGTTATAATTATTTTGTAGAATTAATGGTTAAGTTAATTGAATTATTGGTTTTTCGGACATTGATTTGTCGAAGATGGAGGATATGATATTGTGTTGCAATTTTATCACTTTTCAATGCTATATATGTAGTGCGTTTAAGATGTTTGATCTTTTGTCTTTGGAACCGTTTTTCTTCTAGATTGTTGGTATGCATTATATATGTTTTAGAGAGTGTGGTACTGACATGAGCCTACAATAGTACAATGTGTTTGTGGTAATGCCAAGAGCCTAATAAAATGGATAATGATTGTTAAAATGTTAATCAGCTGTTGGTCTTATAAAATGGTTATTAAAAGGATTAGCACTCATAAATTGACTTTATAATTAACTACATATATTTAGTTAAACTGTCACAATGCTGACATATGCTTCATGTTCGAATTTTAGTGGAAAGGGGTTGAGTCGGTTTTAACTTTTAAGTGTAGTAGAGTTTCTTTGAAATTTTGATGAAAAATGAGTACTTTTTGTTTAAGTTGCATTGGGTTTGAACTTTTGGTGATTATAAGTCTTGGTTTACTGATAATGAGTTGAATGTGGGTTATTGAATAAGAAGTTATGTATTATCTTGCAAGTTATAGGCTGCTTTTGCATTTAACAGTTTGATGTTGTAGCTGTGAATGAATGGATGTGTCATTTAAATTGTGATTTTTGTGAATTATTCGGAGACGTTGTGGAATGTGGAGCGAATTTGAATAAAAGTTGTTATTAGTTCATTAATTTATATTATTCGATATGTTAAGAGACTAAAGATGAGTGAATTAGTACTAATGAGTGACTGGATGATTAGATTGAATTAAAGTCTATTTAGGAATAGAAAGTAGGGAAAACAGAAATGTGGCGTGAATGTTTAGGATAAGTTTTTTAGGTGAACATATACAAGGTTAGATAATAGGTTGATCCCGTGCTTTGAAAATAGCGTGATTCTTATTTTGTTTAATGATTGGATTCGATTGGTAATTTTATTTGTTATTGGATTCAGGTTTAGGGGCCGTTGTTGAATCTTATATGTGGCCTTATGAGCTTATAACAATCATTGGTATCCTTTTGTGTTCTTCGCAGCATTATTCATAATCATGATAGGCAAGAAAGTTCTAATACAAATGAAGGTGAGCACTACCATTTTGCATCCTGACATCTTAAATCTTTTGTTGATGTGTTCTTCCTTTTTGTGACTGCAATTCTGTTTTAGCTAATAGAGTGTTATTCTTTGACAGGAACCTTGCCTGTTAATACCGCACAATAAGCCACAAGTAGAAAAAGAAGTAGAACATCCAATTATGTTAGTACAAGGCGGCTGCGGCAAGGTTGCTCCACAATGTCTGCAACCAATTCACAACATGGTTCGCATAATTCTAGACAACCAGCTTCTCATACAAACGAAGGTGAGCAGTACCATTTCCTTTCAACATACCTGCACTTTACACTTCCCTCAGTTGTTTCCTGTTCCTAACCCTAAAATTCTCTTTTGCCTAATGCAGTTGATTGTGGTGCCACTATGTATTGCTTCCATGTTGTTACCTATGGCTAACCATGAAGAAAATTAAATATATGGAAACTCGGAGTTCAGTAGTGTCTAGCTTTCAAGTAAGTGATTTCATATCTTTTTAATAGCGAATTCCCTGTTTTTTTGACTAACTAGAGGAACTAAGACCGTGGAACTTTTGTATCGGCTGAGCCCAAAAACCGTGTAAATGCTACCTTAATGTCCAGCATATTTTGACATCAAGAAACAATATATGGATCATGGATTTTGTGTAGTTACGTTCCACACAACTTGACTCTTTTTTTTTGTTGATGAATACACTTGCCTAGAGAGAGTGGAAATAGAATTTTAAGCTCTAAATGATTTTAAACTGTGACATTTTATCAATCTGCTTATAGGTGTATTTGGGATTGCTTATAGGGTTGTTTTGGATTGATTTTTGAGACTGCTTTTAGGGGGTGTTTGAGATTACTTATTGGCACAACTATTTATATGGGGTGTTTCAGATTACTTATTGCCATAACTACGTTATGCAATTTTAGCAGGCTCGCCACAACATAATTGGCAGCGGCTACAGCTTCACAACTATTTATATGGGGTGTTTGGGATTACTTATTGGCACAACTATTTATATGTACTTAGATGTAGTGAAAATGGTTAGTTGTTCATAACAGAAGCTTGGACATTTGTCAATAAACATGTGTTCCTTACAAGCTATGTGATTCTTCCTTTTTTTTGTACTCATTGTTATATTGTGTTTCCTATTTTTAACATTACTAACTGCTTTTGGGTTTATTGTTTTGTTAGGTGAGGAGCACTATTAGCCATTACCGTACCCGTTGAAAGGTATCACGCTAGGGCCAAAGAACTAAGATTTTTAAAAGGGTGCTATTTCAGACGACCCACAAGTTTCTACTACTGTACCAATGCCTTTGCAGAAAAACAAGAGAATACCGTAAGGACTAATGCTAGCGAACACTTTGGAACTGCAACACCAGGTAATTTTTTTATGACTTTAGCTGTTAGAATTGAAGTTTGTTCACACGGATTAGGTACTAAATGCTTAAATAATGCTAAGGGAACAGAATAAGTAGTTAAATGAGACCCTAAAAGCACTAATAAGCAATTCCTACTCTACCCTTATACTTTGCTGCAGAAAAAAAAATGAAACAGTGGGCTAAAGGTGGCCTAAAAGCAGCAGGTAAAAAAAATCATAAAAATAAAATAAAAATAAGCAAGCAAAGATGAACAATGCAAATTTTTGAAGAAATGAAAAATCAAAAACTTCAGGGCTACTGCGCTGATTTTTGACAGCAAATGGATGAAAAATGGGTACGAAAATCAAGTAAAACTGGGTGAGGTGGATGATGAGGTCTGGATTAGAGAATCATTTTGGGTCACGGATTCGGTTTTGAATGAACTCAATCAGGTTGATTGTTATGATCTTTGTTTTTTATATTTTTTCTGTGTTTTGATTGATTGTGATTAGTAAATGTTAAAAGGTAAAACCCTATGTGATTGTTTTTTTATGATTTATGATGAATGTGATATTGTTGATTTTGAATGTTAGTGTCATTACTGCCGTTGGCGTGTGGTTTCGGGTTTTATGAATGCGTAAGATGTATAAAAATAAAAAATGATGTATATGTTTGAATGTTTAATGTTATATGAATTAGTGTGAGAAAGAAGTTGAACAATATTTAATAATTAGGCTCATTAAAAGGTGTATATGTCACTGTATACTAAACACCGCCTGAATTGTTTTTGCAGAAGCTTTCAGAACAAAAGATAACTCCGTGTGTGATAGTAGTTGTACAGTTGGTGGACAATCGGTTCACTTGGACAAAAAGAGATCTTCTCCTGTTGGAGAAGGTTCGATGTATACCGGCAAATTGGTTGTGCTCCCTGTCTCCGAATTAATACCAAACCCTACTCCTGAACAAACGTTTCAGCCAGACGAAATGGTGCCTACTCAGCCTTTTTTGGACTCCTTTCCGCGCAACTTCTGTGTTGGAGGTACTTTTTTGTTTACAATCTCATACCTTTGATTAATCGGATATAATTTTTATTGTTAGGATTAGTAACTGTTTTTCAAACTCTTGCAGTAGCGTTGGCGGAACCAGCACTCCTTGACTTTGAGTCGGGGACGATACGTTCTGTTGCAACTGTGAACGTTCGTGATGACTACGTGGCAGTTGATGGTAATTGGGGCGATTTTTTGTCATCGAAACATCTGACGATCAAAACGGTAGCCACACCGTTACTGGAGAGGTTTTTTTACAAGGTAACTTTTGCTGATAATCTACTTTTTTGCAAATTGTTAGCTTCCAAAACATGCCATAAACCTTGCTGAAAATGTTGCAGGAACGTTTCGTGGACATGTGATGTTGGACTTTCGGTCTCAGACTGTTTATTCTCCTTTTCAAGGTTTTTTTATAGTAGATGTGATTATACGTCAATTTAGTTGTAACGTGTTGAGATAAAATATTCATGTTTTAGGCAGTTTTAAACAATGCTGCGCGTTATTATTGAATAGTTGCCCGTTTATGTAGGTTATACCCCCGATACGTCTCAGCGAGTTCCTTTCAATGCACCTCAAGGAACGCCTTATGCAAGACAGTCGTGTGAAGGTGTAATAGGTTAGCTTCTTTAATGTTGCTCATTCAGGTTCTTTGTTTTATGTAACACGAATACCATGCATTATAAAAGTGACGAATCTTTAATAACGTTACTACAACTAACGAATACAAATAACGAATCTTTAATAACGTTACTAACACTAACTATTTGACAATGTTGACGCAAAAAGAAAAAAAAAATTACCGGTGACTATGTTGTTGGTTAGCAGTTCTGTTGCAACTGAAGACGTTCTTGATGACGCAGCGGTTGTTGATCGTAGTTGGGACGATATTTTGGTCTCTTGAATGTGGAGGGGTACTATAACTCATTGCTTTGGTCAGGGAGCTTGAGGTTAGTTTTATCACAGCTACTGCCCCCGTGCGTTCGACACGATAACGTTTCAGGAGAAGAAGTTTTGGTGGTCGGAAGAGGTCCCGCCAACGTACAGGTATGCAAGAGTTTTAGATATTCATTGGTTTTTGCATATTCGTTGGTTTCGTATGTTTTGAAGCAACAATTCATGTTACAGGGTCCTCTGCTGCCTCGGAATATGTACGAACTGCATCCGGTATCTTTTTTTGTCTCACTCTTTGTTGGGTTCTTTTTGGTGTTGCCTGCAGCCATGTTGTTTGGATTGTATGATGGCTTTCTAGCTTTGGTCATCACTTTTGTGTTTTAGAATACGCAAACGGTTTACCAACGTTTTTTTTTATATTCTAATGCAGGTCCTCCGGGTGCGTACGTTTCTTTGGGTCCATGCAATCGTTTGTGTCGTCATTGCAAAGCTATGTTTTGGTTCGAAGAAAGTATAAACCATGGCCGTACCGCTTCTCTAAAGGAACATGTGTACCTATTTTGTGGATGCAGACCTACGATCACGGCTGAAGATGCAGTCGCAGTAATGGACCATTTGGATTGGAAGAAAGTTCATGTGTTTTGTCACTCAATGGGTTAGTTACAAATTTTCTGTTTTGGTTGATTTTGTTATTTTATAGGCTCATTGTAGAATTAGTAAAATTGTTTGGTCCAGGTTACATTACCGAAACCCTTAGCTTGGTGGGACGGTTATTCTGACCCAGCCATGGAGGGGGCCAACATAAAGACCGGCATTAATATGACATCAGATTAAATGGTGTGTTAAAGTTTACATTAGTTGTCTTTGGCGGGCCGTTCAATGTTGCCGAGATTTTTCAAGAAGGTAACAGTCAAGCAAGAACCTCTCACTGATGTTTACAATTTTGAATTAGCATATGAACCGCTCACTGTTGAATTATATGTAACCGACCATTTTTTTTTTCCCAGCAGTTATTGATTTCTTTAGTGGCTAAAACTACCCGGTTTGACCCCTTACCTGCGGTACCTGCTTTTCAGCTTCAATGAATGCCCCTGCTTATATGTATATTTTTAAAGGTAAATGCGGAGGTATTTGGAATTGAATGGTTCGTTTGCTTATCTGCTTGATTAATATACGCAGGTACTAATGCCATAAGTTCACATATTGTCGTTGATGCTTTGATGCAGAATCGGTACTTGAATTACCCTGGATTTCTTGAAGCATATTGAAGAGACGGATGGGGTTTGACCATTCCTCTATTGGTTGACCAGGTTGGCACAGATTTAGTTATAATGTATACATCAATGAGTAGTTTGATTTGCAATAGAAAAGGCTACTAACTGAAGTGAGCTCTTCTCTTAACAGTTGATGCAGAATCAGTACTTGAATTACCCTGGATTTCTTGAAGCATATTGAAGAGACGGATGGGGTTTGACCATTCCTGTATTGGTTGACCAGGTTGGCACATATTTAATTATGATGTATACATGCTCGATAGAACGACACATATTTCTTTTATTTTGGTATCTGCTCAAAACATAAAAAGGAAAATACATGTAAAGAAGAAAAACTAGAAAAATAGTAGATTCTGGATTATGATATATTTGTGTTACTAAATGAACAAAACACTTGTTTTTATTGGTTGATCTTTTGTGCAGGTAGATTGGAGGAAAATTTCAATGGTTGATGCTGAAAAGTTACTTTTGCAAAATGCACTGAAAAACCCCGACAATCAGCATATTGTCTTACTTTCTGACAGGTAACCAATTTGTGAGCATGACGGCCCAAGGGAAAAAGGACTTCAGATATTAATAAGAGTTACGCTTTTCAAATGGTAACTTACTAAATACAATGTTCGTTTGGTTTTTATCTGTTTGACTTATCAGTATTACAACCTCAGCCTTGAATCGAATTTTCGAGTTTCTGTATTGACATGCGAAGCTTTTGTTGTTTTTTTAAGTTATTTAGCTTCCTCATGAACGTATTTGAACAGTTGGCCTTTGGATCAGGCAGGAAATTGACGCTGTTAAGAGATTAGGTAGGACCTGATATTCGGACTTTTGGCCAAGTCGTGCTTCACACTTACCGTTCTGCCTCACAAGGTTTGTTGATTCTATTACTTTTTCATTTTGAAAATTCCTTAGTGTGTTTGTGCATATACATATACCAGTATATGATTATGTTATATGGGACTTTTCGTGTATCTATCATTTACAAGGTACTCTCGAATATGGAAAGAGCTTACTGAAAGTTTGTTTCATAAAACAAAGCACAAGCCCCCAATTCTATGGATAAACCTAAGGTAATCTCTCTTTTTTATTTGTAGTATACTGTGAAAAAGACATGTATTGCGTGATGCCTAGGCATGACAGCAGTTGGTTGTTTACATACAAGTGGCAAGTGTGAAAGTGTTTTTGAATGGATAGTTATTGGAAAGTGTGTTGATGCTAAATTTGAAGTTCATTAGTTTTAATTTTCACTATCGCAGTTGTAACTCCCAATAGTTGTTGTTAGCCTTTGACTCTACTTGAATTGCAAACTTTTTTTAGCATTGTTAGGATGTTAGCTTTTATAGTGATTATCGTGACATGAAAATTCAAAATCAGAATCATGTCATTGGATTAACATATGAATAAGCTGGCTTCTGTGAACAAATGTCAGTGGATGTGCTCATTGTCATTGAATTGTTCTAATGTTTCTTGCCTTTCCCGTGCAGGTTAAGCGATACAACAACTCTGAAAGGTCATAATAAAAGCTCTTCTGGAATTTAAAGACGAGCATGTAAAGGAAGAAAATATAATAACCAATATCGATTTCAATGATGTTACGTGTTTTGGGATGGAACGGTGGAAGCAAAGTTGAAACCAAATACACCTCAAGAGCTGCTGAGTTCTATCGACAGCTACTTTCAAAAAAAGCCTCTAAAAGCGCTGGATGTCGATGAAGCATTGAGTGTATCAGTCAACGAACAGAATAGCCTGCATTCAGAAGAAGATTCAGAGTCTGATAGAACAATCTTTCAATCACGTAAACACTTCCAATACGTGGTTCAACATTTCGACTATTCTGTGTTTTTCAAATTCTAATAATATAGCAACAACTTTTGTGCAGAAATTGATGTTACTGATGCAGATCCTTTTTGCAGTGACGCTGACAATCCAAACGGCGTTACAAGATTGAAACTCGACAGCATTGTACATTAAACAACAATGTCTATATGTACTTTTGTTGTCTATGTCAATTGCCTTAACCATTGTTAACTAAATAGTAAAAATTTGTAAATGCACCTGCTCTTTTGCAACCCACTTTTGTATTGTAAAGTTTCAATTTTCACTTTTGTTTGCCAATATTTTGTTCATGATTTCTATGGTTATAGGTTTCTTTGATTCGGAATGTGATTCTGATGTTAGCAGGTTGTGCTCAAAGACAGCAAAAAACATTTGACGAAATAAACAGCCGTGCAACCACTGAAAAAACTTTTTGCAAAATAAACAGGCACGCCGGCAACGCGGCGACCATCGCCAATCTCGTAATATTTTAAAATATTTATTTTGAAATTAAATATTATGACAATTCATAAATTTATTGTTTTGTAACGTGTAATTTTTTTTTTAATTATAATTTTTTTTTTTATATGTATATAGTTATAATACACGTGCAAGCGCTGATTTTTTACACAAATTTTCATTATGTATTTATTGATTAATATTTTGTATAGATTTTTGTTGCCTGAAAAATTTGGCTTTGTTTAACTTAAATAGTGTTTAGGTTGATCTTGCTTAACTTTAACTATTGATACCGTGTATTAGACTTTATGCGTGTTTAGTAGCACATAGTGACCCGTGAAAAAATTTGTTTTTATTATATGTACAATCTCGTTGATTTATTTTCATCTCATAGTAACCCTAAGGTCGTGCCTTTCCTTTGATATTTATATTTATGCTAATAATAATTTTAGTCGTATTTAATTATCAAGCTCGTGAATACGCGAGTCAAACTTATAAAAAGGAATAACATAAGTCAATATCGAATGCGGATAATTAAAAAATAATACTTTTCCGGATTTCTGCTTAATCTCATAAAAAGGAATAACATGAATTGTTCGTATATTTATAATACCGTGTATTCATTTACATGTCACAGTAATTCGTGGTTTCCTTTTTATATTTATAATTCCGTGCAAATACATTAGTTTAATATATACTCATAGTGATATTTATAAATAACAACATATTCTTGTATTTTTTTTTTTAATTAAATATAAATTCCATGGGTGTTAAGTTTATTGTGTATTTATTAAATTTATAAAGTTATTAAAAAAATGTAAACTAATAATTATATTTAAGTCCAAATAATTTATTTAAACTTTAACAACTAAAGTTGTATTGTTACCCCTTCCATTTTTAAGGGGCTTTTTTTTTTTTTTTTTTTTTTTTTTTTTTTTTAATACAAAATTTTCACATACGTTTTTAGCACATTTTATAAATTAGACAAAAATTAAAGAGTTTGACCGAATTGAGTTTTAATTTTAACTTTTATTAGTTAATATGAATGCTCAATTTTATCGCGTAAACATAATAATGCACTCTTATTAGACCACTTACATCGATCTCGTCAAACTTGCGTTAAAGGACGAATTTTGCAAGCTTAACGCGCGTTAAGGGGCGTTACTTGATGGAAGCGTTAGGCGTTAACGCTGCGTTAACACCCTAACGCAGCGTTAAGGGTGTTATCTGCCCAAAAAAAAAAAAAAAAAAAAAAAAAATTGACACTTTTACCCCCTAAACTAACCGTTGCACAGTTTGAATGTTTACACTTTCGCCCCCTAAATTTTATAGCCGTTGAGAGGAGCGGCTTTAGTAAAAAAAAAATAAAAACCATTTTCAATAAAAAATAAAAATAAATAAATAAAAAATAAAAAAATTTAAAACCATTTTCAATCCCCTATAAATACCCATTTCACACTTTTTTTTTTTTTTTCACACTTCCACAACTCAATACACTACATATTTACACTATCTTTTCAACCTTCAACCCAAAAAAAATGTCTCGATTCAACCTAAACGATGACGAAAACGAATCGTTCTTGGATCTCTTAGCAACCGGTTTTAATAACCCCAATGTCGGCTCATCTTCAATCCCGAGCCCACTTGGCTTGTCGGGTTACCAACAACATCAACAAATGCTCTATTCGGAACAACAAGCCGACCTAAACACCCAAAATTTCTCCAATCTCAACTTCACCCAACATTCACAACAATCTCAAACCGCAACCAATGAAGTTCCCGACACTCCAACGTCTCCTGCAAAGAAAACCAAGTTCGGGCGTACCAAACGAAAGGCGAGAAAATCTAAAAACCCCGAACCGGAACCGTTGGATGATGATGAAGAACCCGTTGCCAACAAGTGCAAACGTTGGAACGGACAAGAGGAAAAACTGTTTGCTCAGTGTTATGTTGCAGCGTCGGAAGACCCACATGTGGGGAAAAATCAAAGCAGGGATACGTTTTGGCAACGAGTGCAGAATGAGTTTAACCGAGGCAATTACCAACCAAGGAACAAGGATATGCTCCAAAGTAAGTGGAGAACTTTGAACCGTGACTGTTCAAAGTTCAACGCGTACTACAAACGTTCCAAATGCCAAGAAAGAAGCGGCGAAAGTGAACTTGATATCCTGAAACGTGCCCGAGAAATGTACCGGGACGAGCACAAAATCGCTCCTTTTAGCAACGAGGAGGCTTGGGAGGTTTTACGTGATCATGTGAAGTGGGACACGCCGGAGCCAGTTGATTTAACCGGCGATGAACCACCAAGCCAAACAAATGAGGCGTTGTTTGGTCAAAATGAAATACCAAGGCCAATGGGGAGGCGTGCTGCAAAGAAAGCTCGATCCGAGAGCACGGGAGGAACGAGCACGGGAGCGAGTACGGGAGGAAGTATGTCGTCAGTGCAATTCGTGGAGAATATGACAGTCGAGTATCGTCACAAACAGGAAATGGCAATAGCCGCGTATCGGGCTACAAAAGAAAAGGAGGAGGCGATAACAAGGCTGGAAGAAATAAAGTTTTTGAAGGAGAAGACCACCGGGGAGCCACCAGAGGTGGTGTGGTGGATCAACCAAGAAAAGGCTCGCATCGTGGCAAAATACAAGCTCGGGGATTATATTCCAGAGTAGATTTAGGTTGTCTTTATTTTTATGATGTAATTTTTAATTTCGTCGTTATTTTTATTTATTTCTTTAATTTCGTTGTAACGTTTTTTTTAAGTGTGTTAATGTAATGTTATGTTTTAATAAATGTGTTGTTTTAAAAAAAAATGAAGTAGGTTATAAGTTAAGGGTTGAATTTGAAAATTTATGTGTAAAGTTGAGTTAAGGTGTGTTAAAGCTGAGTTATTGATGTGTGAGTTAAAGCTGAGTTAAGTTAAAGGGTGAAAAAGCTGACGTGACAGGCCTTAAATTTTAAACTTGAGTTAACTGATGTGAGTGGCCTTAGTCCAATTGCAATTCTCAACCTTCTTTTTTCACTTTATAGAGTTCCTTTATTATATAAATGATTAGTAATTAGAAGTATTTGAATTCCGTGGTTAATTTTTTTTCTTCTCATCTATTTACTTTAGATGAACCATTCATGTTTGTACGTTCAACAAAAAGTATATACTAAATTTAAACCCCTAAATGTAATATTTACCCAAGTAAAAGTCAAAATGCCATATATACCCAATTTTAATACCACATTTGTCATATCTACCCATTTTGTTATTATACCGGTTAAAACTAAATTTATATTATTAAAAACCCATTAAACCCTTAACACAATATGGTTGTCATCAACGTCGTGCTAGATGATAGTTAGGTTATATATGAAGTTGCATGAAATTTAATCAATCGTCAAGTGGGTCTATTAACCTGATTATTTGTATGGTATAAGGCTACTAGTACATCAGTTTAGTTTGGTTCACATTCAAATTAACGAATATGGTCAACTGCTCAAGTGATGTATTTATTTGGTCATTTGATTTAAATAATTATACATTTGTTTATTAACGTTAATTAGCGTTTTGATTTAAATGATGCCTTTGTTTATTAACGCCAGTTGGATTTGGTTAAAGACATTTTATGGTACATGGATACTTGGATATTCATATTAATCTTTACTTTATCTTCAGTCATGTTGCACTTTTACTATAGGCTTACGAATCAACGAAATATCTGATCGATTATTAAAATGTCGTTAAAGACATGTATCACTTCGACATTTCTATCATTCTATCAAAATATTTTAATGAATCGTATGGAAACATACAACTGTAAATCAACAGAAAGTAACTCAAAATTGAACAAGTCATGCACGCCTTGGCAACAGTTTACATACAATTAAAATAGCACACCGTTTACAAATTAAATGTAGGGCAAGGAGTAACAAGAGTTAGGATTTTACTATGTTTTGTGTATATGAGTCTTTAGAAACAGGTTTCTTCAAGATGATAATAGAAAGCACATTTACCGCCAATTGAGATGGGTAAATTAGTCAAAACATTTTCCATTAATAATATTTAAGAACTTTAAAATGATTAAATTTTTATTGTGGATAAATATGACAAATTTTGTATTTAAATTGAGTATATATGTCATTATGCAAGTGGATGAGAAAAACTGGTAAATATTATCATATCGCAGCCATCGCGGAAAGTCCCAAAGTATCAAAGAAGTTCATGAGTTATCGATTTGATATTGAGTTTTTGAAATACAACTCAAAACTATGTTAAAATCGATCTTAAATTAAAGAAGAAAGTATTTAGGATTGAATGATATGTTTTTTAGAACGTAAGACATAACACGATTAGGGATGTCGAAGCTTTGATCGGCTACGGGGTATGAAAAATAAGAAAGAAATTAAAAAATACAATAAAACGGCTTGTTGAGAATAAAAATACAATACATCAAATTAAAAATAAAATACATCATATTAAAAATAAAAATACAATACATCATATAAAAATACAATACATCATATTAAAACACAAATTTAACCCAACTAATAAAAATACAATACGTCAACTTTTTTCCTGATGCAAGGCCCAATTAGAATATATATCACTTTGAAGTCCAAGTTTAACCCAACTAATAACCCAAAAACTTTGGCTATTTAAATAGACTAACCCTAAATTTACTACACCACTAGCAGTCACAAACTCCTTATCCCAAACCCACTAGCAGTCACAAACCATAGATCTACTTTCTTACTTCTCATCCATTTCATGTTATATCAAACGTGAATCACAAACATTACAAATTTAGAAAAGAAGGAAAAAAAGAATAAAAAAAAAAAGGCACTGACAAGAAGTACAAGTATTTCCTCGTCGTGCAGACGGCGAGGTACCCTATGGCGAAAAAAAACGAGCACAGATGGTGTGGTGAAGAGGCATGGCGAACTGCCATAGTTGACTGGCGAGCCATGAGTTTATTGCACCGGGTGCTCTTAGTTATGTAGCAAATATATATTTACTTGTTTTTAGAAAATATTGTAAAAGCTCAACAAACTTTATATGCAAGTACTTTTTTTTCTTAATATTATGTGTATTAAAGAATGCCATTAGTTATAAGTTCGAATCCGAGCCGCCCTCGATTTTCATCCGGCCGTTACTCCAGCGAGGAAACTCGTGTGAAGGCGGTACGGTTTCTAGGCGGATGCCGTTAAAAATCCCCACTACGCCAGCGTGGACCCGGTTCAGACAACATAGTCTGGGTACGTGGAGGATAAGGGCCTGCCGATGTGACGGGTGCGACTGCAATCCAAAAAATAAAAGTCGCCTTAAAAAAAAAGTTATAAGTTCTTTCAAACAAGTAGAATTATCATATCGTAGATGTCTATGTCAAGGTAAATAGTTTAAGATACGTCGTTCATGGTTTCCTTGTTTTTGTTATTCTAGAAAAGTCCATATTGTTTGCTATTTTAAGTAGAAAAGTTCGGGAATCATATGAGAACGAAAGTTCGTTTTTAGTCTTATTTAAATGAAGAACACAAAGAAACAAAAAGAAGTTATTAGATCTTTTTATGTCTATATCCGATTAAAAATTATGAGTTATTATAAACCATCTTTATTCGTTTCACTTCTAATAATTTGACTCATTTCTACTTTTAGAACTCAATGCACGTAGAGTTTAACATCGAGTATAATAGGTAATAATATTTTAAAATATTTATTTTGAAATTAAATATTATGACAATTCATAAATTTATTGTTTTGTAACGTGTAATATATTTATATATATATATATATATATATATATATATATATATATATATATATATATATATATTTTTTTTTTAAATTATAAAAAAGAAAATTATATGTATATAGTTATAATACACGTGCAAGCTGATTTTTTACACAATTTTTCATTATGTATTTATTGATTAATATTTTGTATAGATTTTTGTTGCATGAAAGATTTGGCTTTGTTTAACTTAAATATTGTTTAGGTTGATCTTGCTTAACTTTAACTATTGATACCGTGTATTAGACTTTATGCGTGTTTAGTAGCACATAGTGACCCGTGAAAAAATTTGTTGTTGTTATATGTACAATCTCGTTGATTTATTTTCATCTCATAGTAACCCTAAGGTCGTGCCTTTACTTTGATATTTATATTTATGCTAATAATAATTTTAGTCGTATTTAATTGTCAAGCTCGTGTATACGCGAGTCAAACTTATAAAAAGGAATAGTCGTTATCGAATGCGGATAATTAAAAAATAATACTTTTCCGGATTTCTGCTTAATCTCATAAAAAGGAATAACATGAGTTGTTCGTATATTTATAATACCGTGTATTCATTTACATGTCACAGTAATTCGTGGTTTCCTTTTTATATTTATAATTCCGTGCAAATACATTAGTTTAATATATACTCATAGTGATATTTATAAATGACAACATATTCTTGTATTTTTTTTAATTAAATATAAATTCCATGGGTGTTAAGTTTATTGTGTATTTATTAAATTTATAAAGTTATTAAAAAAATGAAAACTAATAATTATATTTAAGTCCAAATAATTTATTTAAACTTTAACAACTAAAGTTGTATTGTTACCCCTTCCATTTTTAAGGGTTTTTTTTTTTTTTTTTTTTTAATACAAAATTGACACATACGTTTTTAGCACATTTTATAAATTAGTCAAAAATTAAAGAGTTTGACCGAATTGAGTTTTAATTTTAACTTTTATTGGTTAATATGAATGCTCAATTTTTTCGCGTAAACATAATAATGAACTCTTATTAGTCCAATTGCAATTCTCAACCTTCTTTTTTCACTTTATAGAGTTCCTTTATTATATAAATGATTAGTAATTAGAAGTATTTGAATTCCGTGGTTAATTTTTTTTTTCTTCTCATCTATTTACTTTAGATGAACAATTCATGTTTGTACGTTCAACAAAAAGTAAAGGGTTAATTCCATATATATACCCAATTTAAACCTCTAAATGTAATATTTACCCAAGTAAAAGTCAAAATGACATATATACCCAATTTTAATACCACATTTGTCATATCTGGCCATTTTGTTATTATACCAGTTAAAACTAAATTTACATTATTAAAAACCCATTAAACCCTTAACACAATATGGTTGTCATCAACGTCGTGCTAGATGATAGTTAGGTTATATATGAAGTTGCTTGAAATTTAATCAATCGTCAAGTGGGTCTATTAACCTGATTATTTGTATAGTATAAGGCTACTAGTACATCAGTTTAGTTTGGTTCACATTCAAATTAACGAATATGGTCAACTGCTCAAGTGATGTATTTATTTGGTCATTTGATTTAAATAATTATACATTTGTTTATTAACGTTAATTAGCGTTTTGATTTAAATGATGCCTTTGTTTATTAACGCCAGTTGGATTTGGTTAAAGACATTTTATGGTACATGGATACTTGGATATTCATATTAATCTTTACTTTATCTTCAGTCATGTTGCACTTTTACTATAGGCTTACGAATCAACGAAATATCTGATCGATTATTAAAATGTCGTTAAAGACATGTATCACTTCGACATTTCTATCATTCTATCAAAATATTTTAATGAATCGTATGGAAACATACAACTGTAAATCAACAGAAAGTAACTCAAAATTGAACAAGTCATGCACGCCTTGGCAACAGTTTACATACAATTAAAATAGCACACCGTTTACAAATTAAATGTAGGGCAAGGAGTAACAAGAGTTAGGATTTTACTATGTTTTGTGTATATGAGTCTTTAGAAACAGGTTTCTTCATGATGATAATAGAATGCATATTTACCGCCAATTAAGAAGGGTAAATTAGTCAAAACATTTTTCATTAATAATATTTAAGAACTTTAAAATGATTACATTTTTATTGTGGATAAATATGACAAATTTTGTATTTAAATTGAGTATATATGTCATTATGATTTTTAGTTGGGTAAATATGACATTTAAGGTTTTAAATTGGGTATAAAACACAAATTTTATAATTGATTGCTTTTTATGTTTTTTGTTTTTCTTTTTGAAAGGCAATATGAGTAAGATGTTAAGAGTTACAACGATCTTAAACATAGTAACCGATTGTATTATCAACATCTTTATACACCCAACTGCATTGAATATGTGTTCCTAGGGAGTGATAAGATTATACGGTAAACCCTCTATAAATTAATAATGTTGAGACCGGGATATTTTATTAATTTAACGAGATATTATTATATCAATAAATTAATAATTTATAATTTATTAATTTAAAGAGGTTTTATGTATGACCTTTAAATTTCGAAGTCTAATATACTATTTACAATGTAATCTAGTTAGAGATAAAAAAATAAATTAGAAAAATAAGTTTCAATTAACATTTTATGGATTCAAGACATTGATGAATGTATACTAATGAGTGTTACGAGATTCAAGCCATTGAAAAATTGTATAATTTTTTAGTAATTATTAATTTATAGTTTCGTTGGGACTAATATATATAATATGAGGTTTCAAAAAGAAAATTATTATTGTATTATTTTTTCGATTGAAGTCCAAATTTGTACTGGTCTTAAGTTGGGACTGAACAGATTATTAATTTTATCGATGTTATTAATTTATCGAGTATTAATTTAGGGTATAGTTTAACTCTTTAACCTTCTAGCAATAGCTATTTAGTTCTTTGTTTTTAACAAGTAGCCAAGGTAGTAATACTTGAAAATAATCATCTGAAAGTCTATCTCTTTCTATAACAAGTCTCGCCGTGATTTTTTCTTACCAAATTTGTTTCTTACAAGATACGAAAAATCTCCCGAAGCCTTCTTTTATGTTCTTTTTATATTGACCCAATTAATGTTTGCCAGACCTTGACCATTTCATATTTATCGGAGATTCTTGGTTTCTATACTGCATTTTCATCTGTAGTATTTTTAAGTATAGTTTAACCGTGTTGCAAACAAACAAAACAACTGAATTTTAACCATGTTACTGAAGGTATTATGTTTTATGATTATAAGAACCAAATAACCAATCTATAAGCAATTTCATTTCTCCCCAAGAGCAGGAAAATGAGCCCATGATTCTTTCATTCAGATATATGAACCCAAACAGTTAGTTACGAAACTAGAAGAAAAAAATAAAACAAAATATTACGAATTCACCTAGTTTTTGCTAAACAATTTCAGACTATTGATTTGGGAAATAAATCTTAACAACAATATTGTACACAAAGAAAAAGTCCTGATAAATTTTGAATTTATTTTTGTCGCTTCCGGTCATCTTCCTCGTCATCAGAGTCACCGCGCTCACGGAAACGCGGATTTTTCTCCTGATCAAATAAGCATACGGCGTATTAGTACACAAAAGATAAGAACAATCTCGGACTGTATGATCTAAAGTGAAGAAACGAGTTTTTATAAAGAAATAAATTAACCAAAATTTGTATAAGTGAGAAAGGACTACCTGTCTGGAGTCATTATCAGAGTCTTTTCGAGATTCATGATCAGTATTCCTCTTGGACATATCTGGGCCACGACGTTCATCTGGACCACGACGGTCATCATAGCCACGACGGTCATCATAGCCACGACGGTCATCGTAGCCACGACGGTCATCGTAGCCACGGCGGTCATCATCACGGTATCTCTTCCGGTGGTAATCTGATAATGTTGTATAATTACTCAATAAATGCAATATGGTTCCAAAAAAGACAAGGAAAATCCCATGAAAGAATGAAGCAGGAGAAAGTATTTGTTACCTCCTCTGCCATGCCGGTTGGGGCCCCCATAATTACGTCCACCTCCATGACTTCCGACTGCACGATATGATGATTAGCAGTGTATAAACAGACTCACATTTAAAAAGTTAAATTCAAATAAGATAAATTTATGATTTGTGGTCATTGGTTGTACAGATTGTTACTTTTCTCATCTTTACAGTCCATTTATGTATTATAGTTATGTATTATATATGATTGTATGGATTCTTGTTGAATATTCGTTTATAGTCAACTTCTAGTTTGTATTTTGCGAAATCATTTTTTGTTCTACTGATGAATAAAGAACCAATCAGGATCTTTTAACTGTAAGAACATTCTTGCCTTTCGTCTATTTTGTTCCAATGAAATCGGGTTAAAACTGTATAGGACTTTTTAGTGCCAAATCACTCATTTCTAAAAGATCATGGGCCATGAGGACCTATGTCTTCACAAAAATCTAAGTGGTGTCTAATCTGAATCGTTATAAGACTAATGTGTCTCAATGTCCACTTTGGTTAGGTCAAAAAACAACAGTACTCAACCTGCTCTGTCTTTTAACAAAAAGCAGAATCCTAATTCTCAAATTTTCATACTGACGGGATTTTGGTCTTGTTAAAATAGTCCAAATTCCAAAAAACCTCTGCAACTTTATTTCAAAAAGGATTTCATTAATATGCCTCTGGTTGGGTCAAACTCAATAGAAAAAACTAAACTTGTTTGATCTTAAAACAAGAATATGAACCCTCGTTTGAACACCAAATGACCCCTCATATTTTAATATCCAATTGTTTGGTTTTATAATGTATGACTCCAAGAAGGTTAGCTCCGGATATGTCATATTCGTCTTAAAACTTCTTTGATCTCAATTTTGTTACTCAGGTAAACTCATATCAAGTAGCAACTTAAGGTTAATTGTTATTACGTATGTAATCTAAAAGACTTCATTTTTACACTTTCTACATTATTAAATGTGTACCATTTAAAGCTTAGTAGGGTTACAGCAGGTCGCAGTAACATCGAACATTGTTCTACCATATTATTATGCTCTGCACATGAGTGTCGTGTACTCCAGTTTATGCATATGCAGAGCCGTGATTTTGTGATGCATTTTTTTCTGGCATATTAATGTTAGATAATGCAGATGATCATGTGTCAGCACCATAGGTAGTTACTTATATATAGGTTACTACAAATTAATCTTAAGCACCTACGCATGCAAACATTTGGCTATATTTCACCGGGGTATAATATCTAGCCAGGCAGGGTTATATACAAAAGGCATTAAAAATGCCGGTAACGAAAAAGTATAAAAATAGTACAAGAAAGTAAGAAACAAGCAAGTCATGAACTTACAGTTTTGAGCCATAGGAGGCGGCTGGAAAGATCCCAATGAACCAACCCCGTAGTCAACTACCTGTCTTTGTTCTTCTAACTCTTTCTGCACCAATTTTCCATAACCACCTCTATGTATGACCAGTTAAGAAAAACTGAAACAATTGATCTAATTTTCCAATTTCAAGTAGGTGCGATAAAAAGAGAAAGCCCTCTTAGGCTAAGTTTGGAGACTGCATGTGAGAGTTAGAAAATGTACCGGTTGGTCAATAAGATGTAGTAAAATGCAATTACAGTTTGATTATATCAGATGATGGCCTTTACAATTGGACAGGTTTTGGCATATCTGTAACTAAGACTACACTGTAATTGTGATAACAGTTACAGTGACAAGCATTTTGCCTCTTGTTAAAACAAACAACATTCAGTCACTGTTTTAGGTCGGACACTTTGAACAAAGTAAAGTATTTTGAAGTTGTTCAGTGAGGGTAAGTTTAGATGCATTGTTGAGCTTAACTCATAAAGTAAGAGTAAAGACCTCCGTGGGTGCCCCACCAAGCGGTTTCCATCAGCGGTGTCCATCAATAGATGATCACCACAATAACATAACAACTCATATTATGAATTAATGCAAATAATTACGGCCACTTTCATTGATTAGAAGCGCACACAAAAAGCACCGGAAAGCTAAGAACTACAACTCTGAGTAAGCAGCATTTATGATTATGCCTTCGCTAATGTAATGCTAAGATAAATATTAGATAATTCAAAACTTTAAAAAGGATATCAGGATCGTAATCCGTGCGGTATTCGTCCCTCACCTGGTCAAAAAAACATAAATCAACATGAAGTATGAATACAGTAAACTTAAGAGAGTAGACTAATAATGCTAGGTCACCTGTCCACCACTTCGACCACGACCCCATTGCCTTCCATCCTGGAATCCCCAATCAAAATCTACACGAATAGGACGATCATCAAGGATAGTCCCACTTATGTATTTCACAGCATCTTCGGTATCTTCCCTAGAGTAGTACCTGAAAAACACAAACTTTAATGTTAATTTTTTTTTTTTTTTTTTGGTCAGAAATTTATAAGTAAATAAGATTCAGTCAGTTACAATTTTACTATTATTTTGCCCAAAACTCGAAGTATCAAAGTTGGCTAGAAACTATTAAGGTTCAGAGCTTGAAACACCGTAATGCTTCTAGATTTAATAAACAGAACATATGATGATTGTCCTATATCAAAATAGCATCCACTGTGATTTGTGTTTTGTATATCTTAGGCAACTTGAATGAAGCTTTAGACTGAACTGAATATGAGCTTCTGACTTACATGACAAAGCAGAAGCCACAAGGCGTTTTTGTGTTCTTATCCAAACCCATAACAATCTTTTTTATTTCTCCTGCTCGAGCAAACAGCTCATAAAGTTGCTCTTCAGTAGTATAGAAAGACATATTGCCAATATAGACAGTTGTTGAAGTTTGGAGAGCATGCTCATATTCCTCTTGTGTTCCTGGAAACCTTCTATCACGGTATGCTGAAATCTTGTTCGGATCCTGACAAAAAAATGACATACAGCATTCACAAAGCAAGAACAAACAAGTATGATGTCACGAAAACTGAAAATCCATGCAATCAAGCCACTGCTTGTAATATATCAACAAAAGTCATCATGTTCAAGGCTGGTCATCATAAAGTGAATATTCAGCCTATCCAAGCTTTTACAATTTTTTTATTCTGCGTAACCATGAATACTGACCTTTTGGCCAACTAATCTACGTGGTTAGAGCCCATCGTCACACAGACTCAACCCGGGTAAAGCCCTCCCCCTTTTTTAGAAAAGTTGGGGTGGCCACTTCAGAGTTGTTTGCACCTAGCAAGAATTGAGCTTGAGACCTATCACATTTTAGTGATGATAGTCACAAGCTTTCTACCACTAGGCCACCTCTGAGCGGTTATCCAAGCTTTACTGCTTAAACACTAGGATCTAGTACTACTTCTTGAAGCGCTATCTATATTAGTCAGCTTACTGTTTTAATGTTTTAATGTGAAGAATGAAGAGTAGGTTGTTAGTCCTGATGGCATCATAGCATAGATGATCTATAGGTCATAAGTAAAAGAATGCATATCATAGGGGTTTGTGCATCCATTTAGTAAGCCATACATCTATTCATATAATAGTTTCCATGAGTGTTAGATGCATATAGCCAATACTAATGAATACACTCGTACCATTTTCATTCTAAGTTGCTACACATTAGAGAAATTGATTTTTCATGAGGTCAAATTTTTGTCAAACATTGATTTCGTCGATTAACATGCAACTAGACCTATTTTTTTTCTCTGTTTTAGAATACCAAGCAAATTTCAAAACCGAACATCACATATAGTTCAGTTAGTCATACGAACAATGCCAACTTAGCATAATGAATAATAAGAGATAGGAGATCTAGAGAAACTGATAATACCTTGAACAGCAACGCCATTGCACCTTATCTGAAAATGAGGAAAAATATATTGTGTTACAATCATATTAAATGACATGTTAAAAGGAACATATATAAAGTAGTGCGTCTTTATAAGCTTGAATAAGGGTAACACAACAAGAGTCACCAATTCCCTAACTATTATTATAAGATCATTGTCATACGCCAAATTACTATTCAGGAAATCTCATTTAACAGGGATCTCTCCATTCTACGTATCTACCAAATATGAAATAATTTCATGGAAAATGAATACCGAATTAAATTTCTTTTTATCGTAATGTTAAAACAGCTTTAACATAGTTTCCTGATCTATCTCAAAGAGTTTATATAGCATACTTAAAAAACTTAACTCAAGTACTCAACTTGAAATTCTTAGTTGCCTGCTTTGAATCACCGGTAATTATGCTTTTCCTTGGTACTAGTTTATTATCCTTTCCTTCCCTTCTAACGACGAGTGTGAAACGAGTGGTAAACTCATTGCCAGTTTCTACAGTTAGAAGTTCCCCTCTAAACAATTACAAACTACGACCTTCTTTAAAAACTAATCCAGTTTATGTTAAATGGTCTCCAGGCCAACGGAAACAGAGACGTTGTTTAGAATAGTTTATTTTTTTCTCTGCTTATGCTTATAACCTTGTTAAAAATAAGCAGCCCGGAACATAGTGTTTGGATTAGCCAATTCAGTAAAAAAAAGCAATAGTACTCAAAGTTTGCTCGAAATTTCTAATAAAAATAATTGATGATGGGAATCAGAAACTGCTTATTTTACCTCAAAAGTGCTTCTACTTATAAACAAAAAGAGAAGCAGGAAAACTAAGCACACACCTACCCCAGGGTAAACCCGAAAGTAGGGAGACTAATACCTCCGGAAAGTGTACGTTATATATATATGAGAGGTTGTTGTAACAAGTAAAAAAAAATTATATAAACTTAACCTAAAAGCTTAACAACCTATAATAATAATAATAATAATAATAATAATATCCAAAACTATTCGGGAGAAAACAAAACCACTTTTAACAAACTCCTAAATAACAATTCATTTGCTAAAATTAATTAAAATTAATTAATTTGAATTAATGTTTATTTAATTAGGAAAATAATTATATAACACATAAACCTAAATTATTGGAGGTGGGATAAATGTTTAGGGTTAATTAAATATGAAAGAGATGTGATTATACAAAGTTACCTTGAAAACGGCGGTCTGGTGCAACGCAACTGTGTGTAATCGGAAGGTGAAACCGACCTCCCTCACCCTGTGTGTTTTTGTGCTTTTGCTTTGGGAGTGATATGTGGTAGTCCAGCCCAATTCATGATTATATGGGCCTGACCCGATCTACATAAAAGCCATAAAAATACTAAGGGCTGTTTTGGGCTTATTCACAAGCTCACTTTTTTGGCTTATTTTGAAACTTTTGATTATCGAAAAAGTTTCTAAACGAATAGAGAATGAGTTTTTTTTTTTTTTTTTTTTTTTTTTTTTTTTTTTTTTTTTAAGGGCAGACACATATAACACACAATATCTCACATGTTTCAATCAAGATTTTAATCTACGTCTTTTTGGTTGTTGGGCCAGTAACATAGCACTAGACTAAAAAATTTTGGTGTTATGGAATAAATTAAGTTGTGTGTAAGATAAAATGTGGTTTATATAAATGAGATATTGTGTCTGAACATAAATGTGTTAAAATAAGTCAGTCGAGGTATAGAAATTGGTACATAGAAGTGGCGCGTGTTTGGCAAAATATAAGAAGATGAAGAAACATTGAGGTAGATATATATTTACATGTACTCATGTGTGTACTAAATCTTGTGATCAATATAAGGCTCTTTCGTGACACCTTTTGTGGTATATGGTCCGGTATAAGTTGAAGTCAACAATATATTTAAATTTCGGATAACCTTTTCAAAGGATTCATGTGAATTTTAGAGAAACTTGACCATATCCATTAAAAAAAATAAATAAATAAATAAATAAATAAATAAATAAAAAGCTATACAAGACAAGTAACACAATATTTCTGGACCGAGTGCATTTAAAAAAAACCAACACAATTTCTTTTACTGAAATTTACACTACGCTACAAAACCTCACGAGTGTCTTGAAATACATTTTGAGTTTCGGACTCCCCTTGCTTGTAGATATTTGTGTAAAAGCAAGGCAATTTGATAAGTCATACAAAGCCTCGCATATAACACACAATTTTACAAGCTAATTCGGGTATGATTTCAATTGATATTAGGAGGCAAAAATTTGGTCCAAACCAATTTTACAAGATAATTCGGGTTTGATTTCAATTGATATATTCTCTTGTCCATGATAGTTCCTTGTTCGCAACACTAATATCTCATTATCAGTACAAGGGACCCGTATTACTTGGGCTAGTGGAAACCACTTTATTTTGTAGGATAACTTATATTAGTTGTATGGGACCAAATTAAAAAAACCTTTTAAGCAACTTCAATGGTACATGTTTCCCCTAACATTTCTGGCACTTTAGTGAAAATATTCAACTAATTTATTATTGTAGGGCTGTGAATGAAGTGTCTTTTTGATTTTGATGCTTGGATCATGAGATTGCTTGAATTTAGTGTCTTACGATATATTCTTGTAAGTAATCATAACAATAAAGACCGTATATATTCTTATTAGATTGATTGTATAGTGTATGTCAATGTAATTTAGATGTATGAGCAGCTAAAAGATGTCTGACATTGGTTTAGTGAGAATAAATCAATTTGGGGTGGGTTATAAGTACCGTGGCTATTTTTTTAAACAAACCGGGTCTAGTACCTAGGTTGTCATTTCATGTTTTTTTTTTTTTTTTTTTTTTTTTTTTTTTGTTTTTGTTTTATGTTGGATAGCGACCAGGTGAGATATTGAAATAAAAAGGGGCACGTGGTTCCTCCTTTTGTTGGATAGCGACCAAAAAAAAAAAAAAAAAAAAAAAAAAAAAAAAAAAAAAAAAAAACACCAAGCAAAAGAAATAAAAAAATGAAGGAGCAGATATTTTTTGGTGGATTGCACGTGAGAATAGCACGTTAAATATTGCTACATTAAATAACTACAACAACAACTGTTATTATTAAATTGAACGACAACGTCAACACATTATTTCAAAACAACAAATATGAAGATTATTCATTTCATTTAAAACAACAACATCTACGACATATGAAGATTATTCATATTATTTAAAAGATCATGAAGCCTTGCACTCGACTGACAAGCGTGATCCTCAGGATTCCTTGCCAATTCTAACTCCATCTCCAGCGTCTTTATTCTTGTCATCAACAGCTTGTTTCTTGCTTCAAGCTGGTCAATCTTATTAGCGTTAGCAACGCAGTCTGAGCACTGCGTTGAAGAAGAGGCTCGACTAAAGTGCCTCCTTTGAAACTCATCCTTCCACATAAAGTACCGACAACCATAGTCATCTGTTCCTGGCTGTTACATGTTAAGAAAATAATAAGAAATGTATTATTAACAAACAAATAATTTACATAACTAAGCAAACATATGATTACTTACCACTGAAAGAGGACATGCGTAATACGGTTGACCATAACTATGTTCTTTACGGGATATCCTCTCTTTAATGAATCCGTTCTTACAGCGACACATGTAAGGAGTATTTTGTTCCACCTGGCCAAATAATTAATTCAAATGATACAAACAGTTATTTACAACATAAACATAAATAAGTAATGTATTGTTAATTTAAACAATACAAGATAGGGTGTTCACAAATAATCGGATAGAAAGACTAAGCTTGTTATATATATTATTTACAACATTAATCATTTACATTAATCGATGACTATATAATGATTCCCACTCGGATGCAGCTTCGGATCTGTGCCTCCTCCATTGTGGGTGAAGATACGGAAGTGGAGAATGTTCGTCTAGCGTCAGAACAATGAAATGACCTACTTCGCCCCCCACACGGCCTATCACAAGGGGGTCAGTTCTTTGTGAGAAGTCTGGACCACTAAGAAGCGGAAAACATATATTCCAACCCCCCATAGATATAAATGCAACGGGTCGTCTAATCAGTTCTGCAATAATCAACCCCGTGTTTGTCATTTCCATGTAGCGATCAGGCGGTGCACTTCCATCTCCGAACCAGTCTATTGTATAGCGAATAAGGTTAAAAACATCTTGCCCCCACAAACCCATGTACAACTGCCAATATTGGTCCATCTGTTGCAATAACATCTGCCTAACTTGGGGCCAACGATGTTGTTGTCCCCACTCACCATGGGCCACGCACCGAAACCCACAATTTCCGTCACCCACCACATTATATATACTAGTGATGTATGGATGCCAAATGGGTGGAAGCATACGCATAAACATACTTTGTTGATCACTAGGACCCGTGAAAGAACTATGTCGGGCAGGTTCTTTGTTGAAGTTCGGGACTTGCGTAGATCTACAATTGGTACTTCTTCGATGATCTACAATTGGTACTTCATCCAAGTCCGGGAAATCATTCAAGTCGGGGAAATCATTCAGGTCCGGGACTTGTGAAGCCTTGCCCTTTTGGTCCTTTGCGCTTGGACGTCCACGGGTATTTATCTTGACAGCAGGTTCTTTTGTGGCAACAGATTCAGGGTGCATTATCTCTTTCAACTTCGTTATCATATTTTTCCTGACAAACGGTGAAGCTTTGCTAACCTTATCCGTGAATTGTCGGATGTCATTTTGAAACGAAGCATCATCATCATCATCATCATCATCATCATCATCATCATCATCATCATCTTCAGGCGGTGGCCTATTGATAACAGGCCACGGAACAGACAATGTTCTCCAGAAAATAGGAATTGATTCGAGTGGAATGGATTGTCCTGAATTCAATAAAAGTGACTTATATAAGTTACAGATATTAATGGGAAAAACAACTTGATAGTTATAGAACTCCAATATACTTACCATGACATCTGTAGACATGCATCATATGAAAGCATGGTAGTCCGTATGTTGCATTGAACTCATGGCAACATTCGTCTGGGGTGATCCGCCGTCGGAGTTCTTTGAACATGAGATCGCAAGCATGATGGGAAACTTTATACAGCAATTCTTGAAATAGTGGTATATCACATTTAAGTTGTAGCTCGTTCATGCTTCTATTAAAACTCTCTTTTATCCCATTTTCTTGCGAAATGAGAATCTTATCGACCATCATCAATAGCCTGTCTAATTTGGACTGTGAGCCGTCCAAATAACATTTCAACAACGAGTGGTGAGCCTCGACTCTGCACGTTGTTGTCTGGCCGTATGAGCAATAAGCATTGGTAATATAGCAGACAAACTTATCTGCGTAATCTTGCAGCCACTTATCCATATACGCTTTTATAACTGAAAAAACAATGAATTAATAAAAGGTTATTCGGGTGCTTAGTTATTCAGGTGCTTATTTATTTAAAAACAATGAATTAATAAAAGTACCCGGTTTGTCGAGCAATCGCCGTTGTAGGCGGGTGTAACGTTGCTCGAACTCTCCCCGTGTCGGAGATTTAATCATCCAATCCCAGCTACCCTTAATGCGCTCATACTCATCTCCACTACATCTGGGCGAGCAATACTTATGAATATTTTGATTTATATGCCATAGACAGAGTAAGTGGTGAGCGTTAGGAAATTCTCTTTCTACTGCCCTAACCAACGCTAAATCTCTGTCAGTGACAATCACACGTGGGTAATGTCTTTCATCTATCACTTGCTTCACTTTTTCCAATACCCAGGTATAATTCTTATTTTGTTCACTGCTCACAAAGCTATACGCCATTGAAAATGTTTTATTCGTTGAAGTAACTCCAACAATTTCACACAACGGCAATTTGAACTTTGTGGTATTATACGTGGAGTCCATCAGCATGATTTCTGGGAATGTGCACCATAAAGCATACGAAGTGGGGTGCAAAAAAAAAAGCTCTTCAAGCTCGTTGGTATGCTCATTTACCCTCGAGTACCATGTATACCCTGAATCCGTCAAATGCGAGTAAAGAACTTGAATTGGAGTTCTATTACCCACTCTGGCTCTCCGGAGCTTATCTTGTGCGTTATATATGGTTCTGAGGCTAGACACGTTATTTGGATTACGACTCTTTATTGTTGAAAGTATATTCACCGGTCGTAGGTTACATTGTGTCAACTCGTCGACCAACCCCAACTCATCATTCACTAGTCGCATTGCAAATGGAACACCATGCAACGACTCTAGCATAACATGATTATGCGTATCATCTGTCACCCTTAAAACCCAATAATTCCTTGTTCGATGATATTTCGCTACTAATCTGAATGGACATTCGGTTTTAACTGTTTTGGTTTTCCGCTTTCCTATACCTTGAGGTGTATACTTCCCACCCTTTGTACACTTGTAATTAATATCGTTCATCTGACCGAACAGTGATCTGGTTCTATTTTTAACAACTACAAAACCGAGCCCCCGGGCTATATTTTGCACCCACTCAGTCATTTGCTCGTGAGAATCGAAAACCTGATAATACATTTTAAACAAATAATTTATACAAGTAACTTTTACATTTTACAAATTTACAAATTTTATACATTTTACATTCTAAACATTTTACATTTTACACATTTTACATTTATAAATTTTTACATTTATACATTTTACATTAATACAATTTATATTTACATTTTACATATACATTTTATATTTACATTTTATACTTTACAAAACAAAAAAAAAAAAAAAAAAAAAAAAAAAAAAAAAAAAAAAAAAAAAAAAAAAAAAAAACGCGTATAACCCACCCACCCACCCCTAAAACACACACACACACACGTTAAAACACACACACACACACACACGTTATATCTCTTTCTTTCTTTCTTCTTCTCTCATCTTTTCTGGGTAAAATCTCACAATAATCTTACTAGTTTCGTTGTGATTACGTTTATTTTAGGTGTTAATTTGATAGATTTACATGTTATTTAAAAAACACCCAAATTTTTTTTTTCTTCTTCTTATTCTCTCATGTTTTCTGGGTAAAATCTTACTAGTTTCTTTAGATTTTTTATGTTTTCGTAGTGATTACGTTTATTTTAGTGTTAATTGTATGTTAATTTACCAGATCTATGTTTTTTTTTTGATTCGTATAAGTTTTAAAAATTAGGGTTTCTGGGTATATTTGGGGGTTTTGGGTGTTTATGTGTTATTGAGTGTTATTGATTGTTATTGAGTGTTAATTGTATGTTAATTGACCAGATCTATGTTTTTTTTTTGATTCGTATAACTTTTAAAAATTAGGGTTTCTGGGTATATTTGGGGGTTTTGGGTGTTTATGTGTTATTGAGTGTTATTGAGTGTTAATTGGATGTTAATTGACCAGATCTATGTTTTTTTTTTTTGATTCGTATAATTTTTAAAAATTAGGGTTTCTGGGTATATTTGGGGGTTTTGGGTGTTTATGTGTTATTGAGTGTTATTGATTGTTATTGAGTGTTAATTGTATGTTAATTGACCAGATCTATGTTTTTTTTTTTTATTCGTATAATTTTTAAAAATTAGGGTTTCTGGGTATATTTGGGGGTTTTGGGTGTTTATGTGTTATTGAGTGTTATTGATTGTTATTGAGTGTTAATTGTATGTTAATTGACCAGATCTATGTTTTTTTTTTTGATTCGTATAAGTTTTAAAAATTAGGGTTTCTGGGTATATTTGGGGGTTTTGGGTGTTTATGTGTTATTGAGTGTTATTCAGTGTTTTGGGTGTTTATGTGTTATTGAGTGTTATTCAGTGTTATTGATTGTTAATTGACCAGACTCTGTGTGGTTTCATGGCTTGTGATAAAAAAGAGCTTATGTGCTTATTGCACACAGGCTCAGGTCGACCAGATCTATGATTTTGATGGTTATGTGAAATTGCCTGAGTTGTGTGGGTGCAAACGGGTAGGTTAACACCTTGATCTGCCACCTTTGAGTGGTATGAAAACCTGCTCTGGCCTACCCCAGTCCACAGACTCTGTGTGGTTTCATGGCTTGTGATAAAAAAGAGCTTATGTGCTTATTGCACACAGGCTCAGGTCGACCAGATCTATGATTTTGATGGTTATGTGAAATTGCCTGAGTTGTGTGGGTGCAAACGGGTAGGTTAACACCTTGATCTGCCACCTTTGAGTGGTATGAAAACCTGCTCTGGCCTACCCCAGTCCACAGACTCTGTGTGGTTTCATGGCTTGTGATAAAAAAGAGCTTATGTGCTTATTGCACACAAGCTCAGGTTAGACCCCGTTATCATATACTTTACGGGTTGGGTTATATTTACCGTGGCTATTTTTTTAGATTTACCGTGTGATGAAACTGCTTATGTAACAGAAAATAAATAACAAACTGCTTATATGCTTGATAAGCAGTTTGTTGTTTTAAGCTGATTTGATACTTGTTTTTTTTTAAAAAAAAAAAAACTGAGATAAGGCAATGATGATTTAAAAAAAATGATTTTGGCATGGCATTTCCGAATGGACGGCAAAAAAAACTTATTTTTGCAACCTTTGATGTTGCAGCCATATATGATATGCTAATATGTGAAACAAGTTATAATCTGAGCCTATGTTATCTCTAACTTATTAATGTGTAAATTGATACCTGTTCTGTGTAAAATGGTGATTGAGACATATCGGCAGCCAATGCAAATTGTTGTTTCTTTGTGGCTTGTTTAACCCCCTTGCTTGTTTAACCCCCCTAGTACTAAACTAAAAAAATAGCCACGGTGCTTATTACCCACCCCTATCTTCTGTAACTTGTTGAAAGTTGTGGAAACTGCACTTGTTGTAACTTGTTTGGTGGTGAGAGTTACTTTGTGATACTGGTGATGAGAGTTGCTTTGTTTGTGATACTGATGAGAGTTGCTTTGTTTGTGATACTGGTGATGAGAGTTGCTTTGTTTGTGATACTGATGAGAGTTGCTTTGTTTGTGATACTGGTGGTGAGATTGCTTTGTGGTGAGGCTCAATATATCACGAGCCTTTGTTGTACCTAACACTTACCCAACTTGGTCTTGTGATTTTGTGAGCTGGTTTGCAGGCTTTTGTGAGAATCTGGACTGTTGAGCATAGTATTTGTGTTGCTTTTGTGAGAATCTTGTGAGCTTGTTGTGTGTCTGGTTTGCAGGCTTTTGTGAGAATCTGGACTATTGAGCATAGTATTTGTGTTGCTTTTGTGTTGAATCTGCTGTGCATTCTGAAAGGATGGCAAAGTGATTTTTATCACTTTCGCAACCTTCAACTCCCAGCCTTGCTAAGAATCTGCAGTTTGGTCAAAATAATTTTTTAAAAGGCGATGACGATTGGTTTCTAGAAACCGAAAGGATGGCAAAGTGATTTTTATCACTTTCGCAACCTTCAACTCCGAGCCTTAGTAAAAATCTGCAGTTTGTGATGTGTTTGTGTGAATCTGCAGTTGGACAATAATTTGGACATAAACTTTGTGCTTGTGATGTGTTTGTGTGAATCTGCAGTTTGGCGATGACGAAACACCATATCCGAGCCTTACTTTGTGTTGTGTTTGTGTGTGTTTGCAGCTGGACATAAACTTGGACCCATTGGACATAAACTTGGACCCATTGGACAAAAACTTAAAAACTTATAAAAAAAAAAAAAAAAACTTAAAAGAAAAACTTAAAAGAACTGGGAAAAAAAAAAGTAAGGATTACTTATTTTTACAAAAAAAAGTTACAAAAAAAAAAGTTACAAAAAAAGTAAAAAAAAAAAAAAAAAAAAAAAAAAAAAAAAAAAAAAAAAAAAAAATCAAATCTGACATGAACAGTAGCCTAGGGGGGAGTGGTTCCTCCTAGACCCCATAGACTACGGTTTTGTTAGTATGCCCCTAAATCAATTTGAAGCATACATTTGACTGATGATTGATCGTATGAGTTGATTAGATTGATTAAATAGTGTCTCTCATGACTTCTACTTTGGTGCAAGTATCAAAATACATATATACATACCCTCCCTATAGTCTATTTGTACAAACCGCGAAGTACATGATACAACCGTCCGGAGCTTGCAATCATTGAAACCCCCTATAAGGGGGTCCTTATAAACTGCCCCAATACATATATTCCAAGACAATATATAATATATTGGGGGTGTTTGGTTTGAGGGGTATGGAAATGAAAGAATGACTTTCATTCATAATACACTTGTTTGGTTAGTTGGTTTTAGTTTTGAAAATGGGTATCAAACCCTCAAAGCTAGCTATTTCTAGCTCACCAAACGTGGTGGGTTTTTAAACACATACCTATTCTCATAACCATAGTCATTCTCTCTACAGACCAAACACCCTGTCAAATATTACAAACTTGGTTAATTGTAGGTATAAAGTGATTTCGACTGTATAGACGACAAGATTAGTATCGGCTTCTTAGGGAATCACACATAAGGACATCGTACCATAGCATGTTTCGCTCACTCTTTGATTATCGTTAATGCCGCCAAATTCCCTTTCTCGTCACCAACGATGTCAAGCCTAGTCTTGACTGCATGTACAACGTTTTCAATTTTCTTTTTGATTACTCTTTTTAGTTTTTGTTTGTTTGTTCGCAGAGCTACGTCATCTTAAAAGTGCATTATCTTAACTCAACAACAAAGGTTCGTGAGGAATTCCAGTTCTTATTAAAATGGAAAAAATAATGTTTTTATGAAACAACAAAAAATTACTCGATAATTCTTAATTATAAGTAACAATTAAATGTTGTATGAGATACCATCATTGAGCTAGAGTCATATCAAAGTGTATAAATTGAGGGTTAGTTTTTTAGAACGAAATTGAGGGTTATGGTTGCTTTTAAAAAAGTCTTGTAATTATAAGAGCACATGATATCACAATGTTATCCTTAATGCATCGGATGACACCGAATGTCATGCCACACCGCAACTCACTATCATGGTCGGAGTTATTGGTAGCGTCATGAGAACGACCCTGTTTTTGTGTGTTGTTGAAGTAATTTTCTGTAACCACTTCAGACAAGCAAATGAGGCATTTCGGATGAACCAGGTGAGCGTTCCTCCGAAAGGTTTAGGTGCTGATCCCTTCGCTTTGGAGGGTCTTCCGGATATCTGCACACAACAGCACGCGTTAGGCTCGCCCCGGGTGTTATCCCAGGACCCACCTCCGGCGTGAGAGTAAGTATCGGATATACCGAGGGACTCTAAACAGTAATATGGAGTAAATATGGATGGTAAAAGTTAGTTGAAGGTAGTAAATGAGCTGGGTATTTATAGTACCCAGCCTTGGTACCTGAAATGGCGGCGCCTGATTTTCTGGGAACATATCCCAGACATGATCCCGTAAATCCTGGGCGGCGGCGGCGTCTGCTGCTGCCATCTGTCCAAAAGGTAATGTCACTGTCCTATTGTTAACAGTTGTGTTGGCCACATAAGTCAGGGGTCCTCCGGCTTTGCCGGATGATTTCATTCCGTCCGGATGGCCGGACCACATGAGCCGTTCGGACACATACGCCAACATGTCCCCCCCAGTATCATAGTATCGGTCTAACCGATGTTGTGATACTATAAAAGTTTTGAAATCTTGGTTTACTGATTTCGCGGGGTTTGCTTTTCGGTTTTCATCTGGAGGAACCCGTGTCGTTTGAATATGACCACTTCTGATATATTATCGGCTCCTGCGTATAGTCCAAGTTGTCACCCGAAGCAAAAATGTCTCTTTTATCGATAAGATTTGCTTCCCTATTTTATTTCCGCTCGCGACGTTATGTGGGCTTTTTGCCGCATCGGCTAATCATTTTGTAGGAAACCGCCATCACATACGCCTTACGGACCTTTCTTGATGATGATACTCATGGCACCACTTTTGGGGTACCATACGGACGACACACGCCGTGCGGGCCTTTTTGCCATAATGATGTCAGCCAGATTATTCGTGTTTCTTTCGGTATTCTTCCGAACGATCCCCTGATGATTCCATTGTAAAGGACAAACCCTTTGCGATATTGTCCGGACTGTTTTCGTCTGGGGGGATTCATGCTGTTTGGACACATACGCCAACATCTCCCCCCCCCCCCAGTATCGGAGTATCGGCTGAGCGGATGGTACGATACTTAGTGCAAATTAATTGAATCCGGATTTGGCTCTTCCGATGGACCCGGGCCGTTAGGTTTGAGTATGTTGGGTGTTATGCTTAACCCACTAGAAGTCCTTTCGCCTCTATTGTTATCATTTGTTATTTATTATATTACCCCCCTTTATTCTTTTTTTTTTTTTTTTTTTTTTTTTTTACAAGGTGTTGACACGCATGCGCGTGTCCCGCGCGTGGGTGGAAATGTAGCCACGTCAGCGCCTGATTGGGCACGATGTTTCATACCTTTCTTTTTACCTATAAATAGCGTCACTTGTGTCATCTTTTATTACCGTAATTCTATACTTTTATCTGAGACGCCCATCGGTATTATTTTCCGAATGTGATGAGTGTGTAAATACTCATCATTTTATACCCATAAAAGGCACAAAAATAACCAAAAATGGCCAAATATACCAAATTATACTGCAGATATCATTGGTTTGTGTTTTTATGCATTTCAGGTACAAAGGATTGAAAACGGAGCGAAAACTGGCATTTTTGGATCGACTCGACAACATTGTGCATTTGATCAACAAAAGTCAAAGTCAACTCCAAAATTACCAAAATGACACAATTGATCCTTGGAAATTATTTTCAGTCTTTGGCAGCCTTAGTCCTTGGATTTTCAGATTTTTCATGAATGGTCCTTAAACTTTAAAACAAATCCATTTCCTATCCTACTTAAATAAACCCAATCCCAAAATACCCAACCCGTCCCTTTTATTAATAAAAACTACCCTTCCCCTTTCCCGCCTATGGAACCCAGCTAATCACCCAACACCATCATCACCTCTACCTCTACTATTATCACTGCCATACTCCACCTTCCCCCTCCTAGACACTCCACCCCACTCAAAGCCAAAAATACTTCACGAGATACCAATCCATGTCATCAATCCGTATGTACAATTGGGCGCCAAAATGTAATCCGAAGGCTGAGATGATGCTAAAACCAATCTAATGGTGGGAAATGATCAGAAGAAGCACAAATGGTATCCAAGGCTATTTCTACTCACAGAACTAGCACAAAAGTGGAAGACCCTTAGTTTTTAGGGTAGTATAAATAGAGTATCTTGTATCAATTGTATTTAGGTTTTATTTTAGCTTATTTTAAGGTATTGTAATCTTTAGCTTATTTCGAGAATTGTAATTTACTCTTTTTAATATTAATTCAGTTTTCAGTTTAATTACTCAAGAAATTCCAAAAATAGCCTTTAGCTTATTTACTGTTCAACAGCTTGTTCATGTGCTTATTTTGCTTCTTTGTGATTTTCTGATATCATTGATGTTATATGGAGTTAAATTGATGGTTTTTATTAACTTATGTTCAGTTTGCCTTAAAAAGTTTAAAAAAAGCCAGAAAAACAGTCCAAAGCAAGTCAACTTAGGTATTAGCTTGTTAGTGCTTATTTCTAAAGTAGAAGTAGCTTATTAGGGGTTAATTAAGTTAGTTAATCAAAACTGAATAAGTTCCATAGCTTAAATCAGTAGGTGGTAGTTAAAATCTCAAAATCAGTTTCATTAAGGTGTGTTTGGGTTAAGACCCAAAATGGGTCATTTTGGGTGAAAACTGTTCATTTTCATTTTGCCCAGTTTTGATCTTGATTAACTCAGCATATTTAAGTTTTATTTAGGAGCTTTTAGCATGTTTTCAATGATTTATAGGATTTGAGTTCATGAGTACACTTATAGGGCTGCTACTGATCCAATAAGCTCTCAGAAGCTATAAGCTCAGTTAAGCACTTGTTTTTGTATTCTTCATACTCACTTTGGTCTATCTAGTGAATTGGAAAGATCTGGCATCAGTTGGTTAGGATTTGAGGATTTTAGAACACAACAGTCCTTGCATCAGTTGAACATTCCTAGTTGCAGCCTTTCTCTTTGATTTTTCATTTTCTCAGTTTAAGCCCTCATAAGCTATAATTTGGCTCAGATAAGCTTGGTCTGCTTGTCTAGTGGTTCCCATTTTTCTTTGATTTTTAAGATTAGCTTTTAGTAGCTTTTGATCAGCTTGATTCAGGCACTTTTTGCCCTGCACATGCTGATCTCAGAGGACTCTTAGCTTATTTGTGTGGATTTCAGTGCTTATTTGTTGCTTAATCTGAGTTTATTGTTTGAGTTAGATCATTTCTACCCCACTTTGCTTATTTCAATTTTCAGTTAGCTTAAACATAGCTTAATCAGCCATTTCCATCAGCCTCAGCTTATTTTCTAGTATTAACCCTCTGATCAGTCATTTTGGGCTTATTTGAGAGCTTATTGTAGCTTTTCATAATTAGTTGTAGTTGTAAAATTTGCTCATTGTCAAGTGCTGATTCAGTTGGTATAAGAAAATCTAAAAAATAAAATAGTTAGCTTAAGGACTGAGCCAGGATTCGAACCCTGGTCTCTTGCTTAGCCTTGATTTTTTTTACTTTAGCTTATTATTATCTGTTTTGCTTATTCCAGCTTATCTGGATAAGCTAGCTTCCCCTGCTTATTTTTCCTAGAATCAGTGCTTCATTTAGGACTTTCCTGTAATTTTTCATAATTTTCCAAGTTCATTTAGTATTTTTAATTCATTTTTCTTTTTAATTCAGTATTTAATTCATAATAAATAAAATAAAAGTCAAAAAAATATAATTCTTTTTTTCAAATTTTTCTTTTATCATTTAGGATTTAGGAAAATTAATTTTACATCCCTAGGGTTAATATTTCTTAGATTTCACGTTTTAGTCTCGCGTTTTCCCGGTTTTAATTACATTATTTGTTTTCTTTGCGTTTTGCTAATATATGCTTTTTAGATTTATATGTATAAGTTTCCCTTAGCCTATTTATGCTTCCCGTAGTTGTAGGTTATTTAAATTTCATCAAAATCCAAAATCTCTTCGTTTTCACTATTCACTACACGATTCACAAACCCGATCTTACAGATTCCATTCATCCTTCATCGGGGATAACGAACCGGGTTACACATACTTCACTTGTGTTTCCTAGGAAATAATTACACATTGATTTTTGCGAATCAGAACGATCCTTGCATATCAAGCCGAGCGGCCTCCACACTTGTCCTTCGACTATAAAGGTATATTCCGAACCATTTATATCTTCTTTTATTTTGTTGTCCGGCTATATCCTGCTATCCCTCGGTAAAGTTATGTCGGTTTCTCCCGTTTCGATTCATGACGAGGACACCCAAGGGGCTGGGGAGTTTGCTCCTAAGTTTGATGTTCAAAAATATACGTCTCGGATGGACGAAGAGGCAGTTTATATGGTAACAATGGATCTTGGTATTCCGGTAGACTTGCATCCGCGGTTACCTCCGAAAGGTATGATGATGAATGAGTTACCAGATGATGCTATTGGTTTATACTTGGAATATTTTTATGAGGGTGGTCTTAGTGTGCCCTTTTCTACCTTTTTGTTGGATGTCATAAGATATTACAAAGTTCATATTTCCCAACTGGTTCCGCTGGGTATGCATGGTGCAACCCTTTTTTAGGTATATTGCCGAAGCTTGCATATCGATCCCACTACTCCTTTGTTCCGAGCATTCTACAAACTGAGTAAGCAAGGCCATTGGTTTTCTTTTGAGAAGAGGGGTGGCCGGGAGAAAAGGGTTTGCTTCCGGGAAATTCTTACTGGTTTGAAAGGCTGGAAACGTGACTTCTTTTTTATAGATAGACGGGCTATTCCGTTCGCTATGCCATGGAGGCATCATGATTCGGATATATCGGACCCCTTTCCGAAGGGCGAATTCAATGTTGCTGATGCTGATCGATTGGCTCAGGATGTGATCGATCTGATTCAGATTCCTCGGGGTTTTCTCTATGTCGTTGGGCTTTCTTCTCATTGGGATCATCCCGGTTACCGGGCGGCAATTAGGGATGCCGAGGGAAAGGGTATAGCCTTTCAGTCTTTGCGTTTGTCTTTCTTTTGTTTACGTTTTGACGTGTTCATGCATGTTTATCTCTAACCATTTTATGTTCTTCCTTTCCACAGCTATAACCATGTCTGAATATCTGAAGAAACCAAAGATCCGAAAGGGCGCAACTGTGACGCAAGGGGATCAATATCGGGAGGGTCAGTCCCATGAGATGCACGTGACCAATCCCGCCGCCTCCAACGCTGAAATTCCGGAGAAAACGGTCGAACTGAAACAGGTTGAAGTGCCTGACGACAAAGTGCTGGAGGCGAAGAAAAGGAAACAAGAGCAATTCGCCGCCCGACAGACGCACCAGCCTCAGCAGGGAGGGACCCGATTCCGCGTTCATCGCAGCGAAGGGGGAGGAGGGGTGGTTCGGCCAATGAAACGAAGCAGGCCGAACGAAGGTGTTAATGTGGTGGATCTGGATGCTATGGAGCAGCCCATTCTGTAACACCCGTTCCCCAGGTGTTGGGACCCCACCCTAGATGAAAGTGGGTAAAGAACTTATGTGATTGGTTGGTCAACAAAGCTACATGGAAGTCAAACCCGGTAGTTAAACTAATAGTCAAAGTATGACTAACATAGTGATATGGAATATGATGAATAAACTAGAAGGACCTAAGTTGCCAAGTGTTAATTATGTGTTATAAGTTAGTTGTGGTTAAAATAGAAGGAATGAGACTTGAGGGACTAATTATGTCAAAGGGCCAAAGTCCACACCTAACTAGTTATATCTAGTTATTTCTAGATGAGTCTTGCATTATTGAGGTGTGTGAGAAGGCCGGTTTTCTAGTGAGAAGAAAAGGAGGGAAATTAGCTAGGTAATGATTGATGCGTGGTTTTGCAACCTTACAACAGGTTTTACCTCTCGAGGGATCTCAAGAGGCTTACAACCCCACCAGGCAGTGTACCTGACCGATGTAGTATAGTGTAGTGGTAAGTACGGGGGATTGATCGTTCTCCACAGGGAATAGTGTTCGTTAGGTATGAAAAACTACTCTAATAGGTCTAAGGGTGAGAGAAGATTCTTTTTATGTTTTTTATAATTTTATGAAAGCAAGTAAAATCTCGGGTTTGAAAGAGTGGGCGGAATTAGTTGCTAGTCAACTAACCCAAGTTACTACAAATGCAAATAAAATAAAATAACTGAAAATGAAAAGGTGGTAAAACTTATGTGGAGAGATATGTGTTTACTTAGATTTCCTTACTCCCTAACTATCTTTTACCGGTTGATTAGTGTGTATTAATTGCGTGGATGACGGGTGTATTCCTTAATACCAATCGTGGGGTGGCGTACGTACTTCCCCAACTCTACAAGCTCCTACTTCACTCCTATGTCGAGCCGGCTAGGAAGCTCCTAACATGGGATCATTAGAATTCGCTTGTGCATTAAATACAACCATAAAAACCTTAGTACGCATTGGTTCATGTTTCTTAAGACGTTCAAGCAAGTTACCGAATAGGAAGTTAGCCAGTTTTCTTAAGCCTAACATAGATGAACAATCATCCAATACAACTAATAACACACTAATAACCAATAATCAATAGCTAGGTTTCATTAGATCTAAGCAAACACAAGATAAATCTAGCCTAACATGTTAAACAAAAGACAAGAACAAGATAGAATCAAACAACACATAGACATATTGAATGATTAATTGATAACTTATCTTCAATGTAACATGGAAGATCTCAAAGCAAAAAGCCTTGAAAAAGCTGCTAAAATCATCTTAGGGTTTTCACACACAAAGTTCCCCAATAAGTTCCACACTAATGACAAAAAATTGCAAAACTATATATAGACTTTCAGATCTGACGGCGTCACGTTATGGAGTGTGACGCCGTCACCTCGCCGCTTTTAGGGTTCCCGGATGACCTTCTTGACGCCGTCCCTCTTTAGCTCTCCAAAATCCGTTCTGGCTTATCAAGGCTTGACGCCGTCAGACTTAGGGGTGACGCCGTCCCTCTTTAAATTAAGCCGTGACGACCTTGATCACATTAAAGCGTGACGCCGTCAGAATTCCATGCAAATTTCTCTGGCTTATCATAAGTAATTTTCACATCCACCACTTTTGCCAAGCCATGACGCCGTCCAGAACAAATCCTGACGCCGTCAAAGGTAATTTCCAGCACAATTTTGAGACTTTGTCGTTTTCTTCACTTTTATGCTCCAAAAACGTCCAAAATGCCTCCTTTTCCAGATTTCCCCTCAAAAGTACCTAAAATGACAAAAGGAACGATTTAGGGCAATATTTGATCAAATAAATACGATTTAGGGCTTAAATGACCCCTTAAAAGCGGTACACTTTTCGCTTCATCAATGATCTATGAAGAAGAAAGTGAAGATCAAGTGTTTATAGCCTTCCCTTAGTGATGATCATCACAAGTAAGTAATTCATTGTCTTGTTTTAGTAAAGTTATAGATGAGAAGAAAAGTGGGAAATCATCATATGATATGGGTATGATCATATGATGATTTGGTTAGTAAGATGAGTATGTTTTGATGGGTTTTGATAACCCTTGTTTATGTATTTGAGTATTATGTGAGTAGGTTTTAATTATGATGGATGATGATGATGAGGATGGAAGACCATAATGATGATGATGATATTGATGTTATGTAGCTTGGATTGAGGTAAGTAAACCGGTATAATGTAAAGTTATAATGATTTCTATGCATTATGTGTTATGTGGCTAATATGTTAAGTTATGGTTGTTAGTATAATGGTAGTATGTGTAAGAGATTATAAGGTTAGAGGATGTGTTAGTATGAGTGGATTAAGGGAAAGGAAAGGTTAAGGCTTATGAGGTTAAGGTATGTGTTATGCTCAATGTCATTTGATTAATGGTTGTGTAATGTGTAATGTATTGAATGAGGTATAATGTTAAGTTATATCCGTTTTACTTACTAAGCATTCGTGCTTACGGTTTAAGTGTTCAATGTTTTGTAGGCTCATATATGATGCTATGGCTTGGAAGAGAGCAAGGCTTGGGTTATAGCTTAAGGATACGGAAGTGGATTGGAAATAATAAGCATTAGGAGCTAGGTAGAATGCCGAGCTCGAGTCATGGTTGTATCCCCGAGAGTCTCTTTTATGAGTCGTATAATGTGTGTCAAAGTCGGGTAACGGTTTGGAAGTCTAACGATGGGTCAAAGTGTGTTTTATGTGTTTTTGAGTAAAGTCTAAAGGGGCGTTTGGTTTATGTGTAAACGTACCCATTTTGAGTAGTAAACGGGTCAAGTACCCTTGAAACATGTTTGATATGTTAAATAAATGAAGTTGGTCAAGTTAGATGTGAAACGGAAGTGGTATAAGTGGTTTGTTGTGAAAATGGGTCAAAACGGGTTATGCAAATAACCCGTCTCATTTGTAAAAGTACCCCTTTGGGGTGTTAATCAGTAAATGTTTTTGTATGAAAATAAACTATTGGACATACTAAAGGATTCTGGAAAGTTTCGTCAAGTTTCGAGTCCGGGAGGTCGGGTTTCTGAGCAGGCCTAGCGAAAATGCAAAAATTGGGACAGTAGGTCTGTCCAGATTTGCTGGACAGAGCAGATACGGCGCATCTCCTTGTTGAGATATGGCGTATCAGGTGATACGGCGCATCTCCTTTTTGAGATACGGCGCATCTATCCACAGTCCAGATTTGGCAGTTTTCAAAAAATCATATCTTTTAATCCGTAAGTCGAAATAGGTCGTGCCACCTATCGTTTCGAAGGTAATTGAGTCTAGTTTCATTTAAAAATAGTCTCAAGGGCTAAAAGTTTATAGATTTTTGTCAGTGGTCAAAAGAGTAAGCAGATGTCCGTTAAAGTGAGTCGATTTCGCGTAAAAAGTTTTAAATTTTGGTCTAAACGGGCACGGGGCGTTACAACTTGGTATCAGAGCTTCGGTTTAAGTGAATTATGTTCTCTTTAGGATTGCCTAGACTTAAACCACTCGTAGACGTGTTGAGCTTAAGTTTAAGTAACGCCGGCTAATATTGTGAAAGTTATAGGATTTGAATGTTGAATTATGTAATGGATTATGTGCTTGCTATACGAGTTTAATGATGAGGATTTATGAATATGTTTTATGTAATCTAGGTGGTGAAGGGCTTGATGTGTAAATGATAGGATTATCGTGCACCTCGGGTTGTGTCGGTAATTATTATGTGATTATGCGAATGCGCATTATAGAAGTAGTAAAGAATGTGTATAGAAAGGATAAGTAGTATGCTTGCTATAGAAAGACGAGAATAGAATGTCGTACTAGTGAGAAATTATAAGTGGGCATAAGAAGTTATATGAGAATGTGTTCATAGCAGGGATTTAGATATTGAGTAAAGCGAATTGTTGAAATAAGTAATTGCAAGATATTAAAGAGACGTACGAGTAATGAATGATACCTAAAGTAGCTATTGCATCAATTGCTAAAGTAAAGAAGTAAGTACCTTAACGATAATAGACAAATGGTATGTCATAGACGTGTTCAGATGTTCTAAATCATAAATTGAGAATAGATTAACGAAGTGTAAACGTTTAGTGACGTTTATCTCTTATGAAAAGAATGATCGAGTGTGGGTTAAGAGTATGAATGAGATAAGTATGTACTAATGTGTTGTCGTTTTTATGTAAAGTGTTATTGTGGCATAGGCAAGGTGATTATGTATGCGAGTTACACTACTAGAAAAACAGCCATTCTTGACTCCAAATGCGAGTCAAGAAGAGCCTTTATGACGCGCAAATGCGAGTCAAGGAAAGACCCGTCATAAAGCTTCATGACTCGCATTTGTGCGTCATCCTTCTATGACTCGCACTTATGACCCACGTTTTATGACTCTCCTTTTTGCGAGTCATAACCTAATTTTTTTTTATATGACTCACGTTTTATGACTCTCCTTTTTGCGAGTCATAACCTAATTTTTTTTTTTAAATTAATTTTTTTCAGTTCCTAATTTTCTATTAAATGACAATTAAAAACCTGATAATCCAAAATTAAAAACACAAATATCAAAATAACGCATTTCATATATATATACACCAAAGTAAAGTATCAAAACAGATACATAAAATCTAAACTCATAATCCATCATGAAACAATTATTTTCACAAGTGTTCCTCACAAAAGCCAAGATAAACCACTAGAAACAAATACCATAAACCTTCTTCAACGATTTGCCTTGGCAACTCGTTCAATCTCGTGATATAGAGAAAAAAGGTGATGCCACATACTTTGCAAATACTGAGTACGACGCCAGCTTTGAGAAGACGAACGGCCACAGCTTCGCTGGTGTATACCTATAAGAAAAGCAAAGATTCCGTATGAGACAACTGTTATAGCATCGATAGTAACAAACAAATGCAGATGGTTCTATCCGAAAGTGGCAGCTATTACTAACCATCAGATGTGCTTGCACCAACATCAGGAAAGGCACTTGCATGAGCCAAAGACGTACCGGAGGGCTGCTCATCAGTTACTGAAACAAAACCTTCGGTTCGCTGACCACTTACTGAAATAGAATCGCTGCCCATAAAACGGACGCACCCTGATTCGAAATTTAAAATCGTTGGTACATGGGCCGACCCTGCAATAAACAACGAAATCATTAATAACAACTTATAAAGCAGCAGCTGAATGTTTATGACGACACACAAAAATGTAGAAAAGCATTACCCGCATAACTGTTATAGGATTGATAGTGACAAACAACTCGAAATGGTTGTATACAAAAGTAGTAGCTATTACTAACCGTCGAATGTGATTGCACCAACACCGGTTGAGGCAGACACATGAGGCAAACACGTACCGAAGGGCTGCCCACCAGTTCTGTAACAGTAGATGCATCAGGAATTGCAGATGCTGCTGCTTCTGCATCAGGAATTCCTTCTGTCAAATAGTAACATAAGGCATCATCATGAAATTTGTACCACAATAAAAATCTATTTCAAAGTGTGTAATGTCGAAATCAAACATTCAGGTATTGTCTCTTTTGGTTTACTGTTTCAAACTCTGCTACATTATATAGATTATTATAATCACACTATTTTTTTTTCATTAATGGCCAGAATAGCATAATGGGTAAAAACCGTAAAAAAATATTGGAGGTTGTATTTGCTGGCACTTATCTTGACCCTATACATTGCTTCAAAGTGAACTGTTATCTCAGAGTTTGTTTGTTGCTTCTACAAGACTGTTACCAGTTTGGATGGTACTAGCTATTCAAGGCCTAAACACATGGTAAACGTAAGTAATTTCTTGATTTTGTTTCAGTTTATACCAGTTTGGATGGTACTAGCTATTCAAGGCCTAAACACATGGTAAACGTAGCTATTCAAGGCCTACACATACCTTCACCGAAGATGAAACACGAATACTACTACCATAACAAACTAAGCACGCTCACCACATTAACAATATAATAAGATCAGATGATTACCAATCTGTTAGCGGTTGAATCCCAAAGCTGCACATCAGAACTGTTTAAGCCAACTGAGATGTGACGACCATCGGGTGCCCATTTAACACTTGTAACAGGACCGCTTTCATCATCAACTGTCACGAGTTCTGATGTGTTACCATCGGTAGCATCCCATAGATACACTGTGTTTCATCATCAACTGTCACGAAAATCTAAATGTAACAATAAATTTAGCTAAAATAGATGGATTATTACCTGAGGAATGTATCTACGGGCTTTGACTATCTTCGGCTGATGGACCGGTGCAGCAAACAAGTCACTGCATGAACATTTAACATCACAATTAGCATAAACAGCTTCAAAATAAGATGTATAATGAGGTTTAATAGATAAAAGGGCATACGCTTTCTTTTATGTGTTCATATACTGAGAATCATAATAAGATTTCGTTCGATGCCTTCGCATTCCATCAACTGCAGAACTTTAACTGTTTGCTCACACAAACCCTGCGTAAAATATTACTCCGTAATTAAGAACACTTTACGAAAGTTTTATAGCTAATGTTTCTACCTATTTTTATATATAGCTATTGGAAAATGATAAACGTGTTAAGCAAAAACTCAATGTGATAATAGCTCAATATACTGAAAAAGGTAGAATAGTAACTTGCCTGTTGGGCATAAGCATTTGCGAGCACACAGAAAATTCTAGCCGAGAGGGCCACTCCTTCCAATTTCATCATATTTCTTCAACTACGGGTCTATTATTTTAAAGCAGAACAGTTCGTAGTCATCACAGCCTAGCAAAATTAGCATTGTTATCACTCATGTATCTGCCATACCCACAACAACAATACGCCGGCCTGGCAAACATCCACCTATAACAGTTTAACGAAAGCGACATCATTAATCGTCTGAGTATATGAATCAGTTAAAATAGATGTGTGCACTGGTAAAAATGGTCGTAGACGCTCTCCTATAAGATATATATATATATGATTATATGTTAATCAGCCGACTAATTTAGAGTGTCATAATCAGTTGTTGGTGCAAGCAAAGACAAAGGCACTAAACTTCTCACGCTTAACAGAATTAAAACAAAACTCTTTAACTACCTTAACTTTACAATACTTTCATCATTCTTCACCTATAACTTTATATGCCCGTTCAAGTAATCAGGTCAAACGATTCTAGAGAAGATGAATATACCTTAGCAATAACTTCAGCAGTCTCCCTAAAATCAACACACCTCGTCACATTCGACTTGGCGAGAAACTCATCAATTAGCCGTATTCCAATATTATAACCCCTGTGGCGGTTGGTGGTGATGATTCCTGCGGCGGTTGGTCATGATTCCGGCGGTGGTTGGTGGTGATGCTTCCGGCGGTATTAAAAAAGAAAAAAGGATCCGTAGTTGATCTATACAATTAAACTGAATATTATTAGATCTAAACCAAAAGAAAAAAAACACCTTATTATGAAACCTTGGAGAGAAAGCATCGAGATTCAAACCTTGGAGATGAGATCTGTCCGTGGTGGTTGGTGGTGATGGTAGACGGCTGTGATGATTCCTGCGGCGGTTTGTCATGATTCCGGCGGTGGTTGGTGGTGATGACATATACCGGCGAGCGAGATAGAGAGAAAAGAGGGAGTGTGTGTTTTTTTGTTTCAGTGGGAGTTGTTGAAAATATGGGGGTGACCTAGATAAGATGGAGGGACAATGAAAATCATTTGATTTTGGGGAAAAAAGGTGGGCGGGAGTTAGCCAAATGTGATTATGACCCATATGTTATGACGCTTCTTAAAGCGAGTCATCTCCAATAAAAAATTTACTCGTTATGACTCTTATTTTATGACTTCGCTATTTGCGCGTCATCTTGTAGTGAGCGTCATAAAATGCGAGTCAAGGATGGCTGTTTTTCTAGTAGTGTTATAATGTGATGTATAGACAAAGTGGAAAAAATAAACTACAAGGGAACTTCAATTAAATGAGTCACGCCTAGAATTCTTGTTGTGATATGAAGTGTTATAAATGGGATAGATGAACGAGTTTTAAATTATAATGTAAGACAAATGTATGGTCTAGAAAATGATTCATGTTAAACGTTGGGACAAGTCATGTCAAGATTTAAGTGAGTCAATCGGGATGAAATAGGCAACATTAAAAGAATGAACATGTGTAAAATGGAGTAAGAGAATACTATGAAGCTAACAAGAAAACGATAAGTGTAATGCGACAACTTGGATGAAATGTAATATATATATATATTCAAATGTGCGAGGGTATGAAAAAGATGAACATTACTAAGATGGTGTCGAGTAATGAAAGGTAATGGGCGAGTAACTAAAAATGCGTAAACCAAGGGGAAAAGAATACAAAAAGGTGTAGTCTAAGAAATACTTGAGCAATGAATAAGAAGTGAACGTAGAATTAGTAAAGTGGAAGCGATTGATTGATAATGGCACGTAGCGAATTGTTTACCGAGCACTTTGATTAGTGCCGGTGATTACATCATGATTATATGAATACATGTTAAAGTAACGGTAATGGGATATGAATAGGAACGATAAGTGGTATTAGAGGTGGGATCAATAAGTAACTTAAGGTGTTGTTAGGAATATAAATATTCATATGAAGGTTCGGTCACCCCGAGTATCTAATTAGCATTTATATAGCTCGTAGGCTTATATATATTCGTTTAGTATTATTAGTAATATTAGTATTAACTTAGTCGTATTTATATTTGTGGAGTGGGTCGGGGCTTTCCCCACTGTCAGCTCACTCCACAGCCCACTAGGGGCAACAATATGTAGTAGTATATAAGACCCTTCCCACACTTGGGAAGGGTTGGAACTCTTGTCACATTTCACACATTGAATCTAATATACAAGTTTTCCCTTTCAACTATCTCTCTCTCTCTCTAGTTCTTGCATCTAACTCAAACCATGGATCTAATCTTCCATGAATCCAGACCACCCGAATCAACCACACAATCAAGATGGTTATATCCTACAATTGGTATCAAGAGCCATGGTTAGGTCCGATTGATTGTGTGTGCCTAGATTTGTGGTCTCTATTTTATTTGTGTGGTTCGAACATAGTTTCAAGAGTGTCACTAGCTGTCAATTTTTTTTTATTCTATTTGTTCGAATATCTTTGACAGGTGATGTCTATCTTTGTGGTTCGAATACCACTTGAGTTCAAATGTTGATTTGTGTCTTTGGGCTGTTACTGTTGAAAGATCCGGTATTTTTTGTTCTTCTTATTTCTTTTTGGATCGAGACTTGTTGACTGGTCTTTTAAATGCTTCTTTTGTCTTGGTTAGTATTGAAAAACCTTAGTCAAAACAAATGTGTAGCATATTCTTGTGGTCAAAAAATCAACACGTGTTGTGAGTTTTGATTCTTTACTGATGATTTCTTTGAAATGATTAGTGACATGTTGGTTTGATAGTGGTCAAAGAGTAGATTTTCGATATTAAGTGCACGTATTGTTCACCAATATTTTGTTAAAATGGTACTTCAATGTTCCTGGTTGGATTGATGGTGATGTTCTTGGATGCTGTTTGTGTCCAAAGGTATTGTTCATTGATGCGGTTTGTGGTTAAGGTGACTTGTGTTTTGGAGTGTAACCAAAAGGGGGTAAAAGACAAAAGTGTGAGAGTGACAGCTTTGACTGGTCAAACTTGCGGTTTGTCTCTATATTCATGGACGCGGTTTGTCTCTATAGTCATGAATGCGGTTTGTCTATATACTCACTAATGCGGTTTGTCTATATGCTCACGAACTCGGTTTGTCTGTATAATCACGAATGCGGTTTGTCTAAATGCTCACGAATGCGGTTTGTCTGAATGATCATGAATGCGGTTTGTCTGTATGATTATGGATGCTGTTTGTCTACTTGTTCATGGATGCGGCTTGTCTACTCAAGACCAACCACTGACTCGTTGACCTCAGTTCCATAACCATCATCAGTCTTAAACCAAATTAAGAACAACAGTCAACACAACAACAACAGTCAACAATTCACAACTGCCTCATCAACGACTGCTTACAACAATTACAATCAACTTCAAATCTAATCTAAACCTAAACCTCATATTCACACTTCAATCACAAACAAAGACTCGGATTGTAAAATCACACAATTAAAAGATCTCAGCCGTCCCTGTTCGTGTGGAACTATTTTTCATAAGACCTTTAAAGATCAACACACGAAAGAAATAAACGAATCATCATCGATCTATTTTAAAGCTCTTAGCTTCGTTTAATATTCGAACAGATAAAGAAAAGGGTTATAACAACTATGTTATAACTTTTTCTTGGTTCGTTTAAAAGATCAAATGACCAAATGACCAAATCACACGTAATTAAGAACCTACCCGAGACCCAATGAATGGATCTTGAAGACGTATATCTTGATCCGGTTTGAGCATCGTAAGGAGATATGAGGTGCCGCCTTTATTTGAAGATGATGAGAGGTTAAGGGTTGTGTTGTGGGTACTTTACTGATCGCATATTCTTTGGATGAGGAGAGAGGCGGATTAGTTGGTGATGAAGATTGGGGATTAGGGTTTGTGGTTGAGAGGAGATGAAAAGATGAATGAAGGCGGATAGTTTAAGATTAGGGTTAAGAGAAGTTTAAGGAGTGTGTGTTAAATACCGATTAATTTGGGTTAACTGTGAATGAGGTTGGATAGTATTCTTCTCATTGGATCGAGTCCAATGTTGTGTTGAATGGGCTTGTGACCGAAAATTGCATTTCTTCTTTGAAATGGGCTTGAACTAGGTTTTGAATGGGCCGAGTTTAATCAATAGGAAGTTGGGCTGCACTTTGTTTAGTCATGATTGGATTCACAACAAAGAACAAACATAACGCTATCTTTACTCGAGACTGCATTTTGATTCGTGACGATTTTGTTTACTCAAGATTGGCGGTTACTCAAGTATAGGAGTTGTGTTTGTTTACTCGAGATTGTGAATTGATTTGGGTTAATGAATGTCTACGGAATTACAGAGTTGTGGATTTGTCAGCATTGTTCTATTAGTGCCTACGACTTGAGTGAGCCTGCAATTTAATCTTTGCAATTTGAGTTATAGCTGACAAATAACAATTTGTTTAAATTGCGATTTGTCAAGTTGTGTTTTGACTTGTTGCGACTTGACTGATAGCAATCTGACCAATTGCGATTTGACATTGCGAGTTGACACTTGCGATTTGACTAATTGTGATTTGGTTGATTGCAATCTGATTTGTTGCAAGTTGACAACCTGTGACTTGACTTGTTGCGATCTGATCAAGTTGTGATTTGACTTCTTTGACTTGAATTTTAAAGATTAGTATTGCAATTCACTCTTAGTTGCTCTTGTTGATTTCACGGTTTCTCTTGTTGATTTTAGAAAATCCCGCGAAAGATTCGATTTCTCGGTTTAAATCACAAGAGCTGTAAAATCCCGTGAAATTAATATTGGACAAGTAGGCTGGACTTGGATATAGACATGATAAAACTTACGGGGTTTGACTATATTTTCGGGATAAGTTTGTGCTTCGAGATCGGCAGGAATTGGGAAATTATGGTGACTTGGTTGGTTTGTTAATTCACGGGTTGGTATACTTAGTGTCACAAACATCTCGGGGTGGATGGATGCACGATGTTTGATGACCCTTTGCTCGAGCGTATTTAGGGTGATTAGACCTGGATGTTCAAGAAGTGGATATATACAATAAAGGATGGAAGGTTGGGTATATGTCACTACCTATATTTAAAGGAGTTACGTTGTTGTGCTCAATATAGGTTCTAAATCACAATTTGCAATTTAAGGTGATTAAGGTGATTAGACTTGGATGTTCACGAAGTGGATATATACAATAACGGATGGAAGGTTGGGTATATATCACTACCTATATTTAAAGGAGTTACGTTGTTGTGCTCAATATAGGTTCTAAATCACAAAATTAGTGCAAGTATGAGTCGCGAACTTGTCCTTTATCAAGCTTCATCAAGTGATTGTTGTTTCTCAAGCTTCTAATGGGATTGTTGTACAAGATCTTCTCAAGAGGTGGTCAGACTTAAAGACGGGAGGTGGTTTGTTCAGAGACGTGTTTTAACCTGTTCCACATTCTATAGATAATCATATTTCATCAAGCGGTTTTGGCATATTATGAGCTTCAGGGAATTGTTAATCTGCTAAACCATTGGATGAGGAGGAAAGCAAGGGGTTACTACAAGAGAGTCTTAATCACCATCTTCGTTGCAGTAGTTTCATTTGTCTCTGTCCATGTTTTGTGCCTGTCAAATTCACGATCATCACAGACTCTTAACTTTGGCAAAAAGGTCATTTCATGCCATTTTTGAGGGGGAGAATTAGGCGTGTTTCCTAGCAGTTCCGTCTCCAGCGATGTGAATTTTAGCGGCTCCGGTTACAGCGGGTTAGATCGTATCGGTTCAGTCTCCAGCGGTTTGAATCTTAGCAGTTCCGGTTTCAGCGGGTCAGATCGTAGCTATTCAGGATTCAGTGGTTCAGTCTCCAGCAGTTTGAATATTAGCGGCTCCAGTTTCAGTGGTTTAGCTTTCAGTGGTTTTGGGTCTTAGCAAATTGCCTAAGATTTCAGCAGTTTGATACTTACTGTTGTGCAGTTTGGTCTTGAATTTATTTCTCAGATAAATGTCAAGAACTGTAAAATCCTGTACACAGTACGACAACTATTCCATACACTGCACCTGATAACATCCAAGTAGCTGGGTCAGACAGCTTTGTTTGATAGGACTGACTATGAGTCAGGGGCACTACTAAGAATTAGCGCATGTTTTCTTCTCTTTTTGGCTAGTCAAAAACACAAGATGATCACGAAGTTAATCTGGTATTCTTTATTTGTGGTTGAAGTTGAATTTCACGAAGGCGTCTACTTATTTTATCTTGAAGTCGGGGTTGGTTGGATGCATGACCTTCAATGATAACTTGCTCGTGCGTAAAATTTAAGTTGAAGACTTGGGTTATCTAGTTACCAGCAGTCGGGGTAACTATCACTTAAGAGTTATTGGAGTACTCAGTGTCACACGTCAATGACGATGTCGATAATCGCAAGAGGTGTTAATGTCTCATACTTTGGTTGGGTATTGAGCACTTAGAGATTTGCTTGGAGCATTAATTCTCTACACCGTTCTTCCAACATTAGTGCAAGATTAAGTAAAAATTTGGGGACTTCTACTTCAGTTTTCAGTATTGGTATATCGGGTTTTCTTCATCGAGTGGTCACTAATCTATGTACAAGGTTGGTTAGTTGGCCAAAGGTTTTAAAAGTTGTGATGTGATCTGTAATCTTCACAAGATATTCTTTACCCAAACTGATGTTCACCAAAAATCAAAATCAGTCATGCCACATTCAATCTGTTACTGCCTCATCGGTTTCTTCTTGATTTTGTAAAATCCCGAGAAAGAACTTATTTCTCGGTTTAAATCATAGATTTGTAAAATCCCGTGATATGGACTATGCGCTCTTAACCATGATCGGGTTAAAACCATTATCAAAGTTCAGTTAAAGCATCATAAAGGGCTAGATTTGGGCATTAACCACAAGACGTGACTACGGCGTTAATTCATTATTATTTATTTGAGGCTGAAGTGAAATTTCATGGGTGCGTGTACTTAGTATCTGAAGATATTGGGGAGGTTGGATGAAGATTCTTCGAGATCCTTGTTTGAGCTTTCAATACAATGACAAGGACTTGGATATCTAGTTATTTTTTTCTTTCTCCCTATTACAAAATAACTATCACTTTAAGGAGTTACGTTGTAGTGCTCAGTGTCACACGAAGTTGTGGATATCCACGAGGTGATGTACGTCTTATACTTGATGGTTGGTTGGTTGAAGAGTATGGAGTACTTAGGGACTCAATGTTGCACGAAGTCTCTACACCGCTCTTTGTCACGCATTAGTACAAGTTTAAGTCACAAGTTCGGGTTATGTTACTTCAGTCTCAAGTTCATCATATTGGGTTTCTCTCCATCAGTGGTCACGACATCAAGCTGACAAAATGATAATGGGGTCGGTATCGAGTTAGTTGAGAGAAGTAGAAAAGAGAGATAATGACGTCTGTACAATCATGACAGGATTTATACAGTATTTTCTTTCCATTCAAAATGAACTACCCTATTAAGATTAGTGCAGTGCTCAGTGTTCACACATGTAGGAACCCGGTATGTATATCTATTCATGGCCTGCTGGTTGAAGTAGGGACGTACTTAGACATCAGTTGCAGAGCCTCGCTCTTGCACAGCATTAGACGTCTAGTCAAAATTTCATGTAGCTCGTCTCAATTCATCAAAATTGGGTCGCCCGTGGTCACACATCAGTGACAATGATTGGATCGTTCATCATTGAGGAAGTGGAGAGTACCTCAGTGTCAGGCCTCGCTCTTCATCAGTATGACGTCTGTACAAGTCAGTGCAGGCCTCGCTCTTCATCATATGAGTCTGTTATATCAGTTCAGGCCTCGTTCTTAAAGAAAAGAAAAGTGTACGCTTGAGTGCATTTATCTTCAAAAGAAGAGGATCTTCTTATTTATGGCCATTCTCATCAACAAGTTTCATGCTCTTTCCATGCTTATTCAGTCTTCAAGTGGATCGGCGCAATTGGAGTATATTTTATTCACTTATTCAACCAAAAATTGCAGTTGACAGGCATATGCAATTTTTGAGGGGGGGAAAGGGTGAATAAACATGTCAGTCTTCAAGAACCGTCAAGTGGAGTACTTACTGTTGATGGTATTCATATTCACTAGTTCAATCATCAAAAATTGCAGTTGGCAGGCATATGCAATTTTTGAGGGGGGGGGGGAAGGGTGAATATTAATCTACATGTTGATTGATGATTGAGAAATGGTCATATGACTCCTGAATACTCAGTTCAGGAGTCGTGCAAACCATGGTTCTCCAACACTACTTCTTCCTCGTCTATCAAGGTGTTGAAGAACATGGTCATGGAATGCTAATCGACAATTTCTCACGGGTGTCAATCAGAACAATGGGTTTCTAGTCAATGCTTCAGTACACGTCTTTCAGGCTACATGTACACATCATGATGATGATTCGATTAATCGTAACCATCATGGGGGAGAGAAATGTGTACACCAAGGACGCACAGCAGGTTCACGTGATCGGGCTTAATCATTTATTCCGGTGTTGATAACCGCAGAGATGATCAGTGGTTCAACTTGTTACCTTGGTATTAACGTTTCACTGTTACGTCATGGGCTGATTAATCGTAACCATCAGGGGAGAGAGAATGTGTACATCAAGGACGCACAACAGGTTCACGTGATCAGGGCTTAATATCCAAGGATGGATACATACTATAGATGATCAGTGGTTCAACTTGTTACTTTGGTGTTATACTTAAGACTGAAGAAGGTCGAGTCGTCAGTCTATTCTTCATTCTCTGTTGGGTGTTATCATCTCATGTGTATGCTGCGGGCTGATGGGTTACATGTAAGATTACTGGAAGGCATTTGGTGAGATAAGATGATTGGTATTCTGTTCCTCCACATTGGGCAATCTTGAAGAAGGTCGTGTCTACAGTCTTCTCACATTCAAAAATGTTGAGTTCTTTTCTTACAACTTGATATTTAACTTAATCCCATGACAGTTCTTGTTTGATGAGTTGTGGAGTTAAGTTAGGTTCAAGTTGTTCTGTAGTTTAAGGTTAGTCCAACTTGATGTTTTAACCTAATCTCATGACAGTTCTTGTTTGATGAGTTGTGAGGTTAAGCTAGATTCAGTTGTGGGCTCATTAAACTTCGTTGGTTTTACGCTTTAACTCATGCGAGTGTTTATTATGAGAGTTTGGGTTAACTAGATTTCATTGGGCTCAACTTCTATCGAAATACCTAAGGTTTTTGACGGCTTTACTCATGGGCGGGAGTGTTATAAGACTAAAGACGGCATGCATTTGGTTACCAAAAGACTTCTCTTATTATGGGTGTTCATCCAAAGTCTTCTTCTTCTTCCTATTTTGGGTGATTGTCAAGTTGTCAGATTGGGGGAGAGCACTAATTAGGGGAGAGTGAAAAGCCAGAATCATTCCCTGATTGAAAGTGCTCACATTGCTCTTCAGCAAGTCAAGTGATGAATGCGGTGAAGATTCAGAATGCTGAGGAGTAATGGTTTTTGGTTCGTATCCTTGTACATATATACTTATTCATATTTTATACCTTCTTGTATATAGATATATAGAAAACCTGCATTTGTAAATAGAGAATCTTAAATCCAGAAAAAACCATAAAAATTGAAAAATAGAAAATACCAAAAATAGTTTCACCTAGGCATGTCTTCTGTTTATCGATAACATTTACGGACTTAGAAATGTCATTCAATAATGGCACGGGTCTTTAAATGAAGCTCGAGCAGAAGTTAAAATGGATGGTTAAAACATGTCTAAAATGGCTTGCTATTACTTTAGATAGCAACCCGCGCTTCATATTGGGGAAAGCACGTCGCCAAAAAGACGGCTGTTCCTCCAACTGGGTGATGTTCACCTGGGCATGGATTACTTCACATCCATGTTTCCTGATTTGATGTACGTTTCAGTGCATCATTTCTTGAAAAAGAAGAGAAATCTTCTTAGTATAACAAATAGTTTTCATTCTATGATTCTTCTGAAAATTATTTGTGAGACACTTGGTGAATATGTGTTGTATGAAATTTGTTTATACTTGGATTATGCATAAAATTTGTCACTCAATCAACGACTACAAAACCTCATGACAGTTCTTGTTTGATGAGTTGTGGGGTTAAGCTTGATTTTAGTTGAGGCTCAACTAGAATACGGGTCATTGATTGAGGGGGAGAGTGAATTCAAATTTTATATCATCAAACGGGTTTCTTGATTAATTCATGATTCTTAGAAAAGATTTTGCAGTTAATGGGGTATTAGTTGAAGAGGAATTGCTTAAATATATCAAATGACCAAGTGTGTTAGTTGCTAGAAAGTTTAGGACATTATGTGCAACTTGCTTATCGTATCCTAGCTTCATATAACTAGAAGGTTCATTTGTATCTCTTTGGAATCCTCGTTTAATCCCCTAGATACATTAAAACTCAAAATCTGAAAGAAGTTAGAAAACCCGATGTGTTTGATGTTCTTGAATGCTCCACTGACATTTGTATGAACTAAGTGAATGAGTCTCAATTGTTGCTTGTCTCTGCTGCTTAATTCTTGTTGATATTGTGCATATGTTCTCAGGATTCGCTTAGGTAGATTGCTATTATGTTAGAATCATGTTCCTAAGATCCTGAATTAAATATTTAAATCGTGTGAATTGCCATGTTCATGATTGCTAATTTGCTCTTCATGCAGATAGTGGTTTGACGTAGTTCCTGATTGGGTTTGATTATAAGATGAACTTGGTATTATAATGTGGCAAGCTGCTGAAGGGTAGCTATTAAGGGATAGTGTATCTGTATGCATGTATATCTGTGTTGATATTCTTATGCAGATTCCATAGCCAAAATGAATGTGCCGGTTCCCATTCTAACCATTTAATCAGACGTTCAAATTCTATTGATTGGCTCGGAATTCACCACGACAACAACATCGGCAACAAACAACAACAACAACACCTTCACCTCCACCACCATCATTTCAACAAAGAAGTACTTACTCGGATCTCGCCAAGAGGGGATCGACAATACTTGAGAAGATTTGTTGGTGGATGGATGATTGATGTTGACCACTGACTCACTCAGAAAAGCGGGTGATTATATCGTCTGTGCAAAAAGGTCAAACTCATATGTGTCATAATAATCAAATGTGCAAAATAAGCAGTGAATCTCCCTCTTAGATTAAGGGGGAGCATAGTATGTTTCATCATCAGATACATTAAATCGGACACATTTTCTCCCACATTTTCTAACTTATTTAAATCAATTGGGATCACAAATCTCAAAAGGTTTGAAATTTTTGATCGGGGGAGAGAATGTGATTTAAATATGAAATCTGATAAAATGTGATGTTTGGAAGTTAAAGTTAGCTCTCTATATGTGCTAAACCTTTGTATATCATGCACATATTGAGGGGGAGCAAAATGTTGGAGAAAAATTAAGGCATTTGTGCATTAGCATGGAGGCTATTCGTGACTCAGAATAACCAATGAATTGACGAAACCTTATACTGTCATGATCGAAAGGATAGTCTTGGCCGGGTAATAATTTCAAGCTGGTCTAACCAGTGATGTAAGCTTGTCTCGAAAAGGATGTTCTGAGTAGAGTGTACCGATTTCGAGAAACTTTCTGTGGACTTGACCAGGTCGGGTAATAATTTCAAGCTAGTCTAACTAGTGATGTAAGCGTGTCTCGAATCGGTCATGTTCACTGAAAGTGGATCAATTCAAAAAGTGCGAGCTCTACCTAACATGTGCAAATTTATAAAACTATCACTCGAGCACATGTTGAGGGGGAGCATTTGAAAAATATAAAACTCTCAAATGTTTGCAAAAATGTGTTTCAAAATCATGAACACTTTGAGAGATTTTTCAAAGATTTGGTTTGGCAATTTGTGGATGAATACCAAAGACCGACCATTTTAATTAATCATGGAGTTATAAGGATGGTTAGGTTAGGTCAAGTTCCCACGATCCCGCCAGAGCCGGAGGGATCTACCCAGGGACAATCCACTAGTTAGTGTAAAGTCTTAGGTATGATTAAAAAGGAGAAAAGTGGATAGGAAAGTGCCGACTGAGATGGAGCTACACTGGAACAAACCCAACAAGGTGTTAGTTATGAAGTCTCGGTAAGCACTGAAGGGGTTGAAGAATGAAAAAGAATTGTAAAGATAAAGGGTGAAAAGAAATAGCCCTCCTTACAACTTAGGCAGAAACCGGGTCAATACATATGCTGTCAGAATCACTTAGTTGATTGCTGGCATTGAAGACAAAGTATCATGGACCCAGTGATACGCTGCACAACCCTCCCTAGCCACTCAAGGTCCCTCAAAGGATTCTTGTTTCAATTGTCACGGAGTTCAATTTCATTTCTATCGTCTCTCTCACTCCGAGTTAGATGATATTGAAAAGGTGGCAGTCTCTCCAGCCTCCGCTCACTAAATCAAAACGCACTATAGAGTCTAGAGCCACGAGATGCATAATAAGATCTCATAGGAACACGAATTATTTCTACACTGGTGTTCAACATTAAGGACACCAGTTGTAAACTTATGAGTCCTACGCAGATCTTAGCAATCTGCCAGAACATTTATGAGAGAATTTACTAATGTAATTCTCAATGATTGAATGGAAATTCCTGCCAGGGTCAACATCAAGCAGCCCTGAAAGCAGGTCACTTCGGTAATTCTTTATGGATTACGCTTAGTGGTCACGGCGGGTTTCAAACGGTCTACAGTCGTGGAGTGATCTCCAGCGACTCACCTAATCGTTGATGTGCTACGGTTCGATCTTAAAAAGCCCTCTGTGGGTTTTCGATTAGGAACGGTCTTGGTAAGGATTAGAGAGAGTTTTCACACTATGCTGTTAACAATCTCGAAGTCCGAACCTGTAAGTACCGGTCGATTTGTTGCTAACTGTCGTATGCAGGAACTTCTGGCGATTGTAGCTGTGGAATGCTGTAGCTGGTTGCTGTTGTAGCTGGTTGCAGAAAAGATGCCAATCCTCTACCACATGTTCACACTACATTATCATTGTAACTCAACAAAGTCATGATCAACCTAAAAGACCTTTAACACGGCTTCTGCAAACTCTGATGCTAAAGATCATGACACCAAATAGTGTGAGCATGTCGGCTCGAAGATTTACACATCACATGGAAACATACTCCTGAAAGATGACATGGAAACAAATGTTGGATGATAAAGTCGAAGAATACTCAAAGATCATCCAAGACAATCTATCAGTCATCAAATGATCACTGCTGAATGCACTATGTTTCAAGATAATGAAGAATCGAAGACTACGAGCTATGACATCTAGTTCAGAAGACAGAATGCTAGAATTCAAATTATTATTTCCGGGGTGACCTCCCTTAGGGGGAGATTGTTAGGAATATAAATATTCATATGAAGGTTCGGTCACCCCGAGTATCTAATTAGCATTTATATAGCTCGTAGGCTTATATATATTCGTTTAGTATTATTAGTAATATTAGTTTTAACTTAGTCGTATTTATATTTGTGGAGTGGGTCGGGGCTTTCCCCACTGTCAGCTCACTCCACAGCCCACTAGGGGCACCAATATGTAGTAGTATATAAGCCCCTTCCCACACTTGGGAAGGGTTGGAACTCTTGTCACATTTCACACATTGAATCTAATAGATCAAGTTTTCCCTTTCAACTCTCTCTCTCTCTAGTTCTTGCATCTAACTCAAACCATGGATCTAATCTTCCATGAATCTAGACCACCCGAATCAACCACACAATCAAGATGGTTATATCCTACAGGTGTTAACGCATAAATAATGAAACGTGATGGCGAGAAGTGTACTAAATAATAATGTGTAATGATAATAGGAAATTAACACTCTGATTGTTAAGGGTTGCTGACATAAGGAAAACGAATAAGATTAAACAATGACATTTTAAGTGTAAATCGTAATGATATTAAGCATACTAAGGTAAAGTGTGAAAAGACAAGATGAAACTAGCGAATTAATGAGTAAGTGTTTAAAGACTTGAAGATTAAAGAATGAGGACGGGGAATGATGTCATAAAATGTGACCAACATGTGGTCTTATTATATTTAACGACTAAAGGCTAATGTTAAAGTGGTATAGAGATGGGGTAACGGTAAGGTAAGGTACTTGAGGTTAAGTTTTAACGTGAAGTTGTGATAAAAAGGGTTGGTATATTAAGGATGGAAACTAAACGAAAAGTTTAAATACTAAAGGCTAGATGCGATAAACTAAAAAAAATGTAAATGAGAATGAGATGAGTAGGTAGGAGGATTGAGCATGTGCATGAATGTATAGTAATGATAACAATGTTATGGTGAGATGTAATGAAAGTAAGAACGACTTGGCGTATTGATTAATAAATGTCTAGTAAACTAAAAGTTATAAAACAGGATTTACGCAAAAGGATATGTGAATAATGACCAAGAATGGCATTTTTCTAAATGCATAGATAAGTAATGAGATGAGCTAAGTAAGAAAGCCAAAATGTAATAAAAATTTGGTGTGGTAAACGTAACGAACCTATGTGATGGAAAGTGTACGAAGAAAAGGTGACGCTAATAAGCGTGTTATAGATAATGACCCATGAAGGGTAGATATGTAAAAGGGCGAGATAGAACAATATCTCTTGAATACATAAATAATTTAAGAAGTCAGATAAGATTATGAGAATAAGAACGCGATGAGTCAAAAATGTAAGAGAGAACGAGACGAGTATGCATGAGGTTAAGGTATCGTCTTAAAATCATTATATTACGGCTAAGACGATTGGCGGTAATTATTAATAATGAATGCAAGTGTTACAATTGACGATATGTGTAAAGTCTATAAGTAAAAGAGTTGAGTAGACTAACGTGTAATGTAAAAGGGGTGGAAATGATTAACGCGGGTTAAAGAACGTAAGCTAGTGTGAAAGGTATAAAGACGCAGAAAATGCGTAAGATAACTAAAACGTGCAAGAAGAACAAATGGTACTAATGAATGAATGTAAGCTAACCTATGCAAGGTCTAAAAGTGGAAAGAGTCGGGTGGACTAAAAGAGTAAAGTCAGAGGTGAAAATGACTAAAGCGGGCTTAGAAAGTAAGATAATAAACACATAGAAGTGTGTATTTATAATAAGCAGGCTCATATGCTCTATGCGCTTGCGTTTACTAAAATAAATGGATGAGATAATGTGTGTAGAATAAAATGTTAATGGCTTGGATCCGATGTTAGAATGTGAAAGTGGTAAAGTGATGAATGTTAATGATCCTTCGGGATGAATGTCAATGATCCTTCAGGATGTATGTTAAAGGTGGTATCCTTCGGGATGACCAAGTCAACGAATGATAAAGAATCCTTCGGGATGTGTTAAAGATCCTTCGGGATAAAATGTAATGCCTTCACCGGCAAAGATTGCCTACATCCTTGGCATGTGTAATAACCCCTTCGGGGAAAATGTTAAAGTGAAGTGGATCCAAGCTAGAAAATGGAAAGGTTAAATAACGAGTGAAATATAAAATGAAAATGAAATGATAAAAGTCTAATTGGGAAGTAGGAGTGGTAGTGTTATGTCAAGAGTACATAACCATGAGTTTATATTTCCTGATTTACATCGATTGGGACGCCTTTCCATGTAAATGAGGAATTATAAACGAGTGGGCTATGTGTTGCCGACACGGCATGAGTAGGGTTAGAAGAGTAGAAAGCGAAAGTCTAGAGCTAGTTAAAAGATTATAAGAACTAAGATAGGAGGATTAAGATTTGAGTACGCCTTTTAGTGAGAACTTATGAGAAACCTATGCTTGAGTGTTAAGTCTAAGTTGACGAAACTAAGGAATTGTAATGATGTTTCAAAATGTTGTAAAACGTAATTGTGCCATGGTGCAAGGTATGAGTAATGGACATAGTTGATGATGAATATCATGTGTAATGTGAAGATAAATGTTAAAGTATGATGCTATGAAGCCATTTCATGTGGTAGACTTTGAGACTCGTAAGATAAGTGAAAATGACGTGAAGAAAGGAGAAGAATAAATGAGAAAATTGTAAAAACTTAAAAAGAAGTGATTAAGTAATGTTAATAGAACGTGAAAGCATTAGCCAAATGAAATTATGTAAAGTCTAATAACACGAGTTTCTTAAGTATCAAGTAGTCAAAGAATGAGAATAGAGGATAAAGCAAGTGAGAACGTGGTGTAACGGTAATAGAACGGACTAAAATGATAGCTAACCTTAGCGAGTATGCCTCGTTTGGTGTAATAGACAAGGTAAGAGTGGTATGATTATAAAAGTAAGCGGAATGTAATGCGAGTTAAGACCATGTGATGTTTTTTAGTGCGTATGGAGTTGCAAGATCATGTAGATTGTTGCACTATATAACTAAGAGTTGAGGTGTTTGGAATGAGATGAATTATGTGACTAAGTGTAGTATAGTAAAGAACGACAGATTTCGAGGACAAAATCTAAATAAGGGGGATAGAATTGTAACACCCGTTCCCCAGGTGTTGGGACCCCACCCTAGATGAAAGTGGGTAAAGAACTTATGTGATTGGTTGGTCAACAAAGCTACATGGAAGTCAAACCCGGTAGTTAAACTAATAGTCAAAGTATGACTAACATAGTGATATGGAATATGATGAATAAACTAGAAGGACCTAAGTTGCCAAGTGTTAATTATGTGTTATAAGTTAGTTGTGGTTAAAATAGAAGGAATGAGACTTGAGGGACTAATTATGTCAAAGGGCCAAAGTCCACACCTAACTAGTTATATCTAGTTATTTCTAGATGAGTCTTGCATTATTGAGGTGTGTGAGAAGGCCGGTTTTCTAGTGAGAAGAAAAGGAGGGAAATTAGCTAGGTAATGATCTATGAAGAAGAAAGTGAAGATCAAGTGTTTATAGCCTTCCCTTAGTGATGATCATCACAAGTAAGTAATTCATTATCTTGTTTTAGTAAAGTTATAGATGAGAAGAAAAGTGGGAAATCATCATATGATATGGGTATGATCATATGATGATTTGGTTAGTAAGATGAGTATGTTTTGATGGGTTTTGATAACCCTTGTTTATGTATTTGAGTATTATGTGAGTAGGTTTTAATTATGATGGATGATGATGATGAGGATGGAAGACCATAATGATGATGATGATATTGATGTTATGTAGCTTGGATTGAGGTAAGTAAACCGGTATAATGTAAAGTTATAATGATTTCTATGCATTATGTGTTATGTGGCTAATATGTTAAGTTATGGTTGTTAGTATAATGGTAGTATGTGTAAGAGATTATAAGGTTAGAGGATGTGTTAGTATGAGTGGATTAAGGGAAAGGAAAGGTTAAGGCTTATGAGGTTAAGGTATGTGTTATGCTCAATGTCATTTGATTAATGGTTGTGTAATGTGTAATGTATTGAATGAGGTATAATGTTAAGTTATATCCGTTTTACTTACTAAGCATTCGTGCTTACGGTTTAAGTGTTCAATGTTTTGTAGGCTCATATATGATGCTATGGCTTGGAAGAGAGCAAGGCTTGGGTTATAGCTTAAGGATACGGAAGTGGATTGGAAATAATAAGCATTAGGAGCTAGGTAGAATGCCGAGCTCGAGTCATGGTTGTATCCCTGAGAGTCTCTTTTATGAGTCGTATAATGTGTGTCAAAGTCGGGTAACGGTTTGGAAGTCTAACGATGGGTCAAAGTGTGTTTTATGTGTTTTTGAGTAAAGTCTAAAGGGGCATTTGGTTTATGTGTAAACGTACCCATTTTGAGTAGTAAACGGGTCAAGTACCCTTGAAACATGTTTGATATGTTAAATAAATGAAGTTGGTCAAGTTAGATGTGAAACGGAAGTGGTATAAGTGGTTTGTTGTGAAAATGGGTCAAAACGGGTTATTTGCATAACCCGTCTCATTTGTAAAAGTACCCCTTCGGGGTGTTAATCAGTAAATGTTTTTGTATGAAAATAAACTATTGGACATACTAAAGGATTCTGGAAAGTTTCGTCAAGTTTCGAGTCCGGGAGGTCGGGTTTCTGAGCGGGCCTAGCGAAAATGCAAAAATTGGGACAGTAGGTCTGTCCAGATTTTCTGGACAGAGCAGATACGGCGCATCTCCTTGTTGAGATATGGCGTATCAGGTGATACGGCGCATCTCCTTTTTGAGATACGGCGCATCTATCCACAGTCCAGATTTGGCAGTTTTCAAAAAATCATATCTTTTAATCCGTAAGTCGAAATAGGTCGTGCCACCTATCGTTTCGAAGGTAATTGAGTCTAGTTTCATTTAAAAATAGTCTCAAGGGCTAAAAGTTTATAGATTTTTGTCAGTGGTCAAAAGAGTAAGCAGATGTCCGTTAAAGTGAGTCGATTCCGCGTAAAAAGTTTTAAATTTTGGTCTAAACGGGCACGGGGCGTTACACATTCCTCGTCCTATCCCCATCCGGTCTTTGAACCCGGCGGGGACAGGGAAACAGCCGACGGGCGAAGCAGGTATTGGCGCGAGCTTCATGTCCGAGGCTGCTGGTGTTGGTAAGTTTCGGAAGTGTCCATCTTTGTACTTTCTCTTCTGCATTTATTTTCAAGCTGACGTGTCGTTTATCCCCTTTTTAGGAGGTTCTTCCGGCGGTGACTTGGCCGTGGAAAGGAAAAAGTGACCGGTGAGGACGACCCGGCAGCTGTGTATGCACCGGGGTGGGCACTAAGGATGGACGACCGGTTGGATAGTTGGAAGGTTTGTAGGGATCTGATGCTGAATCTGCCTACTCCAAAGGTGGAGGAGTATCTCGAGAGTTTGGGGGATGCCGAGGCTGCTCAGAAGGCTTGGAAATTGTTGGGAATGGGAGCCGCGGCTCAGTCGAATCTACTGTTCCAGTTCGAAACTCTTCTTCATGAGCATAATGTGTTATACCGCACTCATCAGAAATGTGGGAGCGTTGGGAAGGAAGGAGAGGAACTAAAACAGTTGAAGACTGAGCATTCCAACTGTATGATAAAAGAGTCCGAGCTGCTGGCTCGTGTCTCGGAGTTGGAGAGGTTGGTGAATGATGAGAGGGAAACCGCGGCGAAGCAGATTAGTGCTTTGGAGGCTGAGTTGGGTAAGGCCAAGGCTAAACTGTTTGAAGAAGAGAAGGACAACTCAGCCCTTCGTCAGGAGAAAAACGATCTGACCGCTAGAGTGGGCCGAACGGAGATGGAAAGGTTCAGGGTGGTTAAGGATGTCATCCCGGAGGTCGTACGTCGGCTTTTGAGCAGCCATGAATACAAGGATCATCTGGCGGGGCCTTTCAGTCTGTCCTCTCAGTCTGGGTTTCTAGAGGGTGTTTCTTTGGGTCGTAAACTGGAGGATGTGGCCAAGCTTGTGGCCGATGTGGAAGATCTGGATATGGAGGCTGATGCGAAATTCATGCCTTTATACGAGGGGCTCTTCTCTGCGGAATATCCTTACATCAAGAAGATCAGCGATTCTTATCTTAAACCTCTTGATGACATAATGAAGATTTTCTCTGATCCTGCACCGTCCATTTCTGCCGAGAATCTGGTTACCGAAACGATCATCGGAACAACTTCCGAGGGGCCCGAAATCCAAGCTAGTACCGCTCCGGATTCTACCATGGGGGAAGGAGGATCGGCTTCTTGAAGGGGTGGATTGGAGTCTGGGTAATTCCATTTTGACTATGGGTAAAAATTACTCCGGATTTCTTTTGAAGCTTTTTTAAACTTTTAATGTGAAACATTTGGAAACGTGAGGCCTGCGAGCCGTTGGGGTAGGTCGAATAGATGATCTATGTAATTCGGATGATTTGTAATAATTGGAACAATTTGCACGCTCGCTTATTTATTTTTTATTTTCATCCGTATGATTGTTTTGTTTAACAGTGTAATGTATGATGTTTCTGTTTTTGTGCGTCTCGTTTTATTCTCGTTTCCGAGGTGATTTTTTCGTTCAACCGGCAGCGCTGGCTTAGTTTGGTGGCCAGAAATGTCTTACTATCGCGCATCTCTTTGGCCTGGTTATTGTAGCCCTGGTTGGTTCCCCTTTTACCGATTCTGGGCGTTATGTTCCGCTCGGTTGTATGATTTCGCTTTTTGGTCTTTTTACTTCGGCAAACGCGGTGGTATCTAGCTTTGCACATTTAGGCAGGTTGGGTCTGTCGGACCGTATACATTCGCCCTAGTCGATGGTCATCTTACTTTTCCTCCTTTTTCTTGTTTATCATGCATGTACCTGTTTTCGAATGGTTGTGGCATGTTTGGTTGGCTTTAGCCTCGGAGTTGGGCGCCATACATCAGCCTTCCACCTTCGGTATTACCGAAGTACAATTTCTTACCATGTCCGCTGTTACTTCCGAAGTGTCATCATGTTTCCCATATGTTTCGACCCTAAACGTATATCGGACACTTGTTTTTTATTACCGTCGCCACTTGCGTAGCTTCGGAGGTACAAGTTGGCGTCCGGTCATACGTTTTGGTTGTGATCGTACAGCACTTGTTTGTTATTACCGTTGTTACTTTCGTAGCACCGGAGGTACAAACTTACATTTGGCCTGGTTTTTTATTGTGAACGTATGATACTTGTTTTTTATTACCTTCACTATTTGCATAGCTTCGGAGGTACAAGCTCATACGTTTTTGGGTATGAATCATTTTTGAACACTGATAACTAATCTCCGGAGGGCACGAACCTCTCGGAGGGATCACTCTCGACTTATGTTCAGAAAATTATAAACGATCACGCGGTCACCCCTTTTTGGGTGCCGATCGGCCTTTTTGCCTATGGCAACCCCTTTTTGGGTATGAACCATCTTTGAACATTGACCACTGATCTTCGGAGGGCGTGAACCTCTCGAAGGGGTCATTTTCCGCTTATGTTCAGAAAGTAATGAACATTGATCACTGATCTCCGGAGGGCACGAACCTCTCGGAGGGATCACTCTCGACTTATGTTCAGAAAATTATAAACGATCACGTGGTCACCCCTTTTTGGGTGCCGATCGGCCTTTTTGCCTATGGCAACCCCTTTTTGGGTATGAACCATCTTTGAACATTGACCACGGATCTTCGGAGGGCGTGAACCTCTCGGAGGGGTCATTTTTAGCTTATGTTCAGAAAGTAATATAATGATTATACGATCACCCCTTTTTGGGTATGAGCCATCTTTGAACATTGACCACTGATCTCCGGAGGTGGCCAGCCTCTCGGAGGGGTCACTTTCGACTTATGTTCAGAACGTGACGGATGCTGCAAGAACATGCCATGTGGAAAAATTTGCCTCCCTGATGCGTGGTTTTGCGACCTTACAACAGGTTTTACCTCTCGAGGGATCTCAAGAGGCTTGCAATCCCCACCAGGCAGTGTACCTGACCGATGTAGTATAGTGTAGTGGCAAGTACCGGGGGATTGATCGTTCTCTAGGGGAATAGTGTCGTTAGGATTGAAAAACTACTCTAATAGGTCTAAGGGTGAGGGAAGATTCTTTTTGTATTTTTATATTTTTATGAAAGCAAGTAAAATCTCGGGTTTGAAGGAGTGGGCGGAATTAGTTGCTAGTCAACTAACCCGAATAACTACAATTGCAAATAAAATAAAATAACTGAAAATGAAAAGGTGGTGAAACTTTTATGGAGAGAAATGTGTTTACTTAGATTTCCTTACTCCCTAACTATCTTTTACCGGTTGATTAGTGTGTATTAATTGTGTGGATGACTGGTGTATTCCTTAATACCAATCGTGGGGTGGCGTACGTACTTCCCCAACTCTACAAGCTCCTACTTCACTCCTATGTCGAGCCGGCTAAGAAGCTCCTAACATGGGATCACTAGAATTCGCTCATGCATTAAATACAACCATAAAAACCTTAGTACGCATTGGTTCATGTTTCTTAAGACGTTCAAGCAAGTTACCGTATAGGAGGTTAGCCAGTTTTCTTAAGCCTAACATCGATAAACAATCATCCAATACAATTAATAACACACCAACAACCAATAATCAATAGTTAGGTTTCATTAGATCTAAGCAAACACAAGATAAATCTAGCCTATGATGTTAATCAAAAGACAAGAACAAGATATAATCAAACAACACATAGACATATTGAATGATTAAATGATTACTTATCTTCAATTAAACATGGGAGATCCAAGGGTATAAAACCCTTAAAAATGGCAAAAATTCGTCTTAGGGTTTCTCCTCACAAAGTTGCACACCAATGACTAAAAATTGCAAAACTATATATAGAGTTTAGGGGCTGACGGCGTCACGTTGTAGGAGGTGACGCCGTCACCTCGCCGCGGCTAGGGTTCCCGGATGGTCTTCCTGACGCCGTCCCTCTTTAATCCTCCAAAATCCGCTCTGGCCTATCAAGGGTTGACGCCGTCAGAATAGTGCTTGACGTCGTCTCTCTTTAACGTAAACCGTGATGGCCTTGATCACCTTAAAGGGTGACGCCGTCAGATTTCCATTGCAAAACTCTCTGGCGCGTCACGAGTATTTGTCATATCCACCTCTTTTGCCAAGCCGTGACGCCGTCAGGAGTAATCCTTGACGCCGTCATGTGTACTTTTCCAGCAGCTTTGGAGACTTTGTCGTTTTCTTCACTTTTATGCTCCAAAAACGTCCAAAATGCTTCCTTTTCCAGATTTCTTCTCCAAAGTACCTAAAATGACAAAAGGAACGATTTAGGGCAATATTTGATCAAATAAATACGATTTAGGGCTTAAATGACCCCCTAAAAGCGGTACACTTTTCGCTTCATCAAATACCCTTACACTTGAGATTTGCTTGTCCTCAAGCAAATGCGCTTTTATTCTAATCAAAATACAAGTTAGGTGTCATTTAACGCTAATATAAAAGTAATTACAACAAATAGTCGTTCCACTTTAATCATAATAAGCACGGAGATTACAAACTAGCACCTCACAAGTAGTGTTTAGATACTCACATCTCTCAGGTGTCATAAAAGTATATCTCATAAATGAAAACGGATAATATCTCTCACTACCTGTCATAGCAAATAGATTATCATAGGCTTGGGAAAGGATCAAAAACCTCCTCCACTAGGCGTAAGCACCTAAGATAAACTATCAAAGAGGGCTTTTAAACGGGTTATAACGTTAGGTGTAGGGATATGATAAACACGGTTTTGTTGGATAAGGGATATTTTACTGGTGGCGAGTTAAAGATCTTGATTAATTACATGTACAATATGGCGTTGCTAAGCCAAGACTAGACTTGACTTAAGCTAATGAAAAGAAATAACAAAAAGATAAAATAAAAATAAAATGAAACGGGATGATAGTCCGTATGTTTTTTCTACTTTTCTTTTTCTCTTTTTTTTTTTGTATTTTTTCTTGATTTTTTTCGATTTTTTTTTTCATACACTCTTGCCCTACCATCCAAAATAATACATCATAGGGGCGTTGCATCCCCCTTACACTTGAACTTTTACATAACTTTACAAATAACTATTCTAATGACTCGAATTAAGATAATCGAAAAACTTGGAGTACTTTTAAAATATTTAGCACATATGGGGGTAATAATGTTGTTCTTCCCCATTACTCCATTACACTAGTACTTTACCCATGAGTCCCAATCATCCCAAAACAATATGTACAAGGATATGACTCGACTTAGCAACCATGTAATCAATTAGATAATTAACTTAGGGTTTAAACAAATGTTGTCACAATAATGCACTAAAGATGAGTGCACACAAGGTAGGCTAAGGCGATTTGGGTGTACATTTAAGTGGGGTGTAAACAAATTCTTCCTTTAAGTAAAATGCTTAAAGGTCGAAACGAAAAGATAGGCTCTGAGGGGTGTACTAGGGGTATCGTGTACCAAAAATGGGTACAACGCAAAGGGTGTGGGAGAATTACTTGACCAATGTAGCCAACGTAATTATAACAAAAACTCAGGTGTAAAACAATGGGTTAATCCTAATGCCTCTTATCATGTAGTAAATCTAACTACACGAATGTAGTCTCACTTGTGGCCTCGGAATGGTCCTAACGCAAGTTCTAGAATCTAAGTGCTACCGGTACACACATCATAGCATAAATGCTTTTCCTACCAATTCTAGGGGCGAACCTCACATATTTGGGGGTGAAAAATTTTTTTAGTGGTACGGTTTTTGTGCTAGTCATATAACTCCTATCCATGAGACGCTCATTAAGATCAAAGTTTCACTCCTATATGTTGTAAAAAAATTTAAATTTGGCACTAAAATTGCCCTAACAGGTATTTATCTCAGTTTTATTACACATCTACCATCAAGCAAACAAAAATCAAGCGTAATTGCATCTCTAAAGTATCGTACTTTACCCCCCCCCCCCTTACACTTAAGATGAACATTGTCCCCAATGTTCAAATAACAAGATGTAAAAGTAAATAAGGTAAAAGAATGAAATCAAATACTCCCCTGATTCGCTCAGTGGATAAAGAGGTAACATGGTTAGATCTTCTTCCAAGAGAATGTAGAAGCTCCAAGACTAATGCATCGCCAAAAGCTAGATTCCACATACATCTCTTTGTCCAAAATAACCTGTTAAACCTGAGAAAACAAACACGAAAACCTGCATAACATCGGCGGGATAAATCTATATAAGGATATAATGCTTGTGGAATGATTATTTTGCAGATTCCTGGAGTTTATAAGTTATAGATTTAATAAAAACTTTTTATGAAAACAAAACTTTCAAAAATTTCAGAAAATTAAAACCTGACGCCGTCAGGTTGTAATGCCTGACGCCGTCAGAAATGATCTGACAGAATTCTCATGTTAAGTTTCCGAAAAATTTATGGAAAAACATATACCTTACTTCCTGGAATTCCTGCAAAACATCATTATGACTCGATACAAGCATTTGACTCAAACAACTACTAATATGTATGTTAATTTATTATTGTTATGATTCATGTTCATTTGTTCTAATAAACCGATTTGGATTTCCCTTACACTTATCTTTTGCAAAATACCTTTATATGTAGTTAAGACGAAGTTAAAAACAAGATAAAGCATTTTCACAATTTAGTTTTGAATATGAATCAATAATAATAAAAATTAAACATACACACGGAAGCAAATAAAATTAAACAAACAAATAAATAAACACACAAAGCAAATAAAGCTTGGGTTGCCTCCCAAGAAGCGCTTTTCTTTATTAACGAGTCTTGTAGCTAGACTCAAAGTCACGGGTTCTACGTTTTTCCATACCGCAACTTAAATGCGGTTTTAAAGTTTTTAATCACATTGTCATCCCATATGTATTCCGGACCTAAGGCCATGCATCCCGAATATTTAATCTTCTCTACATTGTGATTATTCTCACTCACATCGAAGGTAGGGATATTGTCGACATCTAAGTCTTCAACACCCTTGAACTTTTCAAACTTATAAGGCATCTTATATTTAACACACTCGGTTACCTTGGAAAAAGTGATGATGCCCTCGTCCCTATCATAGATCATTTTAGATGTGTTGACGAATGGTTCACCCAAAACTATCTCACCTAAATGTTGGTCTATGATTCCTCTTACATCTTCTAAGATCATGAAATCACATCGATAAGTGAAGTTTTTAATGAAGACGTGTATGCCACTAACTCTTCCAACAAAGTTACATAGTCGCTTGGGGTTATAGGGATCTTGCCTAGGTTCTAACTTAACGCTCATAATCCAATTGTAGTAAAGCCTAGACATGATATTCATTGGGGCCCTCAAGTCAATATAAGTATGCTCTCTAAACATATGACCAATCATGCATGGGACTTTCACATTCATATGGTTTCCTTTCCTAATCCATGGGTTTTTCCGATACTTTGCGGGACAAGGATACTTCAAGAGGAACTTATGGTGACTTAACTCAGTTTTGGTTGGGAAAAAATTCTCAAAGAGTCTAAAGTCATTCCTAAGCTCGAAGTTATCTAGGCTTGTGCTGGTCCTAAACTCGATTTCACTCTTAATCAACTCATTGAGTTCTCTTAGCTCACTAATCTCATTAATAATCCTCTCACGCAACAAAATAATCGCTTTAGGTAGAAAGAATCTAGCTAGGAAACGGGTGGTAAGATCTTTCCAAGACAAGATGGAGTTCATGGGTAATTGCCACAACCATTGCCGAGCATGGTCGCGTAGAGAAAATTGAAATAGACGCAATCGGGTCGTCTCTCGAGTGGCAACATCAAGGTCTATGGAATCAACGATTTTGAGAAAGTCCTTGAGATGTTGATTAGGATCTTCGGAACGAAGTCCATGGAATGCGCATCCGCTTTGCACCAACCGGATGGTGTCGGATCGCAAGGGAGTGACATTGGCTCCTTGAGTGAGCTCAATGGTATTTCGATAGCCATGGTGGCTAGGACGGGAGTAGTCTCCTAAGGTACGGGCTCTAGGAGGTGGGTGTTGTTGTGGTGGTGGGTTGTTGGGATCGAGGATATTACCACCCTCCATGATGTCGGATGGTAATGGTTACGAACAAAGAAACGAAGAAAAAAAAATAGACTAAAGAAAACCTAGAAAAATAAAATAAAAATCTCACTAGAAAGGAATCTAGTGAGTAGACCTAATAAAATAAAAATTCAACCTAAACAATAACTATTCCCCGGCAGCGGCGCCAAAAATTTGATGCGTGGTTTTGCGACCTTACAACAGGTTTTACCTCTCGAGGGATCTCAAGAGGCTTGCAATCCCCACCAGGCAGTGTACCTGACCGATGTAGTATAGTGTAGTGGCAAGTACCGGGGGATTGATCGTTCTCTAGGGGAATAGTGTCGTTAGGATTGAAAAACTACTCTAATAGGTCTAAGGGTGAGGGAAGATTCTTTTTGTATTTTTATATTTTTATGAAAGCAAGTAAAATCTCGGGTTTGAAGGAGTGGGCGGAATTAGTTGCTAGTCAACTAACCCGAATAACTACAATTGCAAATAAAATAAAATAACTGAAAATGAAAAGGTGGTGAAACTTTTATGGAGAGAAATGAGTTTACTTAGATTTCCTTACTCCCTAACTATCTTTTACCGGTTGATTAGTGTGTATTAATTGTGTGGATGACTGGTGTATTCCTTAATACCAATCGTGGGGTGGCGTACGTACTTCCCCAACTCTACAAGCTCCTACTTCACTCCTATGTCGAGCCGGCTAAGAAGCTCCTAACATGGGATCACTAGAATTCGCTCATGCATTAAATACAACCATAAAAACCTTAGTACGCATTGGTTCATGTTTCTTAAGACGTTCAAGCAAGTTACCGTATAGGAGGTTAGCCAGTTTTCTTAAGCCTAACATCGATAAACAATCATCCAATACAATTAATAACACACCAACAACCAATAATCAATAGTTAGGTTTCATTAGATCTAAGCAAACACAAGATAAATCTAGCCTAGCATGTTAATCAAAAGACAAGAACAAGATATAATCAAACAACACATAGACATATTGAATGATTAAATGATTACTTATCTTCAATTAAACATGGGAGATCCAAGGGTATAAAACCCTTAAAAATGGCAGAAAATTCGTCTTAGGGTTTCTCCTCACAAAGTTGCACACCAATGACTAAAAATTGCAAAACTATATATAGAGTTTAGGGGCTGACGGCGTCACGTTGTAGGAGGTGACGCCGTCACCTCGCCGCGGCTAGGGTTCTCGGATGGTCTTCCTGACGCCGTCCCTCTTTAATCCTCCAAAATCAGCTCTGGCCTATCAAGGGTTGACGCCGTCAGAATAGTGCTTGACGCCGTCTCTCTTTAACGTAAACCGTGATGGCCTTGATCACCTTAAAGGGTGACGCCGTCAGATTTCCATTGCAAAACTCTCTGGCGCGTCACGTGTATTTTTCATATCCACCTCTTTTGCCAAGCCGTGACGCCGTCAGGAGTAATCCTTGACGCCGTCATGTGTACTTTTCCAGCAGCTTTGGAGACTTTGTCGTTTTCTTCACTTTTATGCTCAAAAAACGCCCAAAATGCTTCTTTTTCCAGATTTCTTCTCCAAAGTACCTAAAATGACAAAAGGAACGATTTAGGGCAATATTTGATCAAATAAATACGATTTAGGGCTTAAATGACCCCCTAAAAGCGGTACACTTTTCGCTTCATCACTCCCCTTGATGGTGGGATAGCTGCGTTTGTCATTAAAAAGGTCAACATCAAGCCCTTTCGGGCATTACATAAGATATACAAAACAAACATTCATGAGTACACTTTCTAAAGCTAGTTGCATGCCATATCCGTAGCCTTTCTCCTTTCATAGCCTGGTGTGTGACCCTGTTTGATGGGCTTTAATGGTTCGGTAAGGTTCCTCCCCGGTGCGCCCAAGCTTTTCTTGACTCATATTCCTGCTGGTCTTGTTCCTTCGGCATGTCGGATTTCCTGCCTTAAGTTACAAATGTATTTTTGTTTCTTTCGTTAGTCTGTAGTAAAGACGAATACTGAAAAAAAATGGAACAGTGGCATATCCTAATGGTGCTTTGTTTTAAGAGTTACCCGGATTGTTATTTTTACCTTAGATGACCTGTCGTGGTCTCCCCGGCCATAGCGTTGAACTGTCTTCCTTTTGTAAATCTCATTCCGGACTGTAGGTTCCTTCCTTTGTTTTTGCAGTGGGTTTCGTGATGCATACGCAATGCTGCAGAGCCCTATCCCTTCGACTGGGTCTTTTGAGATCTCGACATTTCGAGTTTCATCTCTTACCTTCTTTCCTGTCATTCGCTTCTCCCCTGATCTGTAATGTTCCCGTGTGCTTGCTGTCCGTGCGGGCAGCGTTGCTATGCCGCCCGGGGTGGGGAATTTTATCATTGAGTGGACAGTCGAAGGGACGGCTCGTAGCTTCTTTAGTCCGGCGCATCCCAGTATGATGTTGTAGGGAGAGGGAGACTTTATCACAGCAAACTCTATCCAAGTTTTTCGGGACAGGCCTTGACTTCCGAAGCAAACCTCTAGTCTTATCACTCCCAGTGGCATAATAGACTTCCCGGTGAATCCCGTTAAAGCCACATTGGTTCCCTTCAGCTGGGCCTTGACAGAGGGGCCTAAGCGTTTGAAGTAGTGCTCATACATTACATCTACTGAAGCGCCGGGGTCAACATAAACCCCTTGTACAATCTGTCCTTCCACTTCGGCCTCGATAACTAACGGTTCGTCTGACATATCCTCCGGACGAATCGGTGGGAAACTGATAAGGGCGTTCGCCCACTCTTCTGTGTCTATCATGTCCCACTCTCGGACCATTGCTGGGCCTCGAATCATGTTAATGACCTTTCCCTTGTTTGCCTGATTACCTCCCCTCTGAGGTCCCCTTCCTCTCTGTCTCATATCTTTCAGCAAATGGTCCAGTTTTCCTGTATCTAGTGCCACTCTTATCTGTTCTTTGAGCTGCCAACAATCATCGGTGAGATGTCCCTTCTCACCGTGGTAATCACAGTACCGATCCATGTTTTCCTTGAGGGGCGTTCCTTTCGTCGGAGGAGGTTGTGGTAACTTTAACTGATGCTCAGTGGCTAGGATCTCCTTCGGAGTCTTTGCCAGAGCGTTCAGATCAATCGGCCTGGTATCGCCTCGGCGGATGTCGTTACGACGAGTATCGGTTCTACCAACGTTGTCATTTTTAGGGGGAGCATAAGGAGTGTAGTAATCGTTCCCGCGAGCTTTGAACTCGCTCCTAGGGTTGTTTCGACGACGGTCTCCTCCGAAAGGAACCTTTGGGGTATACGAATTGCTTCTGTTGTACGGATTAGGACGATGTTCTCTGGAGGCATCAGCTATCTCTCCCTTCGGTAGTTCCGTGGTTCGGAAGGCTTCTTCTGCGCGAACGAAATCGTCGACTCTTTCCAACATCTCATCAACCGTTTTGGGAATCTTATCCGAAAATTTCTTTGCCAGTTCCGGGCAGTGGTGGCCATTTAGGAATGAAGAGATTTGCATGATTTCTGGGGCATCCGAAAAATAGTTGGCCTCACTCACCCATCGCTCCTTGAAGTCCGGGAGGCTCTCATTGGACTTCCGGTGGATCTTGTTGATCTCCGTGAGGTCCTTGACACTCACCCTTAACATACTGAACCTGTTCAAGAACCTTCTTTGAAGTTCATCCCAGCTATCTATGCTTCCTATTGGCAATTTGTCGAACCACCCTCTGGCCTTGCCATCCAGAGTTTGTTGGAACATTCGGCACCACACGGGCATGGGCCATTCCTCATGATTCCCCGCTCCGGTAAAACGATTGATATGATCGTCCGGGTCTTTTGTTCCATCGTATAATTTAAGGTTTGTCGGAATTTTATGCTTGGGAGCTGAGAACTCGATGATCCTTCTTGTGAATGGACATTTTATCACCTCCTTGAACGGCTTGCTCAGGTCATCATCCACCACTACTTTCCCCTTACCGCGTAGCGGTCTTTCGCCATATTCCTCTTCGGTATCCGTATGTTCGTCCTCAAATCTCAACATCATGGAGCTCACCAAGTCGCGGTTGCCTTGCCGCTTGAACAATTCCTTGAGGGCCGATACGTGACCTTCAATCGCCTGAGTATCCGGAGGGTCTAGTCCGCCCCTCCCGGATCCCCCAGCTCCTCCTGTGTTTTGGATGGGTGTAATGGGTGTAACGGGTGTAAAACCAGCCATTCTAGATCTCAGGTAGATCGAATGAAAGGTTCCACGGATGGCGCCAATTTGCTGAAGTAATTTTCTGTAACCACTTCAGACAAGCAAATGAGGCCTTTCGGATGAACCAGGTGAGCGTTCCTCCGAAAGGTTTAGGTGCTGATCCCTTCGGCTTTGGAGGGTCTTCCGGATATCTGCACACAACAGCACGCGTTAGGCTCGCCCCGGGTGTTATTTCAGGACCCACCTCCAGCGTGAGAGTAAGTATCGGATATACCGAGGGACTCTAAACTGTAATACGGAGTAAATATGGTTGGTAAAAGTTAGTTGAAGGTAGTAAATGAGCTGGGTATTTATAGTACCCAGCCTTGGTACCTGAAATGGCGGCGCCGGATTTTTTGGGAACATGTCCCAGACATGATCCCGTAAATCCTGGGCGGCGGGGGCGGCGTCTGCTGCTGCCATCTGTCCAAAAAGTAATGCCACTTGTCCTATTGTTAACAGTTGTGTTGGCCACATAAGTCAGGGGTCCTCCGGCTTTGCCGGATGATTTCATTCCGTCCGGACGGCCGAACCACATGAGCCGTTCGGACACATACGCCAACATGTGTGTATGTGTATATGCGTTTAGTGATTTAGTTTCTAGCGTTACAAGATATGAGTCCACTCGATAAGATAAAACTTCTGAGGCCTTATGAGGAACCCCAGATGAGGAGCAAATCTCCCCTCCATTGTCATGGGTTACCTTTCGATCTTCCTCCCCGTGACGCACTCCTAAGCACAAGTCATCCTCGTATCGGGTCTTTTCAGCTCGACCGAGTTGACACAAGTGCAAATAAAACATTATCCAATGTTATTTTTGGTGTCATTTTTCGATAGCTATAACAAGAAAATTTGATATAAAAATGTGTATAACTTGTCACAAAGTACACCGAATCTATATGCGCGCACACACACACAAAGAACTAGATACTAGATATACATATAAGTACATAAGTACGCAAGACATATGTTTGGTTTTTGTTCCGTTTCAAAGTGGAGCTTCTTTTCGTGATCACCTCCAACCCACCCACTCTCCCCCTCCCCCTCAATTCACATCTCCTTCATATGGGTTTCTTAAATCTTCATTAAAACCAACCAACAAATCAACCTCCTACGTTAATAACCATCATGGGTAATGTCGGTAGCAGCAACAGCTCCTCCAACCGCCGTCGCAACAACAACCACCACCGACGATCATCCCAACCACCGTCCCAACAACCAGAACAACTCAACGCCAACCGCTACGTATTCGCAGCAGCCACACCATACCCAAACACCCAACAACAACCGCCTAATTATAACAACTACCCAACAGGCGCGTACTACCCACCTCCTCCGCCAGTGGGGGGCCCACAAGGTGATGGTGGACAGTGGGTTGGAGGGAGGTATCCGTTACCACCTTGTGGACCTGTTATGCAAACGCCTACACCTTATGTTGATCATCAGAAAGCTGTTACTATTCGAAATGATGTTAATTTGAAGAAAGAGACTTTGAAAGTTGAACCTGATGACTCCAACCCTGGGAAAGTTCTTGTTGTTTTTACTTATGATGCTACTGTTGCTGGAAGGTACTGTATATTTATTCTTTTGATGGTTTTTAGTGGTTATATGGTTGTCTGTGCTCTTTTTTTTTGTGGGTACAAGGGTAGTTAATTTACGCGTCCTTACAAACATCTTGGGGTAACTTGAACAGGGAAAATCTCGTCCGTTTGGTAGTTTTGTTATTTGTATTACTCAATGTGATGGTGGTGAGGGACATGTAGCCTAACACGGAGGTCACGGGTTTAATTTCCATTCCATTGTCATACTAATACAAATAACATAACTAGGATATTAAAGATTGTTACTTTTTGTTGAATTGTGTATTTTGATGTAAGTAGCAATTTTTTTGTAGGAGTATATGTTATTTGTATAGTATGATAATGGGTGTTAAAGAGTGTTACTTTTTGTAAGATGATGCATTTAGGTGATTTTTACGGATCATATGGTTCAATTGTGTATAAGGGTAGTTTTTGTTAGAGTGTATGCCTTGAGTGTATTTTTTGGTATATTTTTACCTATGATGCTAATGTTGCTGGAAGGTATGAATGTAAGATCTTTAAGTTATGTTATGTGATTATAAGTTGTTTAAGATTGTTGCTTTCTGTTAAATTATGAATTTGGGTGATTTTTACTGTTCATAAGGTGTTTAATTTTTGTGTTTAAGGGTGGTTTTGTAAACTGAGTTATTGATCCTCCAGGTCACTGTACTTTGCGAAAATGTTATCTGTTATGTCACTATAATGATGCTAATGGTATAAACTCTAACAAACTTACCAAATCATTACCTTGCATAATTTAACAAAAAGAAACAATTTATAGAGCATATAATCACGTAATAAAAAATAACTCATCATATTTTCACAAGCTAACAATGAACTAAATATCTAGTTTTAACATTATAGTGACATAACAGATAACATTTTCGCAAAGTACAGCGACCTGGAGGATCAATAACTTCAATAACCCATTACTATGATGTTAAAACTAGATATTTAGTTCATTGTTAGCTTGTGAAAATAGGACGAATCTTTTATTACGTGATTATATGCTCTATAAATTGTTACTTTTTGTTAAATTATGCAAGGTAATGATTTGGTAAGTTTGTTAGAGTTTATACCATTGAGAGGGTGTTTTGGATTGCTTCTGCTTAAAATAAGCACTTTGGGAGATAGTGGTTAATCTGTGTCTATTAAAGTAGTTTTGTAATTTGGTTTTACTGTTTATACCTTGTGTAAACTTTTTTTACCTGTGATGCTAATGTTGCTGGAAGGTATGATCTCTGTGTTATGTGATTATAGGTTGCTCAAGATTGTTGCTTTTTCTTAAATTATGCATTTTTATATTTTTTTCTGATCATATGGTGGTTCATTTTGATGTTTAAGTGTAGTTATGTAATCTGTATTAAAGTTGATGATATCTTTTGGTTGATTGTACTTTGCAAAAATGTTAGTCTTTGTCATTGTTAGGTCACCATTATATCAAAACTAGATATCTAGTTCATTGGCAACCAGATATTTTTGAATTAGCTTGTATAGATATATTGAGGGGACAAAAATTTTTAAAAAGTTTAGTGACTAATAATAGCCTTTAAATAAGTATAATGACCAAAATGGAGAAACAAATAGGACAATGATAAAAATGAGCATTTTCGCACACTACAAAATTTATACCTTGAGTGAACTTTTTGCTGTATTACATATGATGCTAATGTTGCTGGGAGGTGTAAACTTTATTTTATGCTATGTGATCATAGGATGTTAAAGATTGTTGCTTTTTGTTAAACTACACAAATTGAAAATATTTACTGTGTTTACATGTTAGTGATTTTTGTGTATAAGCGTAGGTCTGTAAATTGTATACTATGATAATAGGTGTTGAAGGTTGTTACTTTCTGGTTAAATCACGCATCATGGAAATTTTATTGATCATATGGTTAATTTTTGCGTGTAAGGTAGTTTTGTACTTTATTTAGAGTTTATTCCTTGAGTGAACTTTTTGCTGTTTTTGCGAATGATGCCAATAGTGCTGGAAGGTATAACCTTTTATTTATGTTATATGATTTAAAGATGTAAAAGATTGTTACGTTATGTTAAAATAAGCACCTTGAAGATATTTAATATGTGACTTTTGGGTGTATGAATTGACTGATCATATGGGCATACTAGTCACATGTTAACTTTTTGTTCCTAAGGGTAATTCTGTTAATTGTATTTGAGTTTGTATCTTTTAGTGGACTATTTATGACATGACTTTTGGTCAAGTTCTGCATGGAAGATCGATGCCTGAAAAAGGATATATTTAGTTATTTGATGGTTTAAAGTAGTGCATATCCGCTCAAGGATATATACAATCTAGTTAGTGATGAAAGAATGGTTTGTGCTTTGTTGACATGGAGAGATAAAATGGGACCAAGATATCTTGATGGCTGTCAAGTTCATGTATCATCAAACTTTAGCTTATAACCTAAGTGGTATTTTGAGCAGAATATGCTCTCGAATATGGCTTCTGCTGTTTCCAATGGGCACCGGGGTTTGAGCTTGGTTTTGCTTATGTTGTGTGAATCAAGTGACTTTGCCCTTAACTGGTAATTGTTTGATAAATTCGTAGCTTAACAGGACGAGCCCCTATCATTTTTCAATAAAACGATCATGATAGCAAATAATGAAAGGTTGTTCATAGTACTCTGTATATTATAAAGTACTGTAAACGAACTCTGATTTACGCTTGCTTCGAAAAGAAAATTTGGACCCTTTTCGTTGGAAGAAGCAAGCATATGGGCTAGGCTTTCACCCAAAAGGCTGATCAATGCAAAAATATGTCACTTGGGGCTTTTTAGTTTTCCTAGTGGGGGCAATCAATTAGTATTATACTTAAATACCTTAGATATATTTTTATCAATATGTAGCATGTCTAAAGGCTGTAATTTTGTATAACTTACAGGATAAACTTTTTGCAATAGTTATAATTTGCCTGTAACAATTAGGGGCTGCTAAATCACTGTGTCAAGACTTCAAAAGTCACATTTTGTAACAGAAGTATCTGGCTGCGGGACTACCAAGTGTTGCATAGACACATTTTGTCTACTGTTTTATATTATATAACATACATGATCTGCAACAAGCTAATATACATGACGTTTTGTGAGTCTTGTTTATATGCTGTGAGAGGGATCAAATTATGTAATCGTGGGTCTCATTCTTGAGGATAATTGAAGATGAGAGCCACAAAATGGAAACAAAAAGAACTAAGGGCATGGACAGCAAGACGCCAAGACTAGCGTGTTTGGTTGATCCTTTTTTTGTGGGTCAAGTTAAATTTTTCTATTTGTTTACAACTCTTTTAAGCTAGCATAGATGCATCCCCTAATTCTAACATATTAGTTTACATCAGTACTTTAGATCTAAAGCTCATCGAATTCCCTAAAATTGAGGTCCCCTGAGGCACTAAAGGACTCCTTTTCCACCACAATAGTCTAGTGTAGTTGTGTTGATGTGTTGCGCGTAACCATTCACCATAAAACTGATGAAGGGGGTATTTGTGTTAGATTATTTTGTGTGCTTATTAACTTTTTTAGAAAACACAAGCCCGTTATAGTGAAAGTTAGGTTTATGTGCTTATTTAGGGGGGTTTCGATAAGCTCTTTTTTATGTGGCTTATTTTGGGAGGCTTAAGGTTATATTCGGCTATTATAACAGAAAGACTATTCTACCCACATTAGCTAATCGAAACAACATAGCTTATGAGGTAATCCAAAGACTCAAAACGAGCTTATGAGCGTATTCATCATAAGCCGTAAGCTGCTTATATATCATATATATATGCGTAAAGCCTGAAACCCACGAAATAAGCTTAGGCAACCACTCCTAAAATCTTTGATAGCATTGAGGTGGTGTTACATTTCTGTCCTATTTGGTTATGGTATAGTATAGATGACGTATGGACTAGCTGTTTTCTTTTCTTCTTTCTGTTTAACATATGCTGTTCTTTTTGCAGCATTACCCTTTACTTCTTTGCAAAAGAGGGGGATGACTGTAACATGACTCCAACAAAACAAGACCTGCTTCCACCAATTACAGTCGCCTTCCAACAAGGTCTGGGCCAGAAATTCAGACAAGAATCTGGGACTGGTATAGACCTCTCGGCATTTGATGAGTCAGAACTAGTAAAAGTGAGTGACGAGGGTGTATATCCTCTAGTAATTAAGGCAGAAGCAAGTCCATGTGTATCAGAAGACGGGAGTACAAATGGTGGAGCTATTAGTACTAATTCCCAAATAACGCAGGCGGTGTTTGAGAAGGAAAAAGGTGAATATCAGGTACGTGTGGCCAAACAGATCCTGTGGGTGAATGGGATGAGATATGAATTGCAGGAAATTTATGGGATTGGTAATTCAGTCGACGGTGCTGATTTTGATGGGAATGATCCTGGTAAAGAATGTGTCATCTGTTTATCAGAACCTCGGGACACTACAGTCCTTCCTTGCCGTCACATGGTAACATTTCTTTCTTTTACACTCACAAACACATGTATAATAATTTTTATGATCCAATATATTAAAGTCTGTTGGTTTGGTTTCAGTGTATGTGCAGCGGATGTGCTAAAGTACTGAGGTTCCAAACAAACCGTTGCCCAATATGCAGGCAGCCAGTGGAGAGGCTATTGGAAATTAAGGTGAGCAATGGAGCTGAAGATTGAGAAACACCGTAGCCAAATAATGTTGTATGTTTTTTTCCTTATAAAACATATTTGTATGTTTGAGTAATCCAAGTATGATGCAGCGCTGATTGATGTTTAGCATTTTGTATGACGCACTTGGCGATTATCATATATAACATAGTAAATCACATTTATACCCAGATTTCTGGTTAAAAGTCACACTCTCCGTCCTAAATAATACACTTGCTATTTTGGGTTGCATGTCTTGCAAGTTTTTAACTCCGAAATTAGGATCAGTTGAAATCAGTAGCCTTTTGCCATTACACTGATCTTTTGTTGACAAGCGTAGTCAAGGTACGTAAAAGCCTAATCGACCCTTAAACATTAATTGTATGAGCATGGATGTCGGCTCTGGTATTTTAGTTTCATTAGGTTATGGTCGCGGTGGTATGTTGAGTTTCAGTGCAGTGCGTTCGGGCTTTGTTTGGGTTTGCGTGGCACGTGTGTGTTAAGTTGTTCGAGATTTAGTTATCAAAGAAATTTATATTTATTAAGCCACCCCCCCCCCCCCCCCCCCCCCCCCCCCCCCCGCGCGATTATTAAGCCGGCCCCCTCCACAATTTCCTTCAAGATCCGCCACTGCAAGAAGTTCCAATAGCCAATTTGCCATTACTAGGATGTCATTATCGAGATCCACTAGCCAATTTGCCATTACTAGGATGTCATTATCAAGAAATCATTGCTTTAAAATGTGGAAATGGAACTGACACAATTTATGACAACTTTGTGTGCAACATAAATCATCATAAAGAATATTTGACTTTGATTTATACTACTCCTTCTGTCTCAAAATTATTGTCATAGAGAAAAATCACCAAGTTTAATAAAAATGGTACCACTATAAATCTCAACCACTCAAAGAGAAAATTCTCCTAATATATTATCTAATTTTTACTGAAAAAAAAAAGTGAACAATTATTTTTAGACATCTCAAAATGGAAATGTGAACTACTACCTCCGTCCCATATTAAGTGTCCACAAGGTTGTAAATATCGCTCGGCGGTACCGTGGCGGTCGACCCCCGAAATCCGCCATATCGGTCTTGGCGGCGCCATGGCGGAGACCATAAATTATAAAGGAATATGAAAAAAAACCCTAGATCTAGGCTAGATCTGAAGTGAATATGAAAAAAAAACCCTAGATCTGAAGTTAAACGGCGTTGACCGGCGTGAATCTGAAAAAAAAAAACCCTAGATCTGAAGTTGACCGGCGTTGACCGACCGCCGCCAAGGCCGATTTTTGACCGATTTTGACCAAAACGCCAAGTTAGACCGATATGGGAAATATCGTGGCGGTGGACCACCGAAATCCGCCATGGCGCCGCCATATCGGCCGCCATGGCCGATTTTTACAACACTGAGTGTCCATAATGGAATCTTGGGATGTCCCAAATTAAGTGTCCAGGGAATATTTTCAACCAATGAGAAGAGACTTTAGTGGGTTATAGTGATATTTGATTGGTGGAGAGTGTAGTTAGTGAAATTTCCTAAAACTTTGTGCATTTGGAAAGTGGACACTTAATATTGGACGGATATGTGAACTATAATTTTGAGCCTGAGGAGTATTTGTGTAGTTCTATTTAACAAACCTTAACTTAAATAGTGATGGCCTTATATTCTTTTGTGTTTTCCTTATACAATCAGTTCATCCGTTTTAATAAAGATAAGACTACATATCTTAGCAATGACAACGTGGATAAAACCTATACACCGAAAGAATAATCGCTATCAATGAACAAAAAACCAAATTTAATCTACGAAGCATGTATAAATCTTCTTCATGTAAGGGTCTCTTTTATGTTTATGCTAAGTCATATAATAATAGTTGACTTTTATTTTTCTTGAACGGCAACTAATTACCTCATACTCCGTAATATATAAATGTATACCAAAAATATCTCAGATGTGTTAGGTAGGAGTTGAACTTACAACCATTCATATGGTGAGTTTGTCGCACAACAGAAGATGACATTCAACATGAAACCTCTTGATAACAATAGTTTGATAAGGTTTTCAAGATCGAGATCCTACCCAGGATCGTTTTCGTCTTTGCAAGATCGTGATCGTAAGATCGGATCGAGATCTTAAGATCCTACTCTAATGTTATTTCTTAATAGTTTTTTGTAATATTATACAAATCAACAAATTATTATACATTATAAACACAAAATATTATGAAATATTGTCCTAAATTATGATTATGAAATGTTTAAAAAGATTAACATGTTGTTTCTTGAATTCTACAAAAAAAAACAACCCATAAATTTATAGTTTTTTAGTCTGTAATCCGAGAAAGGTAAGATCGGATCGAATTAGATCTTAGATCGTATGGTCAAGATCGGGATCCTATAAGATCTTAATCTTGCAAAGATCCTATGTAGGATCCGGATCGTTTTGCTTTGCAGTATCGTAAAATCGTAAGATCCTAAGATCAAGATCGGGATCCTGACAACTGTCGTTTGATTTATTCTTTCATATGTAGATAGTCATTTACTCATTTACAACTGTCCTTTGGGAGTGTTAGGACAAAAGCAGACCAAAATGTTTGTTTTTTTACCCATAATTTTATTATTATTTTTTTATTTATCAATCATAAACAAATAATCACTTTGTACGCTATTTGTTGCTGGGTATGGAAGTGTGGAAGGTACCAACGAATTAAACAGAAAAGGTAAAGATAAACATGGAAGCAACTGCAATAACTTACATGGCACTTTTTGCCCTATTTGTAAAGACTTTATCAGATTTATTATTTACTTCTTAAAAACTTAACTTTGTCAAAATAATATTTTGGTTCAGTGAGGGGGTAACTTGTATTATTTTAATGTTTTAATCACACATCCATTGTTTAACTAATCTATACAAGTGTACAATAAAATAAATAGATTTACCTTTGCGTCACCCATTGGTGGTAATACATAGAACTTTTTTAATCAAAAAGAGAAAGAACAAATTAGTGATTTTTTTTTTTTTTTTTTTTTTTTTTTGGCAAAAGTTGTTGTACTGAAAATAATCACAAGTGATCCAAATGAAGATAAACAACTTGAGGATGCAAGATGACATCCTATATTACAATGGCTTGAGAATAAAGTAGAAATTGCTATTGCCACTCGTGAAACTGAACTAATAGTTATCGGCAAAAATTGAGCTCTTGAGCGCAACTTGAACTCCCGAATGCCAAAAATGAACTTTACAATTAAAGTAGATTCTTGAACCAACATGAACCGGGATTAATGAAACAACTAGAGCACACAATATCAAGAAGTTTATGTTTTTCGTGTGTTTGTGTACTTTCAAGTTTATGTTTTTATACAAATATATTGCCTTCCAAAAAAAACAATATCAAGAAAAACAATTGTTTTATCTTTAGCAAGGTAGCAAACAATGATTTTGTAATTAAAAAAAAAAATCAATAATAGTTATGAGTTGATGGTGACCACTATTATATTCTGTATGCAACTCTCTGTTGGCTTCAAGATGCATTTCCCATTAAATATATATGAAATAATCTTTTTCTTTAAAAGTATAATAAACAAATTAACTGATTAATTACTTTTGTTATTACTGTAGTATATACAAATATATATAAGTGGAACTTACACTGAATTCAACTATGTCAAATTGCACTTGTAAAAGGTAAATATTGTGTCCGAACATTGCAGTCCACGATGTTAAAGACAAGTTTTCATAACATAACTATTGTTGACGCATATGTTTGTCCGAAAGGCCCATCTTGTCCGAACGGCCCATCTGCCGAAGGGCACGCTACCGAAAGGCACACTGAGCCATCCGGCTAAATATCACTGTAAGTACTATGACAGATGGCAACGCCAGACTGCGCCGCCTAAGCCCGGATTTTAAGGGATCTTGTCTCACCTTTTCTTTCCCTATAAATACTACTCATTTGTTTCATTATAAAAGAGATATACATGATCTCAACTAACCCAGAGCACCTCTCGGTTCATATATTATACATGTACAGTGAAACTAAATCCTCTCCATCGGAGGTTCTGACTTGACCGTCGGAGGGTGGTCCCCGGGGCTTCGGCCTCGGGACCATCTTCTAACGGGTTCTTTCTTATTTGTTTGCAGCATATTCGAAGCTCGGGACAAGGACGAATGGCACGTGAGCCTTCCAGCCTTGCCTAGCGGAAAATTGCTTCAACAAATTGGCGCCATCCGTGGGACCCTACCGTTCGATCTGCCAATGGGTTTGAACGATAGGGTCGCACTTTCGGTCCGCTTGCGGACATTCGGCACAAGCTTCCGGGAGGGACGTTTTATATAAACGTTCGGCCCGGCTGTTCGGATACAGTGGTGACATTTCAGTCCTTATGAAGACGTTCGGTATCAACATCCGGAATGGAGGTCGAGTTTGAACGGTAACCCGGACGGACAAAGGGTCGTCCGGTATGGTTTCTTTCGGTTCGGTCATCCGGAGATACTATCTCATCCGGAGACGTTGTGTTACTCGGATTTCACATGCATTGATACATAAAAGTCACAATGGTTAGACATCGACACACCGGTCGTTTTCAATCTGTCTACAATGGGTGTTGTTCCTGCACAATAAAATATGAAAACTCGTAGCATAACCGATGGAGATTTTTAGCATGGTATGGACGAAATGTGACGTCCGGACGAAATTGCCGGAGTGTTTTCCATGATCGTTAGATCCGAAGCTTGCCTTTCCTGTGGAACAAAACTCGAAAGCTTTTTTGCTTTCTCCCGTTAAATATGAGGAATAAAATATTTCTCTTGCGTAAATAAATGAAAAGGTCACAACGGGATCGTAACAATCCATAGAGGTATCGTACTATTATCTCCCTTCATTTTTCTTTTTAAGTAACTATCTAATCATCTATGTCGCATATTTTTAATTGAGCTAGACTTGTTCTGATATAGCAACAATAAGTAATCAAATACACGAGTATACTAACATGTGGCTACAGTTATCACAAATAATGTATGGTCTGGAAGTTGCTTAAAGTTTATTGGTAGGTGTGTTAGTTTAGTAGCTACCCACCTAAAAGGTTTACTCACATGCGTAGGTGTAGTTAGCTAAAAATAATACAAGTAAAAGTGGGTACCCAAAAAAATCCATATCCCTGATAAAGTCACTATCCACTATATGACTCATCTTAGCTAAAAAGCAATTCCCAACATCATTCAATTAACCAAATGAAAACATACCCAGAGAATAACAGGCGAGTTGGCCTGAAAGAAATAGTACCTCACCGACCGGCGCGAACACCAGAAGCAAACGCAATCGTCCGGTCATCCCACCGGCTCACCATCTTCGCTAAAAGGTCCATCGGAATACTTTTCCGCTTCGGTAATGATTACTCCGTTTCCAAACACCATCGCTTTGTTGACAGGTTTGCTCGACCTATCGCCACTACCTTCTATCATTACCATCTTCCCAACATCTCTTTCTTTTTCCTTTTTTTTTTATAGTACCCTTCCGGTAAATCCGAGTAACACAACGTCTCCGGATGAGATAGTATCTCCGGATGACCGAACCGAAAGAAACCATACCGGACGACCCTTTGTCCGTCCGGGTTACCGTTCAAACTCGACCTCCATTCCGGATGTTGATACCGAACGTCTTCATAAGGACTGAAATGTCACCACTGTATCCGAACAGCCGGGCCGAACGTTTATATAAAACGTCCCTCCCGGAAGCTTGTGCCGAATGTCCGCAAGCGGACCGAAAGTGCGACCCTATCGTTCAAACCCATTGGCAGATCGAACGGTAGGGTCCCACGGATGGCGCCAATTTGTTGAAGCAATTTTCCGCTAGGCAAGGCTGGAAGGCTCACGTGCCATTCGTCCTTGTCCCGAGCTTCGAATATGCTGCAAACAAATAAGAAAGAACCCGTTAGAAGATGGTCCCGAGGCCGAAGCCCCGGGGACCACCCTCCGACGGTCAAGTCAGAACCTCCGATGGAGAGGATTTAGTTTCACTGTACATGTATAATATATGAACCGAGAGGTGCTCTGGGTTAGTTGAGATCATGTATATCTCTTTTATAATGAAACAAATGAGTAGTATTTATAGGGAAAGAAAAGGTGAGACAAGATCCCTTAAAATCCGGGCTTAGGCGGCGCAGTCTGGCGTTGCCATCTGTCATAGTACTTACAGTGATATTTAGCCGGATGGCTCCGTGTGCCCTTCGGTAGCGTGCCCTTCGGCAGATGGGCGTTCGGACAAGATGGGCCTTTCGGACAAACATATCCGTCATAACACAACTATCGAATCCCAATAGTGATTAATGGGTAATACAACAACGACAAGTGATTAGTTTTCAATTTATTGATTCACTGACGTAAACTCACTAACTCAGTTACTTTTTAAGTTATAAGTAATACAAAGTAATAAAGTTGATTTCATAAAATTGTAACAAACTATGTTGATTTGTTTATTTTAATAATCGTGTACTTATTTTTGGTCATGCCTATGTCATTAAAATTTCTTATTATGGGTATAATAACATGTATTTAGGGATGAAAAAAAAAACCCGAAAAAAAAACTAAATTTAATTATAAAACATCCATGCTAAATTTACTTAAAAAAAAGGGTTTTAGAAAAAGATGAAACTCATTTAAAAGTTTAATATCCTTTATTTTCTGATGACGATTAAAGAAGCCATCTAAAGGATAAACTACGTAAAGCAAAAACAGTTTTTCTTCAGAAATTTAAATGTTTTATAAAACTCTATATCCCAAAAGGTTGTTAACTTAATGCACGTCTTCGGGACGTCATGAGCTGCATTTCCTGACAAAGTTGCTTCAACAACTTTAGTCAAGTGCATTCCTTATCACTTCAAGTAACTCTTATACGTTCACGCATAATAGGTAAATGGACTATATGTTAACTGAAGTGATTAACAGACACAATCTATTATCATAGATTTCTCGCGAATAGATATGCATTATCTATGCGATTTCTTAGTACCACAAGATACCTTGATTTACATCAAGCATCTTCTTCTGAGAAAAATGCTTGCATTCAAGTGTTGGATTGATAATATTATTTTATCAATCCTTATATCTCATTGTGTTCTTATGCTTTTAATCATCTTATCTTTCACATGGTCTTGAGCCTAGGCGCATTACTGCAACACATCATCGCCCGTAATCTCTTTATTGTTCGAAACGCAGTCGAACGAGATTATTATCCAGTAGTTATGGATAGCCATATTACTTAAGATGATTAAGTCCCCTTCTTCCCAACATCATGAATATTCTGAGATAGTTCGTTGCCATCCAACACAGATGTTGAAGTTATTTCGTGATCTTATATTTTACGGTATTCCTTTCACGAATTACATGTTGCTTCTCCTTGCAAGTCTAATGAACCAGTCATGCGACCACAACTGGTTCCTCAAGAATGCACATACCAGCCGCAACTGGTGTGATAGCACGTGTTAAACTATCTCAAGTTTTTATCCAACACACATTTTTCTTGTAGAGTTGCCAATCAAGAAAAATAATATTATCAGGCATATAATTCAAGAAGAAAATATTGTTGTTATATCATGCATCTACACTTATAAATAAAGACAAATAGTGAATTCAATCATTTTATCGTAATGGCTACTAAACCTTATCATTTCGCTCATTATACTAGGATCTTGAAAAACTTATTATAAGGCATCTCGCTAGGGTGTAACATACATTGTGACAGTTTTTAGGTAGGTGCTTTACCGCACCAATTGCCTCCCTGAGACTCTGACAACAGTCAGACATATTTAGTCTCTCTTATGCAGCCTTGGCCTCTGCTAGGGCATACGGCCAATAGACTCTACCATAAACACATGTGGTCTTGCTAACCATTGGCTTCTGCTAGGTCATATGACCAATTATTCTAAGGGCCGCCTCTCCCGCGTCAGCCATGTACCAGCCGACACCGTGCTAAGGGCATCAACGGTTTAAAGTGTTAGTTGAAGAAAATAACTCGACTAAAAACAAAACCATTTTTTGCTTCGTCGATGTATCATGCGGCTACACCATTGATGTTCCCAACGTGCATTTTTATTTACCCTCCCTAAGGTTTAAATTGTTATTGTTTGAAGAATCAACAAGCTAGATGAATAATGAGAAACTTTAAAAAAAAAAAAAAAAAAAAAAAAAAAAGAGTTGGATGCTAAAATAAGAAGTTATAACATTACTCTGAAAGACATGTTGATATAATTGATTATAGTCTAGTTAAAGTATTTGTTAATAACGTAACATCAAAATTAATAAACCTGGATGCTAAAATAAGAAGTTATAACATTACTCTGAAAGACATGTTGATATAATTGATTATAGTCTAGTTAAAGTATTTGTTAATAACGTAACATCAAAATTAATAAACCAATAAACCTTTGGCCTAGCGATATCCGAGGTGTATTTAAGATGACTCATATAGGTGATAAGGGTTCAACCGTCCAAATCATGTTGTGGCATAATTAAGGGGGTTGAGTATGTATATGTAGTTATGTACCTTAGCCTTAATATGAAAATGTAATAAATGCCAGAATATTTGCATATAAAACTTGCAACAAACTGCTCCTTTTAGTCAACTTCATCAAGATCTTATATTTACAATTTATTATTTTATTTATTACAAAGAACCAGCAGAGCTAGGATAAAATACGAAAAAGGGTGCCTTTTGGGGAAAGGCCGTCTGTACTGAGTCAACTACAAAGACAACTATTTTTTAGACAATAATGAGTTTGGATAAGGTATAATAATCATCAAGATGTTTATAGTATTAGATTGCTTATATTAGTTTAAAACTTTCTAATCGTATTTGTAGTCGGATGGTACTTGGTAGAAATGTTAAGTTGTTTAGTGTGCGTTTAGCCGTAAAAATTGAATTTATATGACCTTATTTCATGTAATCTTTAGACTATTTAGTGAAGGCACTTTATAGGGATTTATTTATTATTATTTTTTCTTATTTATTATTTATTATTTATTTTTATTTTTTATTTTAGTCATAGGCGCTATGGTAAGGCTAAATGGAGTGGAGCAAAAATTGGAGCGTGAGTGAGTGACTTACAGTGTGAGTTCCAAAATGAAAGAGCAAGTCGCTCGCGAGTGGGAAAAAAAAAAAGAAGTTCCGTATGGTGAGTTACTAGTTACTACCATATTGAGAGAGTTGAAAAACTGAGATTTTTATAATTAAATATTTGGTTTGTGAGTGTTTGTGGGGTATTTAGTGGGGTATATTTTTATAAAGGTGAGAGAGAGTGACCAAAACGGATGTATGATGAGTGGGAGTGACTAAAAATAAGAGGAGAGAGAAAGTTGAGGTGGTGCTAAAGCTACTAGGAGCGCTTTCAGTTTGGCCATGCGGTTTGAATCAAACCGGCGGTAACACCGCCGCTGGTGTTGATTTTATGCAAAAATTTTGTGGAAAACGGTATCAATGCCCGCTCCCCATAAAATCATTTTGAGGCAAAAAAAGAGCCGTTGGAAGGACAAAAGAGACGTTGAGCTTGGAGGTATATAAAAACCACACACACATAAATAGTACTTATTGTTTTATTTTTGTAGCAAATTGCTATTGAAGGTGGAGGTGGAGGTGGGGTAGGTGAGATGGGAAGAATGCCGGAAAATTATGAGGCAGGGGAAGTGTTAGAGTTTGTGTTTAATGATATTAATATTTGTATGTCCGGTTTCGAACCCGAGACTCGGGATTGCACACAATACGTGAGAGTTCCTTTGGTTTGAATAATTAAATATACATTTTATATTTATATTTATTTATTCATTTCACTAACAAATACATAACGACGGTTAGTACTTAACGGGGTTTGGTTAACGGCCGTTAAAGGACTAAATATGCAAGATGGGAAAAGAATGATCTAGAAGCTTTGTGAAGGGTCATAGTCGGCTGGAAAATCCCTTTGGGATTGGGCTGTACGATGGGATGGAGTAGGCTACAAGCAAATTGAAACACTATAAATACAATTCAATTGTATTTAGTTTTTCACCTAATCTTGTATCCCTAACTCCAAAGCCAAATTTCTCTTCTCTTCTCCTCTTGCTTGTGCTAGTCGACACTTTTTATTCTCACTAGAGAATTCGGCTTGAGCTAATAGCAATAAAGTATTTGGTTTGTTAGTGATACTTGAACCTAGCTTTCCCATTGGAACGCTACTATCGCGTGTGTACAAGAACGAGTTACAAGCTTATTTTAGCTTGTGATTCTTGGTGTTTTTCCCTTAGGTGGTTCGACATAATCAAAACCTAATTAGGGTTCTTGATTGTTCTTGGTGATTACGCGATTAAGGTACGTGTTTATTTATGTTAATTAATTACATGTTCATTAGATCTTTCCGCTGCGTGCTTTGTGATGTTTTATATGTTTATAGTATTATGATTCATATATTCCAACAGTGGCATCATGAGCCTCGTTTAAGAACTTGTAATTAATTACTAAAACCTAAAAATTGGATCTTTATTAGATACATGCAATTAATTTTTGTTTAGGGTTTTTAAACCCTAATTGTTTTTAAATAAGTAGGTCGACACCTACATGATGATTAGGGTTTTATGGTTGATTTAAAATCTTGATAGAAACCCTAGGATTGCATGAAATTTTTAGGGATTAATTTGTGAATACCTTATGTGATGTCACTAAATTAATTAAACACGTACAAATAAATATTGATTAATAATATGGAATTAACATGATTATGTGATCAATATGTTATTCATGACAAGATCTTGCATATTTTGTCATGATGTATTTGTATGGTTTTGTATTGTTTGAATTTATTTGTCACATGATTTAAATAAATCTAAAATTGGGGAAGACCTCAATATATATTAATTAAAAGGTTATGTGCAATGTGGTATCTAACTAACTAAAACTTACGCGGCCAAATTTATTTGGTGCTGTGGTCCATTGGGTACAATGAGCTCGAAAACCAATGGGAGTTTTGTTAGTTACATACATAAAGAATTACACATAGAATTAATATTAGGATTTATTGAAAAAGGTTTGCATGTGGCTATATGATATCGTGGATGATCATATATTTGTTATTATGTGTTTATTTATTTTTGTGAATTACTTGATCTTTTGTGTTTCATATTATGATGGATAGTAAACTACAAAAGAGGGTAATTTTTCATAATAAAAAATAAATAAGACTAATAACTATGAAACCTTTGTAGTAATTTTATTTATTGCCAAGTCTTATGTGCCGACAGTGGTTCGCTTCGCACGGTAATTTGCTCCCAGGCGAGACTAGCAATAATTAAATTACTACATTAATTGTTTTAGCAAGAAAATCATAATTTTTTAGTTGATTGATTGCGACTGTATTAAGTGGTCGAAGCGGCGGACCTAAAATTGACAAACTAATAAAGTGGGTTCTAGTTGGTACGCATTAAATTGTGACCTTAGAGGGGCACGGTTTTAACCAGCTTCGGCGGCTGTCGTCCCTACGCCCGCCTGTACGTCAATTTTAGACTTACCAAGTACACCACGAAAAATACGAAGCATCTTAAGGCAATGTTGTAATTTGCTCAACGCCTCAATTAAAAGATTTGATGATTTGAGCTACGAATGAGTAAACGGCGTTTTTGTTTTGAAAACTATATATGATACAAAGATGAATGCATGACATCTTTGTACATATTTTTTGATTAAATACATCAAAAATTTATTACCCTACAAATTTAAGTCATATGCCACCCAACTACTAAAAGAAACACCTAAGGTTTCATCCTACATCACTAGCAGCCAAAGCTGAATGTTGATGTTCAAAGGGTGCGGTCTAAGGGTAAATTGAGTACTTTGTTGCTAGCAGCCAAAGCTGAATGCAATAAACTGACGTCAATTTACAGTTTCTTAAGTTGGTAGACTTAATTGGGCACTTTCATTACTAGCAGCCAAAGCTGATGTAATGAGACGGCGCCAAGGCATAAAGAATTGGGGACGAAACATGTTTACAATTATTTGAACTGTTGTTGGCAATGAAAATTGTAAGTCCCAAGATTTCTAGGAATTGCAATTTGATATTGGCAATTGGGTGATCCCGTACCTTATTGAGCACCTTCATTGCTAGCAGCCAAAGCTGATGTAATGAAACGGCGTCAATTAGGATCCTATTTTTCATTGAAAATTAAATGGTTATTTAACCAATGGGTGTTTAATTTTCTTGAAAAGTTTATTATCGAAAGTACTAACTTTTGAACTTTTTCTGTAGAAATGGCCCAACCCGGAAACTCGTCATCATTAACTCCTTGTTACAAGATGATGCTTGAAAAGGAGAAACTGACTGGGACTAAGAACTTTAACGATTGGTATCGTAATCTAAGGCTCGTCCTTAGGATAGCCAAGCGTTGGGATTGTCTTAGTGAGCCACTTCCACAAGCTCCACCTGCAACCTCCTCTACTGAGGTGTTACGGGAATACAATGAAGCTTATGAAAGGCACAATGATGCTGCCTGTATCATGCTATCGGGGATGGAAACTCAGCTGGTCAAACAGTTTGAGCAATATGGTCCGAAAGACATGATTGAGGAACTGCAACGTATGTTTCAGAAACCTCCAATGGCTGAATTGTATGATGTACTTGACAACTTGGGCAAGTGCAAGCAGGATGCTACAACACCCGTAAGTACTCATGTGCTGGAAATGAAAGGTTATCTTGACCAACTGGATGCACTTGATTGCGGGTATGTGGAAGCCGTTAAAGTTGGCCTCATCAATAGATCTCTGAATGAGGACCTATATGGTGAATTTGTGCGTAACTTTAATATGCATTGCAAGGGGAAGACATTTAATGACTTGCATGCAATGCTCATTGAATATGAGAAGGGACTCACTAAGAAAGCTCCTACACCTGCTACACCTGCAGTTATGGCAATTAGAGGTGGTAGAGTAGCTAAGCCCGGTAAACCGAAACAAGTGAACAAGAAAGGAAAGGGCAAAGCTGACAAGGGCAAGCAAATTGTGACTTATCAGCAAAAGCCGAAGAAGCAGAATCCTCCTCCCAAGAAGGATTATCCAAAGAAGGATGCGGCTGCTTGTCACCACTGCAATACTCCTGGACACTGGAAGCGGGACTGTCCATTGTTGCTTGAGGAGTGTCGCAAGAATAAGAATGCCAAGGCTGGGCAGGGCGCCAGCACATCAGGTATTTTTATGGTTGAATTATTTTCATTTCCTCGTAAGCAAAATGCCTGGATATATGATACAGGATGTGGTACTCACATTTGTAATACATCGCAGGGACTTAGAGGAATAAAGAAGCTGAACTATGGTGAATGCTACTTGTATGTCGGCAACGGGATACGTGCAGCAGTAGAGGCCATAGGGACTTTTGATCTAGTGTTACCTTCGGGTTTGATTTTGGTTTTAGACAATTGTCATTACGCACCTTCTATTGTTAGAGGTGTCGTTTCAGTTTCTTTGTTATTGGATTTGGGTTTTAAGCATACTTTTAATGATAATGGAATTTCTGTTTCTTTAAATTCTGTTTTCTACTTTAATGCTATTTCATTAAATGGTGTGTTTGAAATTGACATGGATAACCATGTATCCAATAGAAATAATTCTATGTATAGCATCGGGAATAAGAGAACCAAGTCCAACTTGGATTCATCTTATTTATGGCACTGTCGCCTTGCCCACATAGGCAAGAAACGCATGGAAAAGCTGCTAAGTGATGGGATTTTACCTAATATCAATGATGATTCAGTTGATAAATGCGAATCTTGCATATCGGGTAAGATGACAAAGAAACCTTTCCATAGCAATATGGAAAAGGCTTCTGATCTACTTGGATTAATACACACGGATGTGTGTGGTCCACTTAGACACGTGTCAAAACGCGGTGCTAGCTACTTCTTGACCTTCACGGATGACTATAGTCGTTATGGTTATGTTTATTTACTTAAACATAAACATGAAGTCTTTGAGACATTCAAGGTCTTTAAAAATGAAGTAGAACTTCAACTCGGAAAGAAGATTAAGGCACTTCGATCCGATCGTGGTGGTGAGTATTTGAGCCAAGAGTTCAAAGATTATCTGACTGAGTGTGGCATTGTCCAACAACTCACATCTCCTTATACTCCACAACAAAATGGTGTATCTGAAAGGAGAAATCGTACCTTGTTAGATATGGTACGATCAATGTTTAATCTTACAACTCTTCCCTTATCCTTTTGGGATTATGCTCTTGAAACGGCTGTTCACGTGTTGAATAGGATTCCAACTAAGAAGGTTGATAAGACTCCATATGAAGTATGGACTGGAAAAGCTCCCAACTTTTCTTACTTAAAGGTCTGGGGTTGTGAGGCGTTTGTTAAACGTGACTCACCTGATAAACTCCAACAAAGATCTGTTAAGTGTATCTTCGTAGGATACCCTAAGGAAACGAAGGGTTACTACTTTTACTTCCCACAAGAAAATAAGGTTATCGTAGCTAGGTACGGTGAATTTCTTGAAGATAATCTAATATCTCAAGAATTCAGTGGGAGGGCATATGATCTTGAAAATGATCATGAAGATACTTCACCTTCTGAAAGCACTAACACACTTCCTGTGGAACCGGAAAGTTTAGGTCCTCCACCTGAAGTTGAAGTGGTACCCGTCCGTAGATCTTCAAGATCTACAAAGGCTCCTGAGCGTCTATGTTTGAACATAGATGATGAGGAAACTATACTATTGGATCAAACTGATGAGCCAACTAGTTATAGAGATGCCATTAATAGTCCTAAAAAGGATAAATGGCAGGTAGCCATGGACGGGGAAATGCAATCCATGAAAGATAATCAAGTCTGGACTGAAGTAGACCTTCCACCCAATGCTAAGGTAGTTGGGTGTAAGTGGCTATTTAAGAAGAAGACTGACATGGATGGCAACGTACACACCTACAAAGCTCGTTTGGTGGCCAAGGGCTTTACCCAAACATACGGTATTGACTATGAGGAGACCTTTTCTCCTGTAGCCGATATTAGAGCTATTAGGATTCTTATAGCCATAGCTGCCTACTATGACTATGAGATTTGGAAAATGGATGTCAAAACCGCGTTTCTGAATGGTCGCCTAGATGAAGACATCTATATGGCGCAACCTGAAGGTTTTGTAAATCCAGATTTTCCTGAGCGTGTATGCAAACTTCAAAGATCCATTTATGGATTGAAGCAAGCATCCAGGCAATGGAATAAGAAATTTGATGAGGAAATCAAGAAGTTTGGATTTACTCAAAATTTCGATGAGCCATGTGTATACCACAAAGTTAGTGGGAGTAACACTGTTTTTCTTATCCTATATGTCGATGACATATTAATCATGGGAAATCACATACCTAGTCTTAATGAAGTTAAGGCATATCTATGTGAATGTTTTGCCATGAAGGATTTAGGAGAAGCAGCGTATATCCTTGGAATCAAGATCTATCGAGACAGATCTAAACGATTAATCGGTTTAAGTCAAAGTGCATACATGGATAAAATATTGAAGAGATTCAATATGCAGAATTCCAAGAAAGGATATCTGCCCATGCAAGTGAAACATGAATTGAGCAGTGAAATGTGTGCTTCTACACCTGAAGAGGAAGCCTACATGAAGAAAGTTCCATATGCTTCTGCAGTTGGTTCTATCATGTATGCTGTTAGATGCACAAGGCCAGATGTGGCATTTGCTCAAAACATGACCAGTCGATATCAGCAGAATCCAGGAGTAAAACACTGGAAAGCTGTAAAGGACATTCTTAAGTATCTAAGGAATACTAAAGATATGTTTCTAGTTTTCGGGGGAAATCCAGACACAGAACTGAATGTTACAGGTTTCTGTGATGCATCCTTTCAGACTGATAAAGATGATACAAAGTCTCAGACGGGTTACGTTTTTGTCATAAATGGAGGAGCCGTGGACTGGAAGAGTAAGAAGCAGAGTATAACGGCCATGTCTGCTACAGAAGCTGAGTACATTGCTGCGTCGGAGGCGGCACAAGAAGCTGTTTGGATAAGGAAATTCGTTAAGGATCTTGGAGTGATGCCTTCTATTGAATTACCTATAAATGTATATTGCGACAACTCTGCTGCAATTACATTCGCCAATGAACCTGGAGTTATGAAAGGCGCCAGACACTTTAAAAGGAAACTTCACTATGTTCGAGAACAAGTGAATGACGGTGAAATAAATGTACTCAAAGTTCACACAAATAACAATCTGGCTGATCCTTTTACGAAGGCATTACCTAAAGAATCGTTTACTCAACATGCTCAGGGCATTGGTCTTCGATTGTCAGATAGTTTCATGTAAATCTGTTGGATTAGTATTTCGATAGGGACATGTAAAACAATTATTATATTAATGAAATAAAGTGCGGATAACGTTTATTATCATTATTAATATTTGTGTCCTATATTTGCATGTTTAAATCCCTGAATAATTAATTTATTCTAAATGGTCCGTTGTCAATCAATAATATGGGAATATTATTGAACTAAGGCAAATGTGAGGATTGGTAGAATGGACTGTAGGTTGAGACACCAATATCACATGATATTCATTATAGGATAAAATGAATATAGGACTTATCCCAACCGCATGATTATACTTTATGGATCATAGTCATCAAGTATATCATGAATATTTATCCTCTGACTTGAGATACTGGATAATTGCCGAGGATGTAGCTCATTTTCTGTGAGATAGTCTAACGCTATCCGTAAAAGGTAGTTATAAGGGCTATTTTCGGAAATGATGTGAAGTTCGAGGGTTATGCTAGTAGTCAATAAAGGATTTGTTCGTTCAACTTTGTGTTGAAATTTAATACTGCTAGGCCACTCGTAGAATTGACAAGATGTTTGCGTGCGCACGCCCAAAGTCTATCTGGAAGATGTTCAGATGTTTTGGTAATCTTGTTCAATTATGTACAAACGAGAAACTACTGTTAATTATGGAATGACAAAGATCCATATCCAAATTAACGCGGTATTAGTAACAAAAGGATAAGTATGATGATTATATCATCACGTGGTTTTTTCCAGGAGAACCACAACTCGGATCGAGCTGGGGGCATTGGGATCTGTTAAAGCTAGACTAGCCCATGTCATTACAATATTAATCATTATCCAAGTGGGAGCTGTTAGAGTTTGTGTTTAATGATATTAATATTTGTATGTCCGGTTTCGAACCCGAGACTCGGGATTGCACACAATACGTGAGAGTTCCTTTGGTTTGAATAATTAAATATACATTTTATATTTATATTTATTTATTCATTTCACTAACAAATACATAACGACGGTTAGTACTTAACGGGGTTTGGTTAACGGCCGTTAAAGGACTAAATATGCAAGATGGGAAAAGAATGATCTAGAAGCTTTGTGAAGGGTCATAGTCGGCTGGAAAATCCCTTTGGGATTGGGCTGTACGATGGGATGGAGTAGGCTACAAGCAAATTGAAACACTATAAATACAATTCAATTGTATTTAGTTTTTCACCTAATCTTGTATCCCTAACTCCAAAGCCAAATTTCTCTTCTCTTCTCCTCTTGCTTGTGCTAGTCGACACTTTTTATTCTCACTAGAGAATTCGGCTTGAGCTAATAGCAATAAAGTATTTGGTTTGTTAGTGATACTTGAACCTAGCTTTCCCATTGGAACGCTACTATCGCGTGTGTACAAGAACGAGTTACAAGCTTATTTTAGCTTGTGATTCTTGGTGTTTTTCCCTTAGGTGGTTCGACATAATCAAAACCTAATTAGGGTTCTTGATTGTTCTTGGTGATTACGCGATTAAGGTACGTGTTTATTTATGTTAATTAATTACATGTTCATTAGATCTTTCCGCTGCGTGCTTTGTGATGTTTTATATGTTTATAGTATTATGATTCATATATTACAACAGGGGAAGAATGTCGGAAAATTATGATGGTGATGATGGAAAGCCACCAAGAAAAAAAAGATACCACCGTCATACTCCACAACAAATTCAAGAACTCGAAGCATATAAAAACTACTCATTTTATTTTATGTTTTGGAATTTTTAGTTTGATTAAAAAAAATAAAAAATTTGGAGGTATGAGAATTTATGGCCGCCAGTGATTTAGGTTGGGAGGTATGGGATTTTATGGGTATGAGTTGGCTGAAGCTTATTGTTGAAATTTGGAAGGTGTGGATACTTCAGAGGCATGACTCTTAGTGCCCCAAGGTGCTGGTGAGTAACTTGTTACAACTACTTCTTGTCTAATAACGCATGTCATCCATATTTTTTTTTTCATGATTTTGTGTGCTGGTGTGTTTTGTTTGTATTTGTTATTTTGTGGGTTTTGCTTATTTTGTGGGTTTTGTTGTACTTATAACCAATGTTATGACTAAGAATGTCTTTCATATGTTATAATTTGTGCTATAGTTAAATAATAATAATAATAATAATAATAATAATAATAATAATAATAATAATAATAATAATAATAATAATAATAATAATAATAATAATAATAATAATAATAATAATAATAATAAAAAGGTTGACGTGACAACAAATACCTATATCATACACTTAAGCCCTAGTTTGGTTCACCGTAATCTCGTGTAATATGATGTAATTGTAATCTGGTTACATTATATAGTCTATTTTGTTTTTAGAATAGAAAGAATTGTAATTCTTATTACATTATGTAAAATGTTTGGTCTGACACGTAATTGCAATTCAATTTACTCAAATTATATCAAGTGATGGATTTCAGATTATATCACAAGTTAGATTTAAAGCTTTTAATTATGTTTTGAAATTTTAGTAATTTAAATCTATCAATAATTACTAAATTATTATTTATTTATTTATTTATTTTAATTTTAATTAATATAGATATTATTATACTTTTCTATTTTTTTATTGTAGTAAATTCAAGATAAATACTTTTAATAAGTTTTTTTATTTTTAATTTAAACATTACTAAATTTATAATTAAATAATATAAAAATAATAGAAAACAGTTTTTTATATTTGATACTATTATTATTATTAAGTTTAAATATTTTACTAATTCTTATATTAATTATTATCAAATTTGAATATTTTATCATTATTATTATTTTAAATATTATTTAATATAAATATTTTATTATTGTTATTATTTTCAATTTTGTTGTTGATGTTGTTGCTGTTATTATTATTGTTGTTGTTAATTTGACATAATTTTTTGAACTACATTATATTTCAAGTCAACCAACACACGTTTAGTTTTCTTACATTACATTTCTATGAGATTTCAATTTATTCCCATTCAAGTTTATCCACATTACAGTTTATTCATATCACAATTAAATTTGACAAATTACAATTGCTTCAAAAACATTCTTCGAACCAAACGCCCCTTATAATGTGTATTGACACTTAGTGCTTTTAGTTCTATTGATTAGAAGTATTATACTCCCTTCGTCTCACAATACAAGTTCATTTTAACTTCTTTTTTTCGCAACTTTAACTTTAATTATTTTTTTTTTCGTGTTATATTATACTTGATGAAAAGTATACCAATAAAAATTGTTAGGTCACCATGATTGATTCACGCAAGTATTCTAGTGAGAGAAAGTAGAAAGAGAAAGACTTGGTATGGTAGATCAAATATGAGAAATAAAATGACAAAGTGTAACTAGCATAAATGATAAACCAACATCTTCATATGAAGGTTACATGTAGTATTTATAGGACAATGATTAGGGCAACGCCCAATATGGGCTTTCTAGAACATATTCTAAGGCCTATGGGCTTACTACATAAGCCTTGGACTAGAATAAACATATAAGCCTATTTAACTAAGCAACCTATTACATAACTTAATGACCGACACTTGATATTAATTACACGTAATCCCAACAATCTCCCTCTAAGGGTTGGTCATCAAAGGTTGCTTTACGTCTTCTTTGTATGTGACGTTCTTGAATCTTCGTTTTTTGTTCTGGTTCTTGTGATATTATGTTGGTTTCGTCTTGCCTTCATCAACGTCTTTAACTTTGTTGTCTTTATGTCTTTTCCAACATGCTCATACTTCTTTTGACTTTGAATCTTCATACTTGTATGGTTCTCTTTTCTTTGATTTTGATCTTTGTCTATTTTCTTTGCAGACTCTTTGATTTTGATGCATGATCATTCTAAACTTTGCTTTGCTTTGATCTTTGATGAGAACTTATCTTTCGTGACATTGTTGGTATGAGCGTGTGGATCTTGAATGTGAGTTGATGAATCATGATGGTAACGATCTCCCTCTAAGGTACACCCATCGGTAGCTGCATGGTTAAGGTTAGTAATAATCACCAATCGATCACGGTGGACTTTTCATAGAGAATTGACCACTACGATTGTTTTACTGATGAATGTCTTGATTCCATTCACCTTGGTCGGGCACATCAGCCGTCCAAATCCCGTTAGGAACAGTTATCACTACTATAGATATAATCCAAGTAGAGACCTACGTCTTCAGTACTCGATTCATGAAAGGAATCTCCTTAGCGAGATTTCCAGCACTTACAGGTTCAGACTTCGAGAGAATTAACAACATAGTGTGAAAATCTCTTTAATCTTTACAAAGACTGTTCCTGAATTGGATACCCTCAAGAAGGCTTACGAAGGTATACTGTTGGGATTTAAAGCTTCGAAGGTGTTAATACTGCTCATATAATTACAACTGCCCAGGGATTACAAGAAAAATATTACAAGTCATTATTGCTGCTAGTTATGATGGTTGATGCTGCTTATGGAAGTTAAGACTGCTAGAGTATATTAAGACTGTTGACAGACTTCAAGGAAAAATACTCTAAGTAGTTAATGCTGCTAGAAGGAAACTTAGTACTGCTAGTACTAACTTAGTACTGCTAGTACTAAGTTAATGCTGCTAGAGATTTAATGCTGCTAGAACAAAGAGTTAGTGCTGCTGATGCATTATTAGTGTTGCTAGAGTATTAGAGTTGGTTATTATGTATAGTATGTCTAGATAAGTATAAAAAAGATTATATAAAGATTTATCTTATATAGAAAGTCATTGTAAGCCGACTAGGACTCCTTAGTCTATAAAAGGAGGTCCTAGGGCATAGAGATAGATACAAAACTGAAAACGATTGAGATAGAGATACACACGATTCTTTATAGAACTTCAAGGTTGTAAACCTTAATACTTTTGAGTATTCGTATTATATCAATAATATTGAAGTGTTTAGTTTGATATTCTTGGGTTATTGTTTACTGTTTTATTCAATATAAAGTTCTTCTTAAGATCAAATACAAGATTCCGCGTTGTGTTTGATATACTTCAAGACAGTTTCTATACTTAGTTGTTTTAGATTTATCTAAAATAACTAACCCTTACAAGCTAAGGAATTCGATCAAGTGCATAATTGGGATCAACAAGTGGTATCAGAGCTTGTGATCTAGAAGCTGTGATCAAGAAGAACCTGTTTACACTCAAGACTGTTCTGATCTTACTAAAGACATGGAGTCAGAATCTACACACATGATTACTGCATCAAAGGTGCCAATGCTCAAGTCTGGAGAGTATGAGCTATGGAGAATGAGAATAGAGCAATATATTTAGATGGTTGATTACTCTATGTGAGAAGTAATAGAGACTGGCAATACTTTACCTAAAACAGAAATTTCTGATGATGGTGTTGTCACTATCTTGCCTATTAAAACTGCTGAAGACAAGGCACAAAGAAGACTGGAAGTTAAGGCAAGAAGCACTCTCATGATGTGTAACACCCCCAAATCAGATCGCGTCGAAAATAATATCTGGGGTGCTACTTATTTGGATCACAACACAAGTAATAGAGAACGGAGTTTATAATCCGTTTTAAAGCATCATTAATTAAAACATAAGTTTTACATAATTATGAATTGCGGAAAACAAGGCCCATAATAGTTTTAAGTTGTCCCATAGTACAAAAAATCTGGTCATGAGTGTTATGTGTACACTATAAAAGTGTGCCTATGCCCCTGCCAAGCACTGCCTTGCATCATAAAATATCAACAACTAAACACCTGAGAAAAACATGCTAAAAGTCAGCTAAAAGTTGGTGAGTTCATAGGTTTATGTAAAGCAGTAAAGTTGGACCAGTAAGTTCATGAGTTAACATTTTAAAGTGCGAAATGTTATACGAAAGGCTATTACGCTGCGCTAAGTTTCATGCTACCGAAGCTACGACAGTGTGCATGCGATGAGTGCATGTAATTACATGGGAAGTGTCCATGAAATAAAGCCCGGCAAGTGTGCTATCCTTAGTCACTTGTAATTCGACATGGTATACATCCGCTTGTCCAATCGGGACTGTTGAATTTTCAACACGGATGGAGGTGTCACCCTCAATAGATCTATTTATATCACTCGTGCTTTTTAGCAGGAATTAACGGTACATGAGCATGGGCATAATTTGGGATACAGTACTTAGGCCAGCAGGTAATAGTTTTGTCAAACAAAAGCATTGTTTAAGTAGTCCATAAAAGTAAGCATGTTTCTCACCCCAAGTAGTTTAAAATGAGTATTAAAGAGTAATAGTGGGGCTATGACTCACCTTGAGTGTAACTGGCAAGGTGAAATGTGAAATCAAGTAAGTTATGGGAACGACTCCAACACACGACCTGAATAATAGTGAAGTCCGACAATTTGATAGTTTTGGCTCAATACGAATAACGAGTGTGAAAATGAGCAACGGATAACGATTTGGTTTGTGATGTGTGTGTTTGATATTCTTAAAATGCTTAAAGTTCAAAAATAATATTATATATAATATTATCTTGTTTTTATGTCATTGAATTCATAATTATCATTTCCTCGAAAGTCGTCGAATGATGCGTTAAGTTTATTCGTTAAAACTTGTTATATAAATATAAACGTAACGAAAGTAAATATATTGAAACGAATAAAATGCACGTGGTTGAATGAGAAAGGGTAAAATATGAAATAGAAATGAATATGGAATAAAGTTACTGTTCAGTCCTTGATCTTATATAGATTTTACATTTTCTACCCTAACGGTGTAAGTTTTGCACCGCTAGTCCTCAGTTAGTTATATATTACATTTTTAGTCCAAAAGGTTCAAATATTACCCTTTAAGCCTTATGTTTACTGTTTTAACAATTTCCACCCTCAAGTTGTGAAATTTACAGTTCAAGACATAATTATACGAAAGTGACAAAATTAACCCGAATAGTAACAAACTAACAATATTTGCAAATTAAGTCCAAATTTCACAAAAACAATGTAATAAATTTTCCTAGAGTTTCTATAGTTTCAAAAAGCTTATTTGAGTTCTATGGAACTGCTTATTTTTCGCCTAATGGGCTTTTAACGAATTAAGCCAAGGCCCATTAAGAAATTTAGATCCGATGGGTTCTGAAACAAATTGGGCTTATATTTGGGCTTATTAAATGGACTTAAAAACATGTTCAAACAGCTTATAAGTAATGCTTATTCGCTATTGCTTATTGGGCTGATTATTGGGTTTAAAGCCCAATCGATAAAAAAAATAAGGTTTATAGAACTGTGTTCGAGTGCGATAAGCTTTAGGCTTATAAAGGGACTTTTTGTAGCTTATCGTGATGGTTTATTTGTATAGCTTATTATCCTAGCTTATAGAGAATTAGTTTGCGAAATAAAAACAATATGTTGCGTGTATGTATTCGAATTTAACGAGGCCTTTTCTAAGTCGATTAATACATGGTTCAAAAATATATAAATGACATATATATGTTATGCGATGCAACAAATGTTAAAAATGAGGTTCGATATGTATTAAAATATAAATATGAGTGTCGTACAAATATGTAAATTGTATAATCTAGCCATCCATGAATAGGAGGTCATATGTACAACGTAAAATGAATAAAAGAACTCGAAAGAAAATGCATAGAAAGTAATACGTTCGAACGAAATATATAAAGATGCATGGTGTGTGAAATATGATATAACGAGTAGGAAATTAGTTTGAAGGAACTTACTACACCCTTGAGGTGGTGAGTTATACGTTTAAAATGGCTTAGAACACATATGGATCGCGAGAATGATCACAAAGGCTTCAAGAACTATGTTTTCGACTTGGAATTGGTTCAACAAAGTGGAGAATTGGTCCTGGCTCTTAGAGACTCTCGACAGTGAGTAAAAGGGCTAGAGAAAAGTGTGTGAGTGTGTTTAAGAGTGAATGAAAGAGTATGTATGTGTATGTCGATATATATGCATGCATATGAAATGTATATAGTTTTATATTGTGCAACTTGTGAGATTTTATTCCTTTAGCAGAGATTTGTGAGATTCTTAGAGGATAAAATGAGTTTCTAATCGAGTTCAATGATATCCAATAGGGGGGGTTTGTGTTGGTTCAGTTATGTATCAAATTGTGTGTATATATGTACCATTCGACATATATAAAAGGTCCAAAACGATTCCTAACGTGTCCAAATGCTAGAAAATGGTGAGAAACAATCTCATAAACTCAAAGTCGACTAGAAATAATTATATGCTTAGGTACAAATCAAGTTTGATCGAGTTTAGTTAAAATGGATTAATATTGGTTGAACTTGTACATGTCTCGAGGGCGAGTTACTTTGTGTCTCGTTTATAGATCAAACCTTCGAATTAGGAAATGAGGTTTGTCGAACCTGATTATTTGTAGTATAGAGATTCGAGATGTGTAAAAACTTGTATATGTTATGTATCGAATTTAAAGGAAATCGAGGTAAAGCTTAGTATGTTCAGTCGAGTGGTATATATGATTTAATAAACTTGGGTTGGGCTTTTGAATAGTACCAGGCCAAAAGTTGGGCCAGGAATAGTAATAAGGGTCCGTTTGGTTTATTATTCGTATAAGGGATTTTTGTGGTCCGTGTGTGAGCTCGTTCCAATGCATTGTAATCATGTATCAATGCGTTTGAGTTATCGTAGTGTGATAACGTAATTAAATGAGATAACCTCTCATTAACAGGTGTCAAAAAAATAAATAATACGCATTTTCTGAAAAAGTAATAATTCTTAATAAATGGGAAAATTACCATTTGTCACATGATGGGCATTCCTAATGACCATCAGTTGATTTTCAATCACATCAAAGATGCTAAATTGTTGTTAGAAGCAATTGAGAAAAGGTTTGGAGGGAATGCTGCTACCAAGAAGACCAGGAAGAACCTTTTGAAGCAAGAATATGAGAATTTTGCTGCTCCTAGTTATGAGAATCTTGATCAGACCTTTGATAGACTTCAGAAACTTATTAGTCAACTAACACTTATGGAAGTAACAATTCCTCAAGAAGATATAAATCAAAAGTTTCTAAGAAGCTTGTCACCAGAATGGAACACACATACTGTGGTGTGGAGAAACAAGGCTGATCTTGATACAATGAGTTTAGATGATCTGTATAACAATCTAAAAGTGTATGAACCTGAAGTCAAAGGGTCATCTAGCTCATCCTCAAGCTCACAGAACCTAGCTTTTGTGTCCTCCTCCAATAACAGTTCTGGCAGTACTGATGAAGCAGTTAATACTGCTCATGGAGTTAGTACTGCTGGCACACAAGTTAATGCTGCTGGGTCTACAACCCTTGATAACTTGAGTGATGTTGTTATCTATGCTTTCTTAGATGGTCAATTGATGCGCGTGATGTGTCGTTGCGGTTTAGCAGTTTTAATGCCTACTCAAGTTTTAAATTTATATTTAGCCGACTTATCAATAACACACACACTTAACGAGCAGTGTACCCGGTCAGTATGAATATAATGGTAAGTAGAGTGTCGATCACTAAGAGTGGAACGTATTATCTAGTTATTCTAATCAGTATTTTAATATCCTAACGCAAGGGGGTTTCAGCCTGAGAGACTGGCACGATTTGTTTGCAATTAAATAATAAAATAAACCAATAGGCACGAATCAGCAAGTAGCACACACGTACACAGATAGATACTCGAGACAATAAGAGGGCTGTCCTTATGATTAAGTAGATTGTCACTTGTTTTATTGATAGCTTTATATGAAGTGTATGTAGTTAACCCTTTCTCGTTGGTCCTATTCTTATCGGCGAGTAAACCCTTAATGATTACTTATGTCTAAAAGTTATTCCTAAGTGATCAATTTAGTAATAACCGTGGGAGCCACATTATGTCCCGCAGTCAAATGCCCGCAAGCCACTAATAAACACAGAGGTTATCAATGCACTAATAAGTAGTAACCAAAGACATCAACATATAAACTTTAATTGATGGGAAAGCAAGTATTAAAGGGAGTGCAATCTTTCGTTGTCACATTACACAAGCCACCAATCCTGATGAATTAAAGTTTGCTAACACAATAAAACAAAACTACTTAATGAATTAAACACATGCAGCACCTTCTTACAGCTCTTGTATCTTTGATTTGGGTGTGTCTTGTGCTGCCTCCTTGACTGAATTCGTCCTTGGTTTCTCCTGTTCGGTCTTAGGTTATAATGTTCGGAACTTTTTAAATTCGTCTGGTCTACGGGGTATTTATAGTTTCTGTCTGAGGGAAGATGCGGCGCATCTAAGGAGTAGATGCGGCGCATGTACTTAACTTCGCGTGGGGTCCAAGATTATAATATTCAGGAATATTCGTACACCGCCAGAAGATGCGGCGTAACTCCATGATTAGATGCGGCGCATGTCCTCTTGTATCTTGGATCGTATCTGGTGATATCTTGATAGAGATGCGGCGCATGTCATGAGTGAGATGCGGCGCATCTGGAGCAGATTAGTCTTGATCTTCTTCATTTCAGTAGACTCTTCACATTATGCATGTTTTGCTCCATTATTAGTCCAAAATCGCCAAGTTTCACCAAATGCTTGTTTTTACCTGAGAATTACAAAAGTAAACGATTAAGTATCAATCCTCATACATAATATAGTAAAACAAGTCAAATTAATAGGATAAATGGTAGTAATAAAATGTACTTATTTGAGTTCATCAAATATCCCCCCACTTGAACTTTACTTGTCCCCAAGTAAACCTTAGATTAAATCTTATGAAAATGTATCCTAAAAGATGTTAGGATTTATTTTTATGTTTAAGCATGTATTCGTTTATTTCATAATCACACAACCAAACACTTAACGAATTAGAAGTAAAATAAAATAATTCGATAAAAGCAAATCTAATCGTTTAACTGTCCAGTCGTGACGAATATTCTATCATAAGCTTGGCAAGTATACACATCTCCACCACTAAAGCTAAGGAATAACAAGTCTAAAGCGGTAAAAAGGGTTTTTAGGCTTAAGGGCTAATTATTCTCTTTTCACTATCGATCTCAAATTCCAGAAAAGGCGACAAAATCACAAATACATGATCGAATCCACGAACACGATACTTGCAATTGCTCAAATCCTTAACTCGAATAGGCTAAAGATAGGTCCAAACTTCACCAATAATAATATATCAAAAAGGGCGACAAAATCATAAATACATAGCCGAATCCACGACTACGATACTTAAGATTGCTCAAATCCCTAATCTCAATAAATCAAAGGTTCGGTTGGATAAAGAATAATAAAGGGTATGGATAACATTTGGGATATAAATTGGTGTAAAAATAAAAATAAACAAAACAAATAAATTAAAATCCTAAGTGTGGTTAATCACTATCCCAACCATCCCATGAATAAGACTCATATCATCGAATAACTCACGCTTTAACACTTGAAACACACGCTTTAGGTAGACACGAATTATACTCAACAAGATCTTAATCAAAGAATAAACCTTAATTGGCGTTCCCATAACTGCCAATTCCCATTCAATCTATAAATATAGTACAACAAATAGTGGTGATATCGACCACTTACATAACTTTACATCGTTGGTTTAAAACTAACTTCCAACCTTTTTTTTTTTTTTTTTTTTTTTTTTTTTTTTTTTTTTTCAAACATAAACATAGATGTGTAAAATTTCACCACATCACTATAACTTTCTTTCCGGATAATTTTTTTTATACTTTTCATACTTTCAGAAATAACGGTAATAGTGAAAGTAGTAAACACACGAAAAATAAACTCAAAGATATACAATATTTACTTTCACTCCAATTGCATTGTGCAATTTCCCGACCTAACCAAAGATAATGAATTACGCACGCGAACACAGGTAATGTAAGGAAACACACTTTGCCTATAGCAATTAACCAACCACGGATTCTAATCTACAGGGTAGGCTAAGGTGTAAGGGTGTAACGAAACATTTTAAACATAGGTGTAAGAAACGAAAGGAATGGCTCTGAGTGTTTTTCTAGGGGTATCTTACTCTAAAAATGAGAGTAACAAAAGGGTTTATACGGGGGTTAACTAACCAGTGTAGTTAGTTAATAACACATAACATATAAAGGCCATTTGGGTGTAATCCTAGAATTTTACCAATTTAGACAAGTCATTCCAATTATATAAAATAATACTCATTATGGTGGCCTCGAATAGTATACAAGCCAAGTTCTAAAGTTTACAAGTCACCGGCACACTCATAGATTTGTGAATTTTGGAAAATCACAATTTTTGAAAATAACGTCATGTGTGCAGCTATGCAACTTAGATCTTAAACAAAAACATGCTAAAAAAAAAAAATTTTAAGTTTGATATATTAAGCACATTTTAAGCATAATTTTTGAAAAAGTTTTAGGACAAGTAAATGTTAAGTGTTCTAATTCTCCAATCCCCCCACTTAAGTTAAACAACGTCCTCGTTGTTTGTATAAAAGGTTAAAAACTGGAAAATAAAAGAATTAGAACAGGAAAACTCCCCTGAGATTTGCTCGGTATGATCCTCCATTAGTATAAGAGCAAAAATCATCTTTCTTGTGGATTAGAACGTTAAAGCTTCATACTTGATGTATCCACAGGAAATCCAGGAAACTATAATACCACCAACACTTTAAAACACACCTAAGATAAGAAAGGTTCAAACTTGCATAATACATTAGTAGTTAGAAAAAAATAAAACTTAAAAATTAAAACTGAAAATCATCAGGTCAGTCGATGCGCCGCATCTTATGGAAGAAGATACGCCGTATCGAGCCTGGAATTAATACGGATCAGAATAAAGATGCGCCGCATCCTTAACCAGGGATGCGCCGCATTAAAAATAAACTGATAAAAAGTTTTAAAGTCGAAAATAAAAATGCAGAAAAATTAAAATAAGATATGACCATTGCAGGAGATGCGTCGCATCTTAGAATTGAGATGCGCCGTATCCTCATGCGGGCCTGACTGACTCGACACAAAAACAGAATAATAAAAAGATAAATCCGGGTTGTCTCCGGTAAGCACTTGTATTTATTCCAGAGTCTTCAAGTTAGACTCACGTTCAGCTCAGCAATAAGTCCTTGTCACGGTCCATCCTTCGTCCTTCATCCGAAAGATTTTCCCGTATATCTCTGCGACGTTTTCTTCCGTTCGACTTAATCTAGTATAACTCTTTGTCTTCACCGCAGTATATTCTTCATTAGGACCCAAAGAATATTTGATGATTTTAAATTTTTCAGAAATAATCATGGGTGGCTCATTGTAAGGAATCCCAAGTAGTTGACACTTTCTTTTGGTGAACTCTTCCTCGTCTTTATCAACAAACTTAAAATAAGGATCCTTAATCAAATAATCATCTAGTACTTCAATCAACGACTTATTATTATTATCATCTTGAATCGTTTCCCATTCTCTTTCTAATTCCCATTGTAGCCGTCGACTAAGCTTCGTGAAATCATCAAATTGTCCATGTACCCATTCCCAGAAAGTAGTACCCGATGTTCCCTTAAGTCCTTTCAAGCGTTCAATTCTACCCTTTTCTTGTAAAGCCTCCGCTTTTTGTGGGCAGTCTTCAACATTATCGTACCACTCATAATCTTCAAAGGTTACATCGTTTCCAACCCGTTTCATCCCGATTATACTTCCCCCATTACAGGTTCCGTTACTTTTATAATCACAGGTCGGCCAAACACTACTTCCGTCCTTGAAAACGAAGGGTGTACAGGTGTGATTGATGTGCGCATATTCCCATGGTTTATCCCAAACCCATGGTACTTGGTCATTCCATTCATAGTACCAGGTGTTTTTGAAATCGTCATAAGTCTTAAATCCTGGTAGATCTCCAGTAAGCACATCATCGTCGACTTGAAGAAGGTAGTTAAATTCCTTGAACTGCTTGCACAAGGGTGTCTCATAATCGAACACATCAATGTCAATCCTAAAAAGTTCTTCAATGCCCTCATTGATTGTTGAATCATGAAGTGACGACCCGTAATCGCTTTCTACTTCTTCATCTTCTCCTCTCATCCAATATACCCATAATGCATCCTTAGTAGCACGATCCATGCTCTTATGGTTATTAAACTTACTAGCCAACCATTCTGAAAAATCAACATCGTGAGGATCGTGGTTAACGTCAAAGCAAACCTTTCCAATCATATTCTTTTTTATCTCCATGAACTCGTTAAATTGCTTCTTAAAACTCCGAGTCAACCATGAAGTCATAATCTCCTTGACTTCATTTGCAGGGGCAAATTCTGGACTACCATATTTGAGTTCTAGCCAATCATTGAGGGAGAGGTCTATCAATCTTACCAATCTCCCATGAAATAGTAACTCCGCCAAAGCATAATTCATGTCATTATCCTGATAGTTCTCATTCAATCCCCAGTACTGTTCGGAATAAGGCATGTAAGAGATTTGGGCATTGCCTCCACCACAGCTGTTGTTGCTTGAGTCCATGTATGCAAGATAGAATTTCCCATCATCTTCTTCGATAGTAGTCCAGTTCAATCCTTCGGCTTCAATGATAGGCCATAAGAGCGACAATTCTTCTCCAGTGTACCTCACAAATACATCATAAGAGAATACCTCTTTGTCAATGTTGCATAAACGCATGAATTCCTTAAAAGAAGCTTCAAGAGGAGTCTCCCAAGAGAATAAATCTGCATCGATCATGAGTACATTGAATGAATCTGAAAACAAGCATTCCTTAGCAAGATATCCGTTAACTGACATGTCTTCCATAGCAAAATCTGTCATCCAAGGTAAAATCATCAGTAGGATTTGTTCGCTAGAAGAGAAATTAATGAATATAGAAACGGATATATGAATACAAATAGCTGATATCTGCAGACGATGCGCCGTATCCAAAGAGTTGGATACGCCGTATCTTAATACGTTAAAATTTAATCAGACTTTATCCAGAAAATAGATACGCCGCTTTAGAATTTAAGAATGCGCCGTATCGAATTAAATAATCAAAAATCAGCTTATCTAATTAAAATTAAATGCTTCGTATTAACGAAAGTTAATGCGCCGTATTTTCGTTACGTTTAAAAATAAATATCGATTTTTGATTCAGTAAAATGCGCCGTATCGACAGAGATCGATACGCCGTATCCGTTTAATAATTCGCAAACTGTTTTTAATTAAAATAATAGATACGCCGTATCTACGAAAGCAGATGCGTCGTATGGCGTTAACGTTTAGAAATTTTTTTTTATCAAAAACAGATACGCCGTATCTGCTAAAGCAGATGCGTCGTATTACTTTATCGCTTAAAAAAATTTTCTTATTAAAAACAGATACGCCGTATCTTGGGGAAAAGATGCGTCGTATCGAATTAATTAAACGCGTTGTATTTTTTTAAAAATTAAACGCAATACGCCGTATCTGAGAGGTCAGATGCGCCGTATCGTTTGATTTAGCACAGTACAACGATAGCAGAACAGAAAAATACGAAAAATAAAAACAAATAAAAACACACGAAAATAAAAACAAATAAAGCAAACAAATAACACAAAACAAATAACACACAGTACAACAAATATGCAAAATAATACAATGATGCAATTAATCTAATAAAAAAGAAAAACCTAATTAAAATACTAATCAAATTAACAGATAATAACAATTCACTCCCCGGCAACGGCGCCAAAAACTTGATGCGCGTGATGTGTCGTTGCGGTTTAGCAGTTTTAATGCCTACTCAAGTTTTAAATTTATATTTAGCCGACTTATCAATAACACACACACTTAACGAGCAGTGTACCCGGTCAGTATGAATATAATGGTAAGTAGAGTGTCGATCACTAAGAGTGGAACGTATTATCTAGTTATTCTAATCAGTATTTTAATATCCTAACGCAAGGGGGTTTCAGCCTGAGAGACTGGCACGATTTGTTTGCAATTAAATAATAAAATAAACCAATAGGCACGAATCAGCAAGTAGCACACACGTACACAGATAGATACTCGAGACAATAAGAGGGCTGTCCTTATGATTAAGTAGATTGTCACTTGTTTTATTGATAGCTTTATATGAAGTGTATGTAGTTAACCCTTTCTCGTTGGTCTTATTCTTATCGGCGAGTAAACCCTTAATGATTACTTATGTCTAAAAGTTATTCCTAAGTGATCAATTTAGTAATAACCGTGGGAGCCACATTATGTCCCGCAGTCAAATGCCCGCAAGCCACTAATAAACACAGAGGTTATCAATGCACTAATAAGTAGTAACCAAAGACATCAACATATAAACTTTAATTGATGGGAAAGCAAGTATTAAAGGGAGTGCAATCTTTCGTTGTCACATTACACAAGCCACCAATCCTGATGAATTAAAGTTTGCTAACACAATAAAACAAAACTACTTAATGAATTAAACACATGCAGCACCTTCTTACAGCTCTTGTATCTTTGATTTGGGTGTGTCTTGTGCTGCCTCCTTGACTGAATTCGTCCTTGGTTTCTCCTGTTCGGTCTTAGGTTATAATGTTCGGAACTTTTTAAATTCGTCTGGTCTACGGGGTATTTATAGTTTCTGTCTGAGGGAAGATGCGGCGCATCTAAGGAGTAGATGCGGCGCATGTACTTAACTTCGCGTGGGGTCCAAGATTATAATATTCAGGAATATTCGTACACCGCCAGAAGATGCGGCGTAACTCCATGATTAGATGCGGCGCATGTCCTCTTGTATCTTGGATCGTATCTAGTGATATCTTGATAGAGATGCGGCGCATGTCATGAGTGAGATGCGGCGCATCTGGAGCAGATTAGTCTTGATCTTCTTCATTTCAGTAGACTCTTCACATTATGCATGTTTTGCTCCATTATTAGTCTAAAATCGCCAAGTTTCACCAAATGCTTGTTTTTACCTGAGAATTACAAAAGTAAACGATTAAGTATCAATCCTCATACATAATATAGTAAAACAAGTCAAATTAATAGGATAAATGGTAGTAATAAAATGTACTTATTTGAGTTCATCATCAATGTAACACCCCGACCCGACAAGGGTAAAGATATCACAATAATGGATTCACATCAGATCAAAACAAAGCATACATTTTCAGTAATACAAAAATCTCAAGGATTACAACTGAAATACTGAATCTACAAGGTTACAATTGAGAACTTCCAAAAACAACTACTTCTAAATAGATTATCTTCTAGTCAACTCTAATCCAGAATAGCTATCAAGTTCTTCTAAGTCCAAAGGTACACTTCACTCAATCCCAGCTTCCTACTAAAACCTGCTGCAGGAAAAGAAATGCGGCTGAGCTACGAGAGCTCAGTGAACAGATATAACGATAACAAAAGCAGTAATAGAGAGTAGTACAAATAAAATCAAGAATACAGATCATACCGATACAAATCAAAGCGAAAGGAGTAAGGAACGGAATAAGGACAAAAGAAAAGAAATAAGGAAAAGGAAACAATAAAGTTATAGAATAAGGGAAAAACAGAAATCTGTCACGAGCCCAGATAACAGATTATGCCATAGCATAACAATATAATAAAACAAACCTGTGTAGAGTGATCAGCTCCCAGACAATGTGAAAGACGTGTATCGCACACACCATCAGTCACCAGATATAATAACAGTAAACATATAACATAAACAGAGAACAGATCAAATCTAGGATGCATCCATACGCCCCAGGTGGCCAGAGTCTACCTCTACATAACCAGTCAAATCAAGTCAGGGACGGAACAGGTCATCACTCTCCTGCCCTAGAGTCATGTCAAAGGTGCGTCAATGACATGGACATGAAACCCTCATGCCTAGTGATTGGCTCGGACATCAGACTGTAGGTCAAAGGTCAGATGTACTATCAAAATAATCAAAAGTCATATCTTAAGGGTACATGGCAAAAGGTTCATGTCAAACAGTTTAGAAATAAATGTCAAAGGTTCAAATCAAAGTTTATCAGATTAAGTTTTATATCAAAGTTTAAGTTCAGATTAAAAGGATTATATCAAATGGTTCAGAAGATTATATCAAAGGTTCATAATTAAGAGTTCATTGCAAAAGTTCATTTTAGAAATTCCTGTCAAAAGTTCATTGAAAGCATTCCTTTAATAACGGTTTTCAATAAAATGATCTTTCAGAACGGTTTTTCATAAAAACATTCTTTAAAACTAGTTTTCACAAAAGTTAACAACTGTCATATAAAATAGTATCATATCACCATTCATAATCATTCTTTTAAAATAACTTATTTTTCTCAAAACATTTCCAAGTCATAATTAAAAGATTTCCGCATAACAGATTTTTATATCAGGGGTCGTAACAACAGGGAATCATGAAAAAGGTTCAAAGCAAAGAGGATTATAATAAGGACATCAATTCAGAAGTAAAACAAGTCAGAACATGAAAGAGATCATAGAAGGCTCACAAAACAAAGGAATCACATGGAAGGTTCACAAACAGAAGGGAACATAGCAATGGTACCGGGAATCCTAATAAGGAAAATGAAAAACTAAAAGAAATGGGAATGAAAAACCCTTACTGAAAAAGGGCAGAATATCTGTACCTTATTGCACAGCAGAAAAGCAAACAAACACAAAGATAAAGGTCAGGGCTTCTCCTTCTTCACACCTAAGGAAGTAGAAGACAGAATTACTACAGATTCTAATTCAGATTATTACTTGTAGTTTTACCTTTCCATTTAAGTAACTTTCTATTTTTAGTAACTTTTCAGATTTAGTAAGTTTCCATAATTAGCAGGTTTTCATATTTAGCAAGACATTAATGTTACAGATTAGGTTAAGTCTCTATTTCAAGGTTATTATGAAATACAGGTATATTTTATCAAGTTACAAAAGTCTAGGGTTAATTAAGACAAGTTTACATAGTTTAGGGTTCTAATTGTAATTCCATTAATTTCAAAGGTATAAAGTGAAAATACTTCAAATTACTGATTAAATACTTATTTTATTCAGAATGACATCATAATCCCTTTAGTTTCATAATTTACAGATTATACCCCTCTAGTTACAAAATTTACAAAACAAACCCTTTAATTACATAATTCATGATTTAACCCCTCTAATAACCATATTTACCAACCAAGCATGTTATTTTACCAAAATTCAGAAAGTCACATCAGAATTTACATATAGTACTATTCAGCCCCTCAGATTTCAGAATTTACATAATTAGTCCTTTAAGTTTACAAAACATATATATTAAATCATAATTTCATAACAATTACATATTTAACCCATGAATCCTCAAAATTACACATTACCCTTATTATATCAGTATTTACTCAAAATAACCTCAAGATTCCAGAATTACACTTTTAGTCCCTCTCTTTTATTTAATTTTCAATTCGTATCACTAAAATACCATTAATTCATTATATTGTAATATTTACACTTAGGACCCCAAAGTTATATTTTTACCACATTCCTACAGATGTATATGACATTACAAAAATACCCCAGAAGTTTCAAAGTTGGCAAAACAGGTCCTTTTACTTTTATTTTCAATCGGATTTCACTTTTTAAAAACAAATACAAACCTTACTCAAAACCAATCATTGCACCATCATTGCTATAACCTTAAATCATCTTTAATGATCAGATTTTGTATCCAAAAACCCTAACCCTAGTAGCCACGATTTGATTTATTTGTTTACTTTGTTTTTATAAAACCCGGTTTTAACAAAAATTCACCACGCTTAATCTAAGCTTCCAAAACTTGAACTCATATTTTTCCCAGCTTATATGATATATAAGGGACCCATGAAAAATATATAACAAGCCCAGAAAAATCGTATAGCATATATTAGATTTTACGTACGTTTTTTATATCAAAATTACCACGACATGATCTAGGCTTCCATAATTCGTTCCTACATTTTTCCTAGATCTATTACTTCATATGAGGTCTAAATAAAATACTTATCACACCCAGAAGTTCGGATTACATATATTTGTAATTTACGTGTGTTATATTAATATAATTTTCATACGCATGATTTCTCTTGCATGATTCGATTTACATAATTTATATGAGTTATATAGGATGTAAAGATCACAAGAAAATTACTAGATCAGTTTTAGAACATGTAATTTAGGCGCACAAATTTGTTACCTAGCGTATGGAAAAATTCGACAAGAAAGTGTCTCACGTTCGAACCAGCGACTCCACAATCCAATCCTTATTTTTCTTAGCTCCCTTACACCTCCAAGAACTCTAGAAAAATGCTTAATCACGTCCAGAAGTTGTGTGTGAGTTTTGGTCGATTTTTGTTGTAGCGTTTAGGGTTTTATGCGATTAGGGTTTTTAGAAAATAATTGGATTTGTATTATATATTAAACAACCGACCTAGGGGAGGGATGAGATCAGAATTTTTGGTACTAGAATCCCCTACTAATTTGGATTGTATTTATCTAATATTTTCTTAATTTATTTTTACATATTACTTAATTAAAATGATTTACTAATTATATTAAGTTTAATATAATTGTTTCGGATTTTATAAATAAATGTGTATGTGTATAATAATTTTTGGACATTCGAAATGATGTAACGTTGTCCCAGAAATTAGTTCGTTTCAGATATAGCTCGTTTTCAGAAGTTTTGGAATCGTTTCATAATTTTGTAAGTTATTTATTTTGGACATGAAAAATTATTAGTAGACTTGTCTTAATTTTCATTGTAATTTATATGTAGTTTTTTGACATAATTCGGATTTACTTGGTACTTATAATAGCTTGTAATTAAATTCTTAAGTAGTGAGGACATTTTGGTCATTTTACATGTTATCTGAATTTCAGGTATTACATGTCAATCTACTAGTCCTCAGATTATGCATGAGGATTTAGAACAGATTCATCCAAATGATCTTGAAGAGATGGACTTGAAGTGGCAGATGACAATATTGACAATGAGGGCAAGGAGATTTTTTAAGAAGACTGGAAGAAACCTCAAGGTCAATGGGCAGGATACCATGGGTTTTGATAAATCTAAGATTGAATGCTACAATTATCACAGAAAGGGACACTTTGCAAGGGAATGCAGGGCACCAAGGAGCCAAAACTACAAGAATGGAGATAGCTCAAGGAAAGCTGTGTCTGAGGAACCTAAGACTTCTACATCTTTGGTGTCTTGTGATGGTTTAGGAGGATATGATTGGAGTGATCAAGCAGCCGAAGGACCAAACTTTGCTCTTATGGCTTACTCTTCTTCATCAAGTTCTGATTCTGATGTATCTAATGATTCAGGTTATTCTTATAAGTCTTGTTTAGATACTATTAAGGAACTTAAGTCTAGGAATGAAAAACTAATAGAAGATGTAAGGAAGTTAAAGTTAGATAATCTAGGCTATAAAGTATGCTTACAATCTGTTGAACAAATACTTGAATTCTTTAAACAGAATGAGTCAGAGTATGTTGAGAAGGTTAATGTTCCAGAAAGTAAGCTTTATGTTAAAGAGAATGTCATTAATGAACTTACTAAAAGGTTAGAAAATGCTCAAAAAGAAAAAGATGCAGCTTATCAGGAAAAAGAAAAACATCAAGTTAAAGTAAATAAGCTTGAATTTGCATTTGAAAGTGTAAATAAGACAATTAAGTGTCAACTTATGAGGAGAGGTAGTGGTATAGGTTATAATGAAGTTCCTCCTTCAATAACAGGAAAGTATGTACCTCCTATATCTGAATTGTCTTGTTTAGTTGAGTCTAATGCTAAGCCTTTAGGAGAGAATAATAAGTCTAATGAGGAGAAACCTAAGGTTGAAAAGACTTATACTGATGCACTTATCATTGAAGATTGGGTGTTTGATGATGATGTGGAACATGTGGAGTCTACACCCAAGGTTGAAGGGAACACAGTTAAGCCTAGTGTTGAACAAATTAAGTTTGTCAAACCTAGGTTTGGTGATAAGGTGTCTAGAAAAATTGTTGAATACACTGAGCAACCTAGGGAGTACACTAACAGGCCTAGAGGTAACCAGAGAAATTGGAATAACATGATGTCACAAAGATTAGGGAGTGACTTTGTGATGTTTAACAAGGCTTGTTATCACTGTGGTAGTTTTGAGTATTTACAAGAAATTATTTTTACTATCAAAAGCCTGTTTGGTACTATGCTAGGAGGGTGAATCATCAAAGTTTTTCTAAAAACACTCACGCATATACTAAAATAAATATAGTACCAAAAGCAGTGCAAATGAGATCTGGTTTAGTATCAGTTAAAACTGCCAAGCAACATATTTCTAAACCAGCAGTATTAACTAATACTGCTAGATCAGTTAGTACTGCTTTCACAAAAAAAACAGTGAATGGTGCTAAACAATTGTCAAAGTTTTCAAATAAAGCACATTCAACTGTAAAAAGGCCCATTCAAAAGAATACAACAATTAGTGCTGCTAAGGCAAAAGCAGTAGTTTCTACTGCTAAGCCAAAAGCAATAACTGATACTGTTTTGGGAAATCATTTTTATGCTGTTAAGGCCTCAACTTGTTGGGTCTGGAAACCAAAAGTTAAAGTTTTAGATCATGTTTTCAGACACATCAGTGCATCCATAGTTTTAAAGAGGTATGATTATGTTGATGCACAAGACAGATCCAAGTCAGTAATGGCTTGGGTCCCCAAAATGAACTGATTTTCTTACTTTATGTGCAGGGTAATCCACAGGTGAAATTAGAGGATGAAGGAGTATTTGACAGTGGATGCTCAAGGTACATGACTGGAAACATGTCCTATCTCACATAGTTTGAAGCATTTGATGGAGGATATGTTGCTTTTGGGAGTAATCCCAAAGGAGGGAAAATCACAGGCAAAGGTACAATAAAAACTAGTAAATTAGATTTTGATAATGTCTATTTTGTAGAAGAGCTTAAGTTTAATCTCTTTAGTGTCTCACAAATGTGTGACAAAAAGAACAGTGTTCTCTTTACTGATAAGGGAAATGGTTGTAATAAGGATATGGTGGTTGAGACATGATTGTTTAAGTTAACTTGTGTTGTGTTGTAATGGATCTTGTAGACAATTGAGAAGTGTGTTGTAGTAGATGAGATTTTGGTTAAGTTCGATAAACATTGTTCACAGTTCCAAGTTCAATAACTTTGAATATTTTCCAAGTGAGATAAGGTTGACTAAGTCCAAGTTCGATGAGGTAATCTTGTTCCAAGTGCGATAAGTTTTGACTGTGTAAGTTCGATAAGATTTAAGTTGCAAGTTCGATAACAGACAGCAAGTGCGATAACAAACTGTAAGTTCGATAGGAACTGCAAGTTCAATAGAAATATGCAACTGCGATAACAGATTGCAAGTTCTATAATATCTATCTAACTTATACAAGCTAGAAGATTTTCCATTTGTCGAAGTATTTCACAAGCTTATACAAGCAAGGGAAGTACTGAGTAAACCTCGAAACGTGAAGAAGAAGTACTTTGAAGAAGTTCGATAAAACCACGAAGTCCAAATTCGATAAAACCTTAGTTCCAAGGTTGTCAAAATCGCGATCCTGATCGTAGGATCGTACGATCCTACATATAAAAAACTAGCAGGATCGTAGTAGGATCTTAATTTAATCAAGATCGGTCTAGGATCGTAGGATCGCACACAGGATCGTAGGATCGTAAACGATTCGATCCTACTACAAGCCTATGTTTTTATGTCAAGTGGAGCAAGATCGGTGTAGGATCGTAGGATCGCACACAGGATCGTAGGATTGTAAACAATCCGATTCTACTAAAAGCTCATGTTTCTTAATGTTCTACTGCTACGGTACTTGAACATATAACTTTTTCTTTTTTTATCCATTTATATTCGTTTATAATGTAAAATATTATTTAGAAATATATAAAAGTACAAAACTACAACCCTTATAAAAAAATATATGCATTTTCATAGGATTTTACGATCCCGATCCGATCCTACGATTACGATCTTACGAATCCAAAAACGATCCAAGGTAGGATCCCGATCCTGACAACCTTGCCTAGTTCGATAAACCCTAGTTCGATAAACCCTAATTCGATAAACCCTAGGTTACAACTTCGATAACTGGACAGTTTTATAGAAAATGATTTATACGACAACTACATACTTCTAAACCTTTTTGATCCGCCCCGAACCAACACTTATATTTAAACAAATGCAGACTCGGAACTGGATGCTCGTGTATCAGTACAAAACCACCCTTTTGTGAAAAAGGATAACTTGCAAAGACTTACGCTGTGTTGTGTGTAGTGTGTATACTGGGTAAGTGATTACCCAGGTCGTCTCCCAACGAAGTATGAAATTGACGATTGCTCAGAATTTGGATTATAGTGACTGATGATAAGATATTTTTGGATTTTTGCTTTTTTTAACAATTCTACTAACAATTTAAAACAAATATACAAATTAAAAGTAAACGCGATTAAAATTAACTACAAACGCGTAACGGGAAAATCTAAAATGTGACAAAAACTAAAATTTATAGAATTTCAAACCTAAAAATATAAAATTAATTAAAACTTATTAAAAAACTTAAATTATAATTTTCTACACTTTTTATTTAATTATTACTAATTATTAATTATTTAATTATTAATTAAACTAATTTAAATTATAAAAAATACTAAATGGACAAAGAAAATTCTAAAACTTTTTCTATAAATATTATAAGATAAAATGAAACTAAGAAAATTATAAAAATGAAAATTACTTAATTAAAAATTAAAAAGATAAAATTGATTAAATAGAAACTATCACTTATTTTCTATTTTATATTTTCTTAAGGCCTAAAAATATTTTTATATTTTTCCTAGATTAAATATGACAAAAGAAAATTATGAAAATTGGAATTATATTTTTTTTTGATTATTTTTCTATTTATTATAATTTATTTACTATTATAAACTACTTAAAATGATTAAAAATATTAAAAGACTTAGGAAAATTATGAAAAATTACAGATAATGCTAAAATATTATTAAGAAGCTGGGAAAAATAAAATGAAAAGTTGGATAAGCTTAAAAATCAGATTTGGGCTAACAAGCAATAAGCTAATAAGCCAAAATTAAGCAAATAAGCACTAAACTTCACCAACTGATCAGGATAAGTTAAAATAACTAAAATAAGCTTAAAACAACTGATATTACACAATAAGCACAAAGGATTAACAGATAAGCACTTTGGCTGATTTGGTTCTATACACAGAAAAGTCAGGAATCAGGCAGACTTTAAGGCAAGAATAAGCACTTAATTAGCTGTCTAAAAGTGAACCTAAGGGGGGCAAAAGTAAGGTGGAACTACTGAGTGTCTAAAAAGTACAAAAGCCCCATCATAAGCTATCCAATTGAATCCCAATTGGGTGCTAGATCAGCACCCAAAACACTCAAGTCTGCTGATGCAGAATCTGTGTGTCTGTTGTGTTTGTGTTTTTGTGCACCACTTGTGCACAGGTTTGGGGTTTGTATGGACTGACTAAGTGGACTATATGAAGTGTAAAAATGCCCAAGTATTGGCCAAAACAAGCTTGTAGCTCAAAATGGGTGAATTGAGCTTTTGACTGCCCAAAATTCACACAGTGGACAAGAAATGTGATTATCTAGCTATACTACTTTTGTGGACTGGAAATCAGCTTAATATGACTCCTAAAAGCTGATTCAAAGTTGGCAATAAGGTAAATGAACACTTGCAGCCTGTTTACACCTAATAACAATTCACAACCAAACAGTCCTTTAGAATTTGACTGTCTTGGATTTTCAAAGCAAAATCAAAATTTAAAACTAAGGATCTGATTATTATTGATCTATTAGCTTATATGAACACTACTGAACAACTTTTAATTCAGATTTAAGCAATATATTAACTTATACTAGATATTGCTATTTTTGGTCTTTTCTAAGATTTTTGAGCAAAGTAAGATAAAAACTATTATACTACTGACAAAACTAATCAAATGAACTTAAAAACTATCAAGTAGCACATAAGAACACAGATAAGCTATAAATAAGCATTAAAACAGTACTCAATGAAATAAAGCCAAAAATGAGAAAATGCTCACAACTGATTTGAACTGATGTACACAGAACAAGGAACCAAGGACCAATCTAGCTTGTCAAATACAAGCTAGATAACCCAGAGAAGCTTCTTGAACTAGCTTAATCACCAGAAACAGCTTATTGACTTCCAAGTTTGACTTTCATTGACTTTCTTCCAATCTTGATTTCAGAACATGTTTAAACTATAAATAACTTACATTAAGCTATAAGAAGCTTAGATAAGCTATTTAGAACAGCTGAGAAGCTATTCTATATACTACTTATTAATGAACTTATTCTCAGTGTTAATGAAAATCAGGACATTAGTATAAATTATTGCTACTGACAATATTCAACAAACAAATACACTAAAGACTTGTATTGATTGATTGAAGTTCAAAAATTACAAGGAAAACTACTTGAAGTAGGAAATACGATTATCTAATTTTACACTAAATTTTCACTTTTTTTATTCTAGCTAAGTTACACACTATATATACAATATTTTGACTGGGATAACACTTGGTCGACATCTTGAACAAATCCCCATCATCCAATTGGCTTAATTTCATCTCCACAGTCCATTTGTCAATTTGGCGGGAAAACCGAATTTTGACTATTTCTCTGATTTGGTTAGTGGAAAAGTGGGAGAGATGCATTAAATGTTTTTGGATGTGTTAGGTGGAGTGTTGGAGGAGGGGGGATGAGCTGGTTGGTGGTATTGGTGAGCTGGTGGTGATGACTGTCTGGTATGGTTTTTTGGCGGTTTTGGTGACGGGTCAAACATAGTTTGACCGTTTTGGTGACGGGTCAAACATAGTTTGACCGTTTTGGTTAAACAGACAAATGGTTGGGCTTGGATGGGTTTGGGCTTTGGACTGGGTTGGGTAATGGGTAGTTAATTTTAGGCTGGGTTTAGTTTAGTTGGTTTATTGGGGTAGTTTAAATTTGGATCCGGATTTGGTAGTTAACACAAGGACCATTTTTGCCAATTGCTGAAACTTGAAGGGCTGATCTTGCCAACTTCCCAAACTTCATTAAAGGACTAAACCTGCCAATAAATAATTACACAAGGACCAAAGTTGTATATTTTTATAGTTTTAAAACTTTAGGGACCTAAAATGTAATTTTGGATATTTGAGGGACTTATTTTGTAAATTTCCAAAAGTTATTACAAGGGTATTTCTTGTTAAGTTCCAATAGTACAAGGGTTTAAAAACATGATTTTCCATTTTTAGAACACCCGGGGACTAAATCTGACAACTTTTGTAACTTGAGGGACTAGACTTGTAATTTATGCAAACTTGGTTCGTTTTCACTGGTTTTCAATTATTTTGCATTTGAAACAGATAAAAACACATTTTCAATGATATTTATAATATTTGTGTGTTTTTGGACGTTTATGTGGGTTTAAAACGGGTAATATATATGTGTTTTTAGACACATATCAAATCCCCCACACTAAACTATTGCTAGTCCCTAGCAATCTTTTATGAAAATTTAATGGATTTGAAAGACTCTTTACCAAAAGCCATCACTTCTGGAGTAGCCAATTGTTTCAGTTCAAGTAAGAACTTTGGTACAATGATAACCAAATGATTTTGAGCAAACCATCAGCTGTCAACGGTTTTGATTTGTCTTTACCAGAAGCCGTTTGCTTCTGGACTAGCCAACTCTTAGATAAATTATCAATATTATCTTTGGTGAGCTGATTACCAATCATGGTTTTTCCACTGCCTTTACCACAAGCCATAATCTTGCGGGCTAGTCAACTCTTCATCTTTTTAGGATATGGTGAGTCGAAAACCATACAATTTTGGGCAAATTGCAAGCCAAAAACGGATTTGATATATCTTTACCAAGAGCCGTTTGCTCCTGGATTAGCCAATCCTTATGTGGGTTAGACATGGCGGACTGATAACCATTTATCGAGTTCTAAGTGAGAAAAAATTTTAAAATTTTGGCTAAAATGGGGGTGCTAGATGGTACATTTGATCAAATTCGCGAGAATTCCCCCCCACACTTAGAACTGAATATTGCCCTCAATATTCAAAGAACTGGTTGTGAAACCAACACTTAGAACGTGAAAGGGAAATATTAATAGCCTTTTATTTTATTTTTATTTAATTTGCATTTAAGCCGTTAAGGCATGCAAATTCCCTCTCTTTTTTTTTTTTTTTTTTTTTTTTTTTTTTTTTTTTTTTTTTTTTTTTTTTTCACTATACATATTTACAACATGTGGGGCATCTCCCCCACACTAGTGTGAGACATGGGTGAAAACCCATATTTTGCTACTGTTTTTGATAACCGAGTCGCTAGCTTGACTCGACCCCGAATTGAATTGATTTCTCCCGAACAGACAGGTTTATCACGCAAGCTAACCGCTTGTGAACGGTTAACTGTAACAAAGGGTTCCTGAACAGCCTTGGAGAAAAAGCAATTTTAAAAGTTTATGGGGAAGTAGGAGACCAGGAAATCCGGCATTTAAACCAATGTTAGATGGACAATGCCGGGGTCAAAAGTAATATCCTCACTCCCGAATGAGTGAAAGATAGGGGAAATCACCGGGTAGGTGAAGGGAAGAAGAGAGATCTGAACAACAATTAAGATAAGAACTTCCTCCTCAAGAATTGCAAGTGGAGGAGGCAAGTCCTTAAACTTGATCTCAGAAAATTTATCAGTTTCCTCATTATGAAGTTGTTTTTGTGGGAAAGGGGAAGATGAGTCTTCGTTTAACAAATTTTCAAGAAAGAGAATGTCCCCCTCAGGATCAAGATAGTCATCATCAACCTCATGCTGAGGTGGACTATCTAGAGCAAGAAAAGCATCGACTTCATCCCAAAAGGGATCACTTCCCTCAACCGAAGTGAGAGAAGGGGAAGAGTCTGCTATGATATGTTGAGAAGATGTGGTGGGTTCCCCACTCACAGAATTATGAAAATAATCAACACTCTCTTGAGAGTACTCCTCTGAAGCAATGTCAATGACATCGATTCGGTTAACCGAAGCAGAATTAAAATTTGAGGAGTAACTCGATGTTTGATCATGGTTAAAAGTAACAGCTTCCTTATCCACACGCAAAGTAATCTCATGCTTAAATACATCAATCAGAGCATGGCCCGTTTTTAGGAATCCTCGTCCAAGAATTAGAGGAACCTTTTGATCTGCGTCGAAGTCAACAACCACAAAGTCAGCTGGAAAATGGAACTTTCCTATTTTCACAAATACATCTTCGGCAATGCCGCAGGGATGAGTTATGGTTCGATCTGCAAGCTCAAGAGTCATGCAGGTAGGAGTAAGAGCCGGAAGAGAAAGTTTCTTCCATACTGAATGAGGCATCAGGTTGATGCTTGCACCTAGATCTGCTAAGGCATAACATTCAACCATTCCCGGAAATACACAAGGTAGTAGAAACTTTCCAGGATCTCCAAGCTTCTCCGGAAGCTTTTTCAAGATAACCGCTGAGCAGTTCTCATTTACTGGAGTTTTAGCCATTTCAATCAGTTTTTCCTTGTTGCTTAACAAGTGTTTGATTGCTGCTGCAAATTTGGGCATCAGAATAGTAGCATCCGCAAAGCTTATGTCAAAGTGTAATTCTTTAAAGATTTGATAGAATTTATCATTTTGTTGACTAGCCTTCTCACGGAGCTTTTGCTCATTTAAGCGCGATGGGTAAGGAATGTGAGGTTTGGATTTAGGGACAACAACTTCAGGAGTCTCAAAGACAACTCCTTGTTTGGATTTTTTCGGGACAACCGGAGGATAGACATGTGCTGTACTTTGTGGGATTGGAATTTGCACTTTGTCCGTTGTATCCTCCGTCTCTTTTTCCATTTCAAATAACGGAGGAGGAATAGGGCCAGCTGGCCCCTCATAAGAAGCACCACTCCGAGTGGTGATAGCTTTGACGAAAGTGGTATCTCCGTCATCATCACTGTCATCAAGTACACTGACAGGAACAGCATTGAGCATTTCGGAATAATATCTGGCTGACCTTTGCTCACTAAGTTTGGTTGACAAACTTTTAACCGTAAATCGTGAAAGATTAGGATCGATTCTTGACGGTTGGGGAGCAATTGTGGGTGTAGATTTTTGGATGACTGGAGGTTGGACGACCGAAGGTTGGACGTATTTAGCACTTCCATTGTTAGTGGGAAGTACCGGGTCCTTTATCACCTTGAATCCAACATGAGATTTACCACTACGTGTACTGACAGCTTTGAGTTCACCCCTTGGGTTGGTTACAGTGTTACTTGGGAGACCTCCCGAGGTAGAAGGTATATCAGTTAAAGACTTTTTGATCTGGTTTAATTGGGCAACCAATAACTGGTTTGTCTCACGTTGTGTCTTATTTGTTTCCTCTTGGGTTTTCATGAATTGCATAAGCAACTCATCTGAGGACGTCTGATTTCGGTTTGAACCTTGGTTTTGATTAAAATTTTGACCACGGTTTTGGTTGAAATTACCCTGATTCTGACCTCGGTTTTGATTGAAATTTTGGGAATTGTGAAAATTTTGTCCCTGATTTTGAACAAAGCGGTTTTGGTTATTCTGATTTGGCACGGGTGGAAAACCAGGTGGGACCATAGCATTCTGTGCTCGGTACTGAGTCTCAGCATGCGGACGGTATTGATTTTGATTTACTGCAGCTACGGGAGCTGGGTAAACAGAAGCATCGGTTGCTTGACAATCATAGTACGCATGTGGGCCACCACAAGTTTCACACACTTTGTTTATTGCTTTGACTTGTTCCGGTTTATGAACTTCACTTTTTAATTCTTTCATCTCCTTCATCATACAACGCATTGAATCCGTTAAAAAGGCTAACTCTGAGGAGTTACCGGATGAAGAAGAAGCAGTAGGAGTGACAGGAACATTCACTTTGTTTCTTGAAATAGGAACTTTTGATTTATTTTCACAAATTTCAACCACCTCTCTGGGTTTACGATTCAAGATATTGCCACCGGAGGCTGCATTAAGTGCATCTTGATCGTTTTGGGTCAACCCATTATAAAACGTATTTATTTGTTGTAGCACATTGAAATCGTGATGTGGGCATTTTCTTAGGAGATCTTTAAATCTGTCCCATGCCTCTCCGAAATTTTCATCAAAACCTTGACGAAAACCAGCAATTTCATTTTTTAGGTTAGTCGTCTTTGATGGAGGGAAGAAATAATTTACAAATTTCTTAACGAGATCTTCCCAGGTTTCAATGGATCGAGGGGGTTCTTTATCCAGCCAAATTCGGGCTGCCCCCTCAAGTGAGAATGGAAATAGCATCAATTTGATCACTGTTTGCGGCACATTTTTGTAATTGATTGTAGAAGTCAGTTTGTTGAACCAACGAATGTGTGCATAAGGATCCTCTCGTTCAAACCCGTGGAATTGGTTTGTGGACACGAGCTGAATCAGATGTGTTTTCAGTTCAAAATGATCAGAATCGATGGCTGGTAAAACGATGGCATCTCCATAACCCTCGGTGGGTGCCTGGAGCATTTCAGCCATTGTGCGTTCGTCTGCCATATTTTCAGTGAGAACAGTACGAATCTCGGGTTCGACTATTTGGGCAGCACGTCTACGATTACGTCTTCTCGGAATATCTACGAGTTCACGTAAAGGGCTTGATGACGTGGAAGAACGAGTGCGCATGCACTAAGTAAAATATTCCAATTAAAACAAGACAGAAGCAAAACACAAGTGAACTTAAACCAATAATCAACAAGCGTACGGTAGCTCTCTAAAAGATAAACGCACAGAGTGGCGGAGAAGCAAAGGTGGGCAATTACGCTCCTTAAAAACCCGCTTCTTTCAGTCCGACAATTTAATGTCAGACTTCCTTAAACCTCCTTTTTAGTTTGTTTAGCAATCAAAGGTGAGCCGATATTCGCAAGTGATACAAAGGCAAGTTTTAAATCTTTGGTTTGGGAACTTATTATGGCCGTACCCCCAGTTAGGTAGTACTCTGTCTTGGTTCTCGATGGTAATTTTTTATTGTTTATTTATTATTAACAAAGAAAACGGAATTTATTTTTGGTGTTTTTATTTTTTATATGATAATAATAATAATAATATATATAGAAAAGAAATGAAAAATATTTTTGTATTTTATATTGTTTTTGGGAAATAGGGAACTTCTGATAGAAGGGTCTCAGATCACTAATCGCTAAAACTTACACAACAGTCGCAGCACACCTCCCCGGCAGCGGCGCCAAAATTTGATCCGCCCCGAACCAACACTCGTAATTAAACAAATGCAGACTCGGAACAGGATGCTCGTGTGTCAGTACAAAACCACCCCTTTGTGAAAAAGGATAACTTGCAAAGACTTACGCTGTGTTGTGTGTAGTGTGTATACTGGGTAAGTGATTACCCAGGTCGTCTCCCAACGAAGTATGAAATTGACGATTGCTCAGAATTTGGATTATAGTGACTGATGATAAGATATTTTTGGATTTTTGCTTTTTTAACAATTCTACTAACAATTTAAAACAAATATACAAATTAAAAGTAAACGCGATTAAAATTAACTACAAACGCGTAACGGGAAAATCTAAAATGTGACAAAAACTAAAATTTATAGAATTTCAAACCTAAAAATATAAAATTAATTAAAACTTATTAAAAAACTTAAATTATAATTTTCTACACTTTTTATTTAATTATTACTAATTATTAATTATTTAATTATTAATTAAACTAATTTAAATTATAAAAAATACTAAATGGACAAAGAAAATTCTAAAACTTTTTCTATAAATATTATAAGATAAAATGAAACTAAGAAAATTATAAAAATGAAAATTACTTAATTAAAAATTAAAAAGATAAAATTGATTAAATAGAAACTATCACTTATTTTCTATTTTATATTTTCTTAAGGCCTAAAAATATTTTTATATTTTTCCTAGATTAAATATGACAAAAGAAAATTATGAAAATTGGAATTATATTTTTTTTTGATTATTTTTCTATTTATTATAATTTATTTACTATTATAAACTACTTAAAATGATTAAAAATATTAAAAGACTTAGGAAAATTATGAAAAATTACAGATAATGCTAAAATATTATTAAGAAGCTGGGAAAAATAAAATGAAAAGTTGGATAAGCTTAAAAATCAGATTTGGGCTAACAAGCAATAAGCTAATAAGCCAAAATTAAGCAAATAAGCACTAAACTTCACCAACTGATCAGGATAAGTTAAAATAACTAAAATAAGCTTAAAACAACTGATATTACACAATAAGCACAAAGGATTAACAGATAAGCACTTTGGCTGATTTGGTTCTATACACAGAAAAGTCAGGAATCAGGCAGACTTTAAGGCAAGAATAAGCACTTAATTAGCTGTCTAAAAGTGAACCTAAGGGGGGCAAAAGTAAGGTGGAACTACTGAGTGTCTAAAAAGTACAAAAGCCCCATCATAAGCTATCCAATTGAATCCCAATTGGGTGCTAGATCAGCACCCAAAACACTCAAGTCTGCTGATGCAGAATCTGTGTGTCTGTTGTGTTTGTGTTTTTGTGCACCACTTGTGCACAGGTTTGGGGTTTGTATGGACTGACTAAGTGGACTATATGAAGTGTAAAAATGCCCAAGTATTGGCCAAAACAAGCTTGTAGCTCAAAATGGGTGAATTGAGCTTTTGACTGCCCAAAATTCACACAGTGGACAAGAAATGTGATTATCTAGCTATACTACTTTTGTGGACTGGAAATCAGCTTAATATGACTCCTAAAAGCTGATTCAAAGTTGGCAATAAGGTAAATGAACACTTGCAGCCTGTTTACACCTAATAACAATTCACAACCAAACAGTCCTTTAGAATTTGACTGTCTTGGATTTTCAAAGCAAAATCAAAATTTAAAACTAAGGATCTGATTATTATTGATCTATTAGCTTATATGAACACTACTGAACAACTTTTAATTCAGATTTAAGCAATATATTAACTTATACTAGATATTGCTATTTTTGGTCTTTTCTAAGATTTTTGAGCAAAGTAAGATAAAAACTATTATACTACTGACAAAACTAATCAAATGAACTTAAAAACTATCAAGTAGCACATAAGAACACAGATAAGCTATAAATAAGCATTAAAACAGTACTCAATGAAATAAAGCCAAAAATGAGAAAATGCTCACAACTGATTTGAACTGATGTACACAGAACAAGGAACCAAGGACCAATCTAGCTTGTCAAATACAAGCTAGATAACCCAGAGAAGCTTCTTGAACTAGCTTAATCACCAGAAACAGCTTATTGACTTCCAAGTTTGACTTTCATTGACTTTCTTCCAATCTTGATTTCAGAACATGTTTAAACTATAAATAACTTACATTAAGCTATAAGAAGCTTAGATAAGCTATTTAGAACAGCTGAGAAGCTATTCTATATACTACTTATTAATGAACTTATTCTCAGTGTTAATGAAAATCAGGACATTAGTATAAATTATTGCTACTGACAATATTCAACAAACAAATACACTAAAGACTTGTATTGATTGATTGAAGTTCAAAAATTACAAGGAAAACTACTTGAAGTAGGAAATACGATTATCTAATTTTACACTAAATTTTCACTTTTTTTATTCTAGCTAAGTTACACACTATATATACAATATTTTGACTGGGATAACACTTGGTCGACATCTTGAACAAATCCCCATCATCCAATTGGCTTAATTTCATCTCCACAGTC